>WOVY01011254.1:0-340446 GCA_013436015.1 Rhipicephalus annulatus | reverse complement strand
GACGCTGCGATTATAACCTATCAGACACGAGTTTGTCAACTGATGAAGTAAAACTATTATCTAAAGGACTAAAACTTCTGCCCCAACTAGAAATCTTTCGATGAGTTTCACTTACTCCGAGACCTCGACAACTTCGCTAGAAAATTGAGGCTGCACGAATATTTCTTGGACAAGCCGTTCTAACATTCCAAAGACTCCCCGCCACCAAACAAGCGATTGGACACCAAATAGTCATCGAGACAAGTGTCTGGACTATATATTTAACGCGGTCCAGAAAGATATATTACAGGAGTATCACAGACAGAAGGGAAAGCTGGAAACATGACACAATCCGAGAAAAAGAGTATGCAAAACCTAACATCTAGGACTGATATAATATAAGCCCGCTGACAAAGGAGGGGCAATTGTAGTCCTAATACACCGACTACCTACAAGAAGCATACCGTCAACTAAACGACTTAAAATTCTACGAACGCCTCCCAGGGGACCCGACAGAGAAATACACGCGTATTGTAGCAACAGAACTGAAGAAACTGTTGGACGAGGGAAGAATAACACGCAGTGAGCACAAATTAATGCGGCCAGTACACCCTCGTCCAGGGCGCTTCTACATACTCCCAAAAATTCATAAACCCGGTAATCCAGGCCGACCAATCATTTCAGGTATAGGCACAGTAACCGAGCCCATATCAGGGTACGTAGACAAATTAATAGGCCACATTCCTTGCACCCTCGGGTCGTACGTAAAAGACACCTCACATTTTCTTCGAGATATTGCAGACCTGCGCATTCCGAAACACTCATACTTAGTTACTCTTGATGTGTCTTCACTTTATACAAATATTCCCCACGATGATGGCATAGCGGCATTAAAAAACACATACACAAACCATAGACAACCTGACACCCCAGATTTCTCTGCCATCGCAAGCCTCACAAGACTTGTATTAGAACTGAACTCATTCGAGTTCAACCAAGAGTACTTTCGACAAATCAGCGGCACCGCCATGGGTACCAAACTCGCACCAAACTATGCTAACATTTTCATGGGAAAACTAGAAACCGAATTTTTGTCCCAAACTCCCTTGAAACCACTCCTATACAGGCGGTACATTGACGATATTTTTCTTATTTGGACTCACAGCGAGGATGAACTGCTAAACTTTATCGATACTTACAATACTGTGCATCCAAACATACACTTCACACACACCTACTCACAAGTAACCGTAAATTTCCTTGACGTTACCATAATAATAGAAGATGATAAACTTTCCACAACCCTCTACCGCAAACCAACAGATCGACAACAGTACCTCCATTACCAAAGTGATCATCCACGCCATTGTAAAAACAGCATTCCATACGGCCAGGCCCACCGTTTTAAGCGAATTTGCTCAAAAGACACTGACTTCCACGCGAGCTCACAAAAGCTTAAACTCGTGCTCGAAAAACAGAAATATCCTCCACATGTGATTGATGACGCTATTCAAAAAGCTAGAAAACTTCAGCGTGATGACCTTCTGATGAAGCGGCCACCACAACACAACCTGCAACAGACACACCTATGTTTAACATACAGCACGAATTTCCCCAACGTTAACAAAATCCTTAAACGACATTACAACATACTGGAACAAAGTGAACGTCTAAAACGTGCATTCCCATCGGCTCCTGGCGTCGTTACCGACGAACACGCAACCTCAAAGACACACTTGTAAACTCCCAAATCAATACTTCAACTTCCGACAGTTCATGCCGACCTTGTCTGAAGCCTCGATGTTTTGTATGCAAAGCGATGCGAGATACAGGCAAGGCAAACAGCACACAATCCAACTTTTCAATTAACATACGAGGAAATCTAACATGCGATTCCTCTAATGTGGTATACCTACTTGAATGCAACGTGTGCGGCATGCAATACATCGGACAAACGGAAACACCCTTTAGGATTCGTTTCAATAATCACAGAGCCCACGCGAAATCAGCGCCGAATCTACCTCTGTCAAGACACCTTAACCTTCCCGGCCACTCCTTCGACAAATTGTCAGTCACACTTTTAGAAACAGGATTTAAATCAAACCGGGAACGTGAACAACGTGAATCATACCTCATACACCGATTTAACACCCTCGAAAAAGGCATAAATGAAAGTCCGGGTACACTTGCAGCAATCAAAGCACTATAATATATACATATGCATTTATATGTGTATATGTACTTATGTATATGCGCATATGTATGTGGGTGTATGTGTGTATATATAAGTTTATAATTGTAATCATAACAATTCAAGATTTCGCGGCACTGTGGCGGCGACGAGGACTGGACAACTACAAATATCTTTGCGTGTTTCAGTGAACCACTGTCGTCTATTTCTATTTCTCTGAATAACCGAACAATAGTTGTAAGCCCGACTTGTCGAAGGGTCACCGCATGCACAACTAAAAGCCCCGAACGTGGATTCCCAGAACAAAATGCAATCACTTCAAACGTCCTTTCTCGCCTTTTGGCAACCTCTCCCCGATTTTGGCAACAAAGCCCGACATCCACATACACAACTAAACGCCCCGAACGCGGTTTCCCAGTACAAAATAGCAATCACTTCAAACGTCCTTTCTCGCAGTTTGGAAACCCTTCCCGCATTTCGACAACAAAGCCCGACATATAGAAGGGCCACCCCATACACAATTAAAACCCCCAAACGCGGATTCGCAGAGCAAAATAGCATTCAAAACGACAGACAGCGCCTTAAGAAACATTTTCTCCCGCGCCGACTTCCTGGAGCCTCGGAACGCTGTCTCCGACGCCGAATTAGTGACGGTCTTTAAAAAATAAAAAATAATAATAAAAAAAGCATTTTTCGCGACACGCAAAGCCCTTACCTTAGCCAGGCCCCGTTTACAATAAAGGGACCGCCACCAAACTGCACTGAACGCAATACTAAGAAAATACACACTGACGACGCCACTCGCGAAGCACAGTGGAACCTGGAACTTTCTGGATATCCTTTCCTCTCTCGTTTTTCAAACTCTTTCTTTCTTTCTGTTTTTTTCGTTCTTTCCCTCTCATTTTTTACCCAAAATACTATAAATGTGAGCGCAAACAGAATGTACCATGACTCCTGATGAAGGCCAGACTCTGGCCGAAACTGTCGAATTAAACACTTCCGTTGTTACCGTTCTCTTGGAGGATCTACTTGACTTATTGCAACGCTACGGCCATTTCCGCCACCATGCCTGCCTATATATATATATATATATATATATATATATATATATATATATATATATATGGGCAGGACGACGATGTGGACTTCTTTGTTCACAAAAACAAAAACCTCCGATATTCAAATTTAGGTTCTATCTTCGGCCATGTCATCAGCACCTATCATACATGTACTATTCTCTTCAGGGCTGGCAGAACGCTCTATAGTCTTTTTTTTTTCCAGCACTTTCTTGATGATATGTGGGGTTTAACGTCCCAAAACCACCATATGATTATGAGAGACGCCTCCAGCACTTTCTTGACCCAACCTGTTGCTTTTACCATCGAAGGAATCGTAGCCAATCCACGTCTGCCTGTTTTTTATTATTTAACTTGCTTCTTATTACTTTCATTGTTACTTGTTTTTTTTTATTCCCACGTTGGATCGGTTGCTATGGAGTCAGCCTTCGCGCACTGATTGTCGCACTGCTCTCCAGGGACAAGCAGATCGTAATAGCTCTGCGGTACCATGGTTACTGAACATTATTACAAATGATGAATACAGAGTTGCTGTTTGGAATGTGAGTGCATATAGCCATGCATATATAGAGGACCGATCCCACGACGATGATAAAGCCACTCGTGGCCTAGATTCGCGTCGTGGTGGTGAGTCTGCTTGCTGTCCTGTAAGACCAGTGCAGCCAGCTTTGCAGTTCACTCGGCTTTTACAGTGATAAGACGAACTCTTTGAAGTGCAGGGTGAAGGAATGCGCGGATTTTCTAAACTACAAAGACCTGAAACTATCCCCAATGGCTCAAGCAGGATGACAAGATAATGCATATTGCTTTGTTTATCTTAGGCGAGAAACCTTACCTCCTACCTTAAAAGCTCTGTTGCCGGTTGATTACTCAATCTGGGCTATATACACACGACAGTGTAAAGTCAGATTCCGGTAATCAAATTGCCTGAGTGAGCATGCATGATGTGTACATCAGCGGCCGGGCACAGAGCCTTTTGATCACTCCGCTATCATGTGACTTCCAACAGAAAACGAAGCCCTTAGACGCAGTTTATGTTGTGCAAGAGCAGTGGCAAATTTTCTTTTGTCGCTTTTTCCTTGGACATATCGCTTTCCACTTAAGGTACGGAGGCAGGCGTCTCGTAAAAGTAGCCTCGTATAGGACACAGGATATTTATAGGGCGGTAAAAGCCCACCACGGGACGTGAATGCATATACGATTCCTGATCAACTCGACAGGCATCGGTAGATTAATGCATGGTGGCGTAGAAATGATGCCCTCAATTGAACGCGAAGGGTATCCTTAAGAATAGCGTATGTTTTGTGGCGAAAACCTTCTGATCAATCATCGCGAAAGCAGACACTATGGCTGACGTCGGTGTTATTGCGTATTCAGTTATTTTCGCTGCACAATAGCTGTTACATGAGAAATGGGTGGCAAGCTGGTCATTGATCCTCGCTGCTGTGATGATAGGTGTCAACCGGGTGTTTCTCTCTAGTGATGCGCTCTTCTTCTTTCCTCATCCAACTGAGACAGCAGTGTCTCCTAACAATGCGTAGCTTCTGAAATATTCGTCTAAAATTATTTAGATCATTGCGTGAGGCACGCGTTGTGTACATTAGCTTTTTGCAGGATTTTTTATAGAGGAACGTATAAATCAGTGAGGCAGGTGATCTGTCAACGTCATTATATAGCTTCAAGACAGCTTGTCCTGTTAGCCCATAGTGTCCAATAACAGAGAAACTGTTTGAGCTAGCCGTGATTAGTGCAACCTATTGTGTATGTGAAGCGCGGTCAACTTGGACACTGTCAGCATTACAAACAAGTATGCACCATAGAAATTAGACAGATCCCACAACTCGCTACTTACCCACTAAAATGAAGAAGCCAAAGTAAACCTCTACAAACAGCTGCGAAGCGACGGCAGTGAGCCGGAGACGCCGAGTACGTGCAACGAGGGAATACTGGGGAACGCAAAAAGGTGGCAGCGGCTGTAGAGCCAAGAAAGGGCGCATGCTTGGTTTCAGCCCGAGGTTTTTAAAGACGATAGTCTTTCTCGGGGACCTTCGACGCAAAAATTTTGGTATGTCTCTTTGTATGTACGCTTGTCTGTTTGTCCACTCTTAACGGCATCGGGCACTTGAAACGGCCGACCCCATCCGCCGCGCCCACCAATGTTGCTGAAGATTCAGCGTTCATACTTGTGCGATTGTTAATTAAAAAGCAATGATTGTGCATATCTGAGGCACCACAACAACACGTATATATTGTGTATGTGCGTCTATTGCTAAAAAAACATACATAAGTAATTCTAAAGACCGTAGCGTTTATCACGCTTCACTGATCATGCGACGCTTGCACGAAAAGGCGACGGGTTCGAAGGCTTTGCTAAGACGAGACGGTGGTGGCACCTACCCATCACCTTGCGTTCTACACGTTATCACCTCAAAGACGTGCGCGCCCGTCTCAGAGGCACGCGGTTTGTTTTCCGAAAAAAACTGCCAGATAGCACTCATGTCTCACGTGTGACGTGACTTGATGCGCTCGTTCGCATCCGCTGCACGCTCGAGGCGCTCTAAGGCAGCACCTCCAGAATACCATTCACTGAGTTTTTTTCGCAACGCAAAACGTCAATTAATGTTTTGCTCACTCTCTCCACACGCAAGACTATCGTGATGACATTTGCAGATCAACATGCAGATACGGGGCCATTTTTAGGAGCGAAGCTCCTTATGGCGTGGCTTGGGCGTCCCTCGTATGTAACCACCAGTGGCACATACCCGAAATAGGTATAACACTTGACCTCCAAGGTGGTGCCAGTGAGAGATTTCTTCTGCGCGTTGTTTAACAATGAAAAATAGTGCTCAATTTACATTACAATGGCTGCTAATGGGGAATGAGAGACATGAGCATTCGGCTTTTAGTCAACGCGCACGCTGCGATCCCCATTAGCAGCCATTAGCATGTACATTGAGCACTATCGGACAAGAAAGGGATGCTACATTATACTCGCTGGGTGTAACCTCCTTAGCTTTAGAAAGGTTTAGCGAGCGTTGAGCCGCAGTGCCATGAATACAATGAACTTGTATATACCATGAATGAACTCAAGGTGGTTAAAAATGAGAAGTAGATACGAAGCGCAAGCCGTAAGAAAGTAAAAGCCGAATTCTCCTGTCTCTCATTTCTCATTAGCAGCCATTGGCATGTAAATTGAGCCCTATCTGACAGGGAAAGGTTGCTACGTTATACTCGCTGGGCGTAACCTCCTTGGTTTTCGAAAGGTTTAGCGAGCGTTTGGTCACATTGCCATGAATACAGTGAACTAGAATATACCATGAACTCGAGGTGGTTAAATGTGGAAAGTGGACCCAAAGCGCAGGCCGTAAGAAAGTGTGCGTGTGCCACCTCTCGTTTAGTCCTTGGAATGTCCGCTGGATGGCGGTGCTTCTATATGGGGAATATATGATAAAAAGATGCGAGATGGTGGGACTTGGAGTGTTGAATAGATGAACGAACGGACACACAAACAGATGCATGGATGGACGCATGAACGGACGCAGGGGCGGATGCACGAAAGAACGCAGGGACGGGCGCACAAACAGACGCATGGACGGTCACACAGACGGACGCATGGACGGACGAATGCTTCGCCCCACTCTCCATCATTCACTCCGTGGATATGCTGCCATTTTTTTTTCTAGAGTTTGAAAATCCGTCATGTTTGTGAATTTCTCTTGTTAAACTGGAACCTATCTGCAGTGAGAATCAACGCGAGAACTACTTAGCCTCACCTAGATGAGGCCTAACGACCTAGATGGAACAAAGATACAACTTGCATCATCTAGCTAAGGTCTAGGAACAACATGTAGACATCGTCCACTACTGCTATTTCAAAAGATTGCGTGGCTCAGCGCAAGATACGCGATTTTTCGTTAATTTTGTTTGTAATTTGTACAACAAAATTATGCGAAGGCAGGCTGTGGTAAAGCCGGTGGTTGCATCAGCAGTCCGCTAATGTCAAACAAAGGCGTGACTGTACTTACCACTTTGTTATTTACATTTCATGAAATGGAAGGGAAAACGTAACCTTGTTGCAAAGGTTGTTGCAACAGAGCATTCGTGTTGATGCAGGACAAGTTTCATTCAACGATATGAATGCAACCGTGTTTTCATTCCACGTATGAACGTAATTCCTTGTGAGCTTAGTGGACAACTCCCAGAACCACGATCACCCTGTCATCACAACCATCATAAACGTTTCGTCACATATACTGTCGTGCTGCGAAGATAAACGGTGCGGATTTGAATACAAATCACAGCGTCCACGCTTCAATGCGGCTCGACACAAAGCATTAAAGACGCACGTGTTTAAACTTATGGGGTCTTAAAGGAATCCCGGCTAACCAAATTTATACCGTAATCCAGAACTATGGCACGCCTTCTATTTATACCATTGTTTCGAACACATAAAACGTCCAAAAATAGTTACCCTTTACACTACCAAATAGTGATCATCAATGTGTCAACAAAAAAATACTACCATGTATACCACACAACATTGTGTCAACCAAAATAAGAAAAGGCTGAGGCCATTCAACTAGGTTCAGGTCACGCACTTTGTTTATTGTTGTTTTGCTGTTCTTCCAAACCGGATATTGCAAAACGCACACAGATGCGCCTGTATGTTTGTATGCTTGTTTTCACTATATCTGAGAGATCATATTATCTCGTAAACCAAGCGTGAAAACAAATGTTAGGTGAGAAAGCAGAGCACTTTTCCCTGAAAAACGAGTTAATGCCTTCGCGCCTTCTTCACGTCCTGCGCGCCAATAGCCCTGGTCGCGGGACCCTGCATTACGTGTAAGCGCGCGAAAATTCTCGCGGGAAAAATCGCTACTGCCCAAACAAAGTGTCAAAATGCGCAGGAATAGAAGCACGCCTCAGTCATAAAGCAGGACTCGTTGCACGCTGCCCTGTACGGCCGTGTCGTTCAGTAAATGTCTGTGTAAAGGCAGTGAGACAGGGAGAGAGAAGATGGAGCTCTGCGAAGTGGCGAGTGCTATTAGGGCCAGAAAAAGACGCAGTGAAGGGAGACTAGCCACAGTGGTCGGCATGGCAGGAAACATGAAACGAAACAAATCATGGGCCGTAAAACACTGCGTTACGAAGTGCAGCGCGACGAAAGTGGGTTACGGGAGCGAAACAAGCGTCGAGCGTGTCGTGCCTCCATTGATCCCGGGAGACCAACAAGGGTAAAAGATCGCTCGTCACACACAAGCGAGACAGCAATGTTCTCGCCCTACTTTGTCCCCGCTTTAGCCTCTACCTGCTGCAGCTGAAACAGAGCAGAACGTGTGCTTCCTTGCACTGCTATTTTCATTCCGGATTTCCTCGGGACAAAATGCACGCCTCAACAAAGAAAACGAGTGACGCGAGTCACGTCTTTCTATTTTTTTTTCAACTCATGCTTCCGGTTTCGGACATAGCGATGTGCGTACACGTCTCTTGTGTAGGACGTTGTCTTCTGTGCATTTTCTTCAAAGGATATCACCGTTCATACCGCTGCTATCACTCCATTGTCCACACTCTCGTTGTCATTCGCTTGCTTTTGTTGCCACGCGCGCACTAGAGTAATTTTCTTTATACATACAGCCGGCTCTGTCAGCTCGCACTTAGCGAAAATTACAGGAAGAAGGAAATATTGCTATACCTGCCGAATGCCTCACATCGCAGTAGTTTCTCATTTTCCGAGGAATCAGTGCGTTACATCGAAGTAGTTTCTCGATTTTCGAGGAATCAGTGCGTTAGAAATTAGCTTATTACAGTGCGTGTGACTGCACCGAGAATACGCAATCAAGGCGCTGTTCATCTTGTATTGCTCCCTTCAGGGTCCCCAACACCAGCTGACGACACAACTAGCTGAAGATCTCGTTTCATTTGGTATGCAAAGTAACCAAATACATTCTTTTTTTCTTTGACTTACCAGACTTATACAGTCTTCAATGAAGAAAAGAAAACATGAGAATGGTGATGCGCAATCTGTTGCCCCTTTTTTTTCTTTCCTATCGAAGGAATCTGGTCATGCACCATAGCGAAAGAAGCATCAACGCAGCCTTAGCCGCACTGATACGTGCTGCGCGCAACACCGAACATAAGCAGCGAATTTGAGATCAGGTGCTTGAGTAACGGTTCCTTCTGATTGAACATTTATGATAACCACGACACATTGCCAAAAATTACAAAATGCGCGTCGTTTCTTGAAGCTGTTGAGAACAAGGATTGCTGATGCAAGTTGAACGTGCTACTAGGTACACCTAATTCTCAATATTGTCTTTTTGTTCGCTCTCCACAAACCTGATATTTTCTAACTGCAGTGACAAATCAGTGTGAATAAAAAGAATCAAGCGCTTGCGTAATAACTAAACGGTGTGAAGAGGTCAAAAAATATTATTTATTGTAGTGAGCGCGCATTGTTTCTTCTACAAGAGGAAGTCATCTGTCATTTGTCCTGTGATTTAGACGGATTTATCAGCGCAAAAAAAAGAAGGAACTCTTAGAAAAGAAACACATACACAGCGCTGTACTTCTTCTCTGAAAGTTCCGTTTTTTGCGCTGATAAATCTGTCTAAATAATCATGAACCAACTCGCCCATGCAGCAGTTTCAACATTTGTCCTTGCCAGAAAACTGGGGGGGGAGGGGGGAGGGTCAGTTTTTATTTCAATACGAGCTCCCTCCTTTCTTGTATATGACATCTTTTGTAAAAGTGCTTTCCTGTGGCGTACGAACTTAGAGCGTGAAGCAAATAACATTTATGGCATGTTTCACTTTATTCATATTATTTTGTGACGTAGGCTATGAAGATTCGCGAACAACTGATCATTGCAAAACGGTATGCAACAATACGAAAGTGAAAAGCCACTGCTGGCTGCACAGTCATGCGCAGGGTTCCAAGAAGAGTGGGCGAGTGTTCAACGGAGCACCCTCCCACCGCTACTAAGTTAAGCTATGAGCAGACTTTGCAAGCCCCCTGTCGTATGCCCCCCTCTCCCCCGTGCCCACACCTATGCTTCAATTCACGCTTTTCGCAATGTAAACCACGATAAAGCTAAACTCAATGACATCAATGGGTTAACGGTATTTATGGCATCTTTCAGGCGCTTGCTCAACAAGCTTCTTTTGTCCGCATTTTGTGCTACGACGGCAGCTGGCATGTACTCCAGTGTTGCCAGTTTACACTTCTCCGGTCGCCGCTGATGGCGCCCTCTCCTACGATTCCACCAATGCTCACTAAAAGCCACACCATGCACCTTCCAAATGCTCACTAGATGGCACGCCATTGCACGTTGCGGTGGGGTAGCGACAAAGGTGGGGCGGGATGAGGTGGGGTGGCGACTTGCAGGACGCGCAGTAGATTTTTAGGAGACAAATGGGCCCTTCGGGGTGCAGGATGGCTAGTAACGAGGAAAACAACCAGGGAGACTCTTTAACAGGTGGTATGGACAGATGCGATTCCAAAGTGACATCAGTATCTAAGATAGGTAGAGTCCGGGGCAGAAATAGAAGTAGCCACGAGCGCCGAGCCAATTCAGACATAGGGTATATTAACATGCAGGGTGGTAGGAACAGGCTGAAGTGGGAAGAGATAGAAGAACAGCTAAGGGAGGAGAGGCAGATGGTATACGGGTTTGTAGAAACACATCCCAGGAACATAGAACAACCTCCTAACAATGCGAACTACGCGTGGGAATATTGTAATAGAACAGAAGGCAGCAGAAAAGGGGGGTGATATTGGGGCATTCATTCATAAAAGTACAGACTGGCAAAGGGTCAAGCAGGAGTGCAAGGAACAGTTATGGGTAAAAGGGAAAGTGGCAGGGCATATGACACTCCTTGGTTTCGTGTACTTGTGGACGCGAGCAAATGCCAGAGAGAAAAACAAGGCAATGGTAGAGTGTATATCAAATGACATTCAGGAGTTAGGAGGAGAGTGCGAGATAACTATACTAGCAGATATGAATGCGCTCATAGAAGATATAGCTGGGTATACCGACCCGACAGGCAAAATGATCATGGATATGTGTGAAAGACTTGATTTGATCGTTTGCAACAGTACCAAGAAGTGTGAAGGGCAAATAACATGGGAGGTAGGAAGGGTGCAGTCTACGCTAGATTGCGCACTGATGTCACATAGTGTGTATGCTAAGCTCAGGGGAATGCACATAGATGAAGGTGGCTCCAAAAGTCTGGGTAGTGATCACAAACGTATCAAGCTAAGTTTTCGAAGAGCAGTGAATGTGGGAAGGAAACAAGATGAGCAACTACAGGAAAATTTTTGCTCAGAAAGGCAAATTGAGATAGCCACTAAACCAATTGAGAAAGTAATCACTGAGGATAATAAAACAGTGTGGACATACACGAATCTAATTAGACTCTGAGCTAGAACTTGCTAAGTCACGTGACAAGTCACCCCGGAAAAGACAAAAACACAAAAGTTGGTGGGATGAGGAAGTTAAGAGAGCCATAGCAAAACGTCAGGAAGCCTCTAGGGAACACAGACATGCTAAGCAGCGGGATGAACCGACAGATGATGTTGAAAAAAAATGGGAAATCTTTCTAAGCTGTAGAAGGGATGCATTTCTTCTGATCAATGAAAAAATTAGAAAAAAGGGAGCTCAGTGGCTGGCAGAAGTACATAAAAAAGATAGAAAGGCAGCTGTGAAATTTTGAAACCATCTAAACTCCCTAAGAAATGAGACGAGCCCAGAGCAGAGGTTTATAACTACAGCTCAAGGTGCTAGGCTAGAAGGGTACCAAGTTATTGAATATATAAGAACAAGGGTGACAGAACAATTTTAACAAAGAAGTGTTTGATGCACCACAATAGACAAGGATGAATCAAGTGTCGCAATGGCTCCATTTACCTAACGAGAGTGGGAAAGGGTTGAGAAAAGGGTTCCTATAGTAGTACATCAACAGGCCCAGATGGCATTCCAATTATGTTGATAAATACATTAGGTCCAAAGTCTAAGCAGGCTTTGAGAAAAGCAGTGAGCAAAATAATAATCGATAGAGAAGTTCCCGATGGAAACTTAGTAGGAAGAGCGTGATCTATAAAGGAAAGGGGGACAAAGCTGATATAAACAACTACCGTCCTATAACAATGGCATCAATGGTCTACAAACTGGCGATGCAGATTATAAAGGAAAGACTGCAGGCATGGATAAAGGATGAGGGGGTGCTGGGGGAACTGCAGAATGGGTTTCGGAAACACAGGAGATTGGAAGACAATCTGTTCTCACTGACGCAGTGCATCGAAATAGCAGAAAAAGAACACAGGCCCCTGTGGCTAGCAATTTTGGATGTCAAGGGAGCGCACGATAGCGTGGTTCAAGAGAAATTGTTGGCAATACTGACACACTGGGTGTGGAAGATGTAGTCACTAATATTTTAAAGGATATCTCTAAAGGTAACAAGGGAATCTTAAAATGGGAAAAACAGGTATCCAAGCCTTCAGAGGTAAAACGGGGGCTTAGGCAGGGGTGTCCTCTGTCACCCTTAGTATTCGCGATGTACCTACAAGGATTAGAGGCCAAATTATAAGGAAGTGGACTGGGCTTAAACCTGTCTTTAATCAAACAAGGAAAACTCATGGAACAGGCACTACCAGCATTGATGTACGCAGATGATATAGTGCTTATGGCCGACAATACGGAATTTGTGCAGAGATTGGTGGACATCTGTGGTAATAAGATAGGTTAGATTTCAGATTCAGTAAGGAAAAATCAGCAGGCAGGATTTTTAATGACAATGAAGGTTGTGAGCTTAGAAT
Organism: Rhipicephalus annulatus; assembly: GCA_013436015.1. Taxonomy (NCBI): domain Eukaryota; kingdom Metazoa; phylum Arthropoda; class Arachnida; order Ixodida; family Ixodidae; genus Rhipicephalus; species Rhipicephalus annulatus. Next base: position 327,387 of record WOVY01011254.1, on the reverse strand, counting down.
ACAGGAGGTCACGCAAGAGATAACAGATAAATACAAATATCTGGGCGTATTGATAAGCAATGGGGCCGAGTACCTAAAGGAACACGAAATATACGTGACGACTAAAGGTAACAGGAATGCAGCGGTAATGAAAAACAGGGCACTGTGGAATTACAATATGTATGATGTTTTGAGAGGAATATGGAAAGGGGTCATGGTTCCTGGTCTGACGTTCGGCAATGCGATCTTGTGCATGAAATCAGAAGTTCAAGCAAGATTACAAATTAAGCAACGTGGAACAGGTAAGCTTGTCTTAGCAGCTCCCGGGAACACACCAAATTAGGGAGTACAAGGTGATATGGGATGGACATTATTTGAGAACAGGGAAGCTAGCAGCAAGATAAAATTTTAGAAGCGATTGAGAGAAATGGGGGAAGAGCGTTGGGCTAGGAAGGTATTTAGCTACTTGTACATGAAGAATGTCGATACAAAATGGAGGAAGCGAACCAGAAAATTGACTGGTAAATACTTAGAAAACAGCAGGGTGCAAAAACAAAAAGAAGAGGGTGAAGAAGAGGGTGAAGGAAGCTGAGACCAATATGTGGAGAATTGACTTGATTAAGAAATCCGCACTAGAGATCTATCGAATTTTTAAGCAGGAAATTACCAAGGAAAGGATCTATGATAATACTCGGGGTAGTTCTCTACTGTTTGAGGTCAGGACGGGAGTATTGCGAACCAAAACAGATCGGGCCCAATACGAAGGGCTACGTAGACACGGTATGCAGTGCGTGTGGAGAGGAAGAAGAAACTGCCGAACACTTGATAATGCTCTGTAAAAGACTTCAACCTATAGTTCAGGATGATGGCGCAGAGTTTTTCAAAGCATTGTGGTTTAGGGACAGGGAGGGCAAAACAGACATTAAGTGGGTAGAATTAACTAGAAGGTGGTTATCTAAGTGGTGGCTAAAATCAAGGCACGAGTGAAAATTAAACCCTTCACTGCAAAGTACAAATCACCAACCTCCCTATTTAAAGCAAAAAATATATCTACATTTTGGTTCATTAAGTATTATGGTTTGGTGGCGCAAGCCACCGCCCAATATAAAGGGTACAGCCATATTCGTCCATCCATCCGGTAGAAAGCATGGGCGCGCCACGAGGCCCCCTACAAGGCAGCGCACACCACTTTTGGCATGTCCACTTCGTTTTTCTACACTGCAAGTTACCGCAATGAGCGCACTTCGTTACCACTCCGCCGCTGCCCCACCGCGGTGTTCTAGTGGCTAAGGTACTAGGCTGCTCACCCAAGGGTCACGGGTTCGAATTCCAGCTGTGGCAGCTGCATTTCTGATGGAGGCGGAAATGTTGTAGGCCCGTGTGCTCAGATTTTGGTGCACGTTAAAGAACCCCAGGTGGTCGGAATTTCCGTAGCCCTCCACTACGGCGTTTCTCATATTCACATGGTGGGTTTGGGACGTTAAACCCCACATAGCAATCAATCAATCACTCGGCCGCATGTGCAACCCAGAAGGAAAGGCAGCAGCACGGCGGACTCACAACGCAGCTGCAGTGCAGATGACCACAATCCCTAGCATCCGCAGTGAGCGATCCTGCGCCTACGCCGTCGCAGTCCTTCGACGAGCGTCCTCTGGCGCTGCAACGCCATCGGCCCAAACACTAGATTGTAGAGAGTGCAGAGCGGAAACTTTTCCCGCTGGTTGCGGGAAAAGTTCCTGTGATGAATGTTATGCAAGGGTACAGATATTCTCCCAAGCCCCCTCACTTTCCTGCTCTCAAACCTATATTGAAGGGCAGCTGAGAGTTCCACATCTGCCATTCATGAGTGTCAGGCATTATGTGTGATTCGTGGGTTATAAAATCATATCCGACCAAGCCTCCGTAACATCAATATTTTGCAATATAGCGCTCGAAAGCATATAGTACTTTAGAGCGGAGGGTAGTTCTTGTGCGATTATGAACGGCCACTCTTATACACTGTTTTATGAACACGTCAGTTACAATTATGTTAACTGTAATAGGAACTAAATATAAGTTCGTCCAAGTCAGCAAAGTGAAACAGGCGCTGTCCAAGAAGTCCACTGGCGTGGCTTTTGACACATTAGAATATTTTTTTTCTTCCCTAATGAATAATGAAAGGATACTAAACCACCACGGCCGACGATCTTGCTCGTATCATACTGCAGTTGACAAAGTGAAAGATTACACCATCTCCTGGTAAAGAGAACCATGTTAGAGGCGACGCAGCGGCAGCTAACACTTACGGTCGCTCGTCGCCGAGTTCGAGAGAGAGAAACTAGGGGAGACGCAAAGCATGCACTGGTGGACCGGTGTTTGCTACTGGAACATGCCAACTGCCGCTAATGGACAATGAGACAAGAAACCCGCCGTCCGCTATTAGTTAACAAACAGGAGAAACCTCCTACCAGCACTAACTCGGAGGCCAAGATCAAGTGTCTTTCTATACGGGGTGACCAGTAAGAGGTTGTGCAGTGCCAGCAGTAGGCTTCAGGGGCGATGTTTCAAGTTCAGCACTACACTTTCTGTTGTTATATACGCAGCATGCAGCTCACACAGCAAGCAATGCCTGCTTGTGGGGTGGCCGGAGCCTTTCTTTGTGTACGAAGTTAGAAAGTTTCACTCTCATGGTGCCTCAGATGACGCATCGCACTGGAGCACTGCTACCACCACTAACTCGGAGGCCAAGATCCAATGTCTATGTATACGGGGTGACCAGTGAGAGGTTGTGCAGTTCGAGCAGGTGGTTTCAGGGGCAATGTTTCAAGTTGAGCGCTGCACTTTCTGTTGTTATATACGCAGCATGCAGCTCACACAGCAAGCAATGCCTGCTTGTGTAGTGGCCGGAGCCTTTCTTTGTGTACGAAGTAAGAAAGTTGCACTCTCATGGTGCCTCAGATGACGCATCGCACTGGAGCACTGCTACCACCACTAACTCGGAGGCCAAGATCCAATGCCTATGTATACGGGGTGACCAGTGAGAGGTTGTGCAGTTCGAGCAGGTGGTTTCAGGGGCGATTTTTCAAGTTAAACGCTGCTCTTTCTGTTGGTATATACGCAGCATGCAGCTCACACAGCAAGCAATGCCTGCTTGTGGGGTGGCCGGAGCCTTTCTTTGTGTACGAAGTGAGAAAGATTTCACTGTCATGGTGCCTCAGATGACGCATCGCACTGGAGCGCTGCGGCAATGCTATACGCCCCAATGTTGCAACAAGCTGTAACGCAGTAGTCACATGTGAGCACATTTTGTCCATGTGAGTGTAGAACAAAAAAAGCAAGAAATACATTGGCATGATTGAACAAGAAAAACACAGCACAATTTTTATCAAACGTTATTGTGCTACTGAACCGGTTTATTCATTGAAACAATATAGAATGTACTAGTGTGTATGTGGAATGAAAGTAAAAAAAACTAAAGACGAATTTGAGTCAAATGATGCCACCACCATGATAACTATATAGTTTTTTTAGTGAATGCCAGTGAAAGGTAACTGAAGCACCTATGACTCAGTTTACCAATCACAAAATTCAGCTGGATCCCACCGCGAGACAAAATCATGCTTAGAGTTGGTGTTGCTTCATAACCACAATGCCGACAAATAATTGCCGCCAAGATGCCATCGGAATTGTTTCAGACGTTGCAGTAGTTCTCACGTACGTATCCGCTCACTCAGGCCACACCCCGTTTGCCCAATGTTTCAATTCCCACAGGAGAGCAGAACACAAGCATGGCCTCCACAATGAACAACCTTGCTTCGGTACCGCTTAAGGCTCTTCTCGGGCAGGGCGGAATCCGGTTTCGCTAGCTTGCATAGCTTCGGACGCTTGTCGGGATCAGAATAAAAAACACTTTCACGTTTGCTTTTTGGGCTATATTTTGTTCTGATTTTAGAATGTTACTTCCGGCCAACATCCTACAGGGTATAATGTGGCACACTATATACACGGGATGTCACATAAGTTTCACTTGGCGTGTATACTTTGCTTACGTCCATTTCTTTTTCGGCTGAGCAATTGCGCCTAAGTCTAAATTATTACCATGTAGCCCACAGTGCTCCTGTCGCCCCGCAGCGTTGGTCTAAAGGCTGAGGTTCTCAGCTGCCGACCCGCAGGTGGCGGGATCGAATGCAAACTGTGGCGGATTTATTTTCGTTGGAGGCGATAATACTGACGGTCTGTGTGCTCAAATTTGGGTGCAAGTTAAAGAACGCCAGGTGGTAGAAATTTCCGCTGCCCTTCACTACAGCATCTCTCATAATTATATGCTAGTTTTCGGACGTTAAGGCTCACATATCAATCAATGACGATGCTCCTCTCATCTTGTCGGGTGTGGGCAGAATCATGAGCTATTGCGGATGGTTAGTAAACTGAAGAACGCGCAGTTTGCCTTGGTGGTACCGCGGTATGTAGCCCTACATCATGCTGTAACTTGCAAAGCTATACGTGCGTTGCAAAGCTGCAGGATGCTAGGTGAACTCACGTGTACATCTCGTCGGAGCTAGCAAATAAGATAGGTGCTGCCTTGAGCGAACAATAAACCTCATCACGCCTCGTCTCGTTCTGCAACGTCCTCTTTCATTACTACTCACACCAAATCCTCTTTCCCGCACTTTTCGCCGCTTACTTATTATATCCACTCCAACAACGTTTCCCTTAGCCCTAACGAGAACACCAACGCTAACGCGCAAGAGAAAAACGCTTCCATGAGTAAACAATGTGTGCAAATTAGGGCTGTGGTTTCGGGAAAAAATTATATCTTGGTGGGATTATAATGAGGAGGGGCCGTTAGAAAAGAGGTCTATTGTTGCACGCCCCTCTCATGCCTTGAGCATTTAATTGTGCACTTCATTATGCGTGTTCTTTGGGTTTTTAGATGCGGAGCATCTTACACTCGCGCCTTGTAGTGCGCCGTCCGCGCCGTCCGCGCCGTCCACACCGCTTCTCGAACATTCGACAGCTGACGCGCGCGCATGCGCCGTCGCGCCGTCGCCCACTCTTCCACCATCTGTGCATCCCTTCCTCCTCTACACACCGCGCGCGCTTCACTCCTCCACCATCTGAGCACCCTTCCTCCTCTACACACCGCGTTCGACATCTACAATTCTCCTGATTCTCCAGTGGACGCTCATGTGGCGTCGCGCTTCGAGAACATTCAACAGCTGACAGTGCATGCGCCGTCGTGCTGTATATATACTCAAGGTCGGCGCTCGCTCGCTCAGTTGCCGCTCGTCGGTTGGTTTGTACGGCGCGTCGACGTCCAAGGTGGCGGTGAAATGAATTCCAACGAATCCACAAACACAATGATCGACGTCCCTTCGACCAGCGCCGCCCTTTCGCATACGTGTGTACGTGTTCACTCATTTAACACCCCCTCCTACAACCACGTTAACCAATTTAGCCATCGACCCAAGTAAGTCGCAATTTAACACCCCATTTCACAACCACGTTAACCAATTTAGCCATCGACCCAAGTAAGTCGCACTTTAACACCCCGTTAACCAATTATATGCTCCGCATCCTCCTCAGTGTTCCCCCGAGGGAAGCTGCGGGCAATTTTTCACTTCAGCCTCTAACCGCTTCTACTGGCTTCCCCAGTCCCAGTATCTGGGGACATGTATACGTAGTGCCACCTCTCGGCGGCAGCAAAGGAATCCTGCCATAACTGAATGGGAAGTCGGCGAAAAAAATCATAACTCATGAAAAAGATAGTGATCGAAAACGACTCTAGTTAGTGAAGCAGACACCAGCTATAACATTCTTGTAAAATAGGAGTATTGTACTACAATACGTGTGGTTTCTCAGGACAAATGAACAGCGCTAATTTGAAAACACATTGGGCCTCATTGCAAATATTACGCACTCATGGAAAATCACGTGGTGTTCAGTGCGGCACTGTAATTTTACCAGAATAACCTAGTGGGTCTCTGCTGCCTATCACCGGGTGCCATTTTCGACAACTAGCTTCTTTCGTGCGATTTCCGTTTCTACGCAAATTTTCTATGCTGTCAGACCAGATCACCGTTGTTGCCAACGAATGATTGCACAAAATCTTCTATTTAGTAAATAAATCAATTTATTTCTTTATACTTTTTTACTTCACTATATGCTTTATATACTATACTTCTTTCGCTTCACTATATGCTGGTCTTCTTCAAGGTTGTGTCAAACAAAGAAAACAACCCTCGAAAAATTACCTTTGTTCATTCATTATATGTGCAGGTTTCATCACGTCATCAATCGTCAGATGACAGCGAACAGAGTTCCGTCGTTGGCATTACTTTGATGGTCGATAAAAAGCGCATTGACCAACCCTCAGAATGAACAAAAGGTGGGAAGTACGACGGAAGAAGTATCAAACCCGATATTGCATTGCGTTAGAACAAGTCAAAACGGTCGCTAAACGTGCCGTCATAATATTGACGAGGGCAGGCCGTCCAATGAAGCAGTCGTTGCAGGAACAGCCGTTAATTACGTTTCCAGTCAGTGGTCGTTGAACAGCCTGAAAGTGCAATGTCCTCAATGACGTTCTCGTAGCTTGAAGAGGCGCTGAGCAGCCCACCACCAATTCAATCGCACTGCCGTTCCAACTGAGTTCTGTGATAAATATTGTTATCTCGATAAACCTAGAATTGTGAGCTGCCTGCTGTTACAGATTGGTCAATTGCCAAACACTTACTGCTGTCGGCAATTTAACGATGGCTCCCGGGTGTTGTGTCTGCGTGAGCATTCAGTAAACTATGTAACAGTTTAATGAACCTAAGGACAATGTTTTTATTAGGCTCTGTTTACGATACAATCGTCGAGTTCTCTTATCAGCCAGACAACCAGGAACTGACAAACTCGGACCCACGTTTTATGATTTCTTCCTGGCGTATTTCAAACAAAGCTGCTATTGATGGACTTGCATATATATCTGGAAACTTTGTGAGAAATCCATGCACCCACAGATGACGCGAGCACCAAAGAAATATTAAGCTGCACTTAATAGGTTCACTCTCCACAATTAAAGTTTACAACCGGCTCTCCAGAGAGCCTCGATGCGAGTCCCTTCACCACTGACTATGTCACACTTCCACGAAATTGTCAAATACATGAGCAAAAGAGCGTGCGTTCTGCCAACGGGGCAAAACAACATGAAAGTAGTAAACGTCCCATTGGCGCTCCATTGTAATAGTTTGCATCGGCAGAATAAAAACATCTTTTGAACAACGCGTAACGCTGGCATCCGGAATTGCACATTTCAGGAAATTCACGACAAAAAAACATTAAAGTTCTGAGCCGCGTCTTCATAATCGCGTAATGATCATTTCGTTGCATCGTCCTGCAAGGCGATGAAAGCAGCAAGCAACATGACGGGTGCCACGCCGACTACGCGCGACAGCAGCGTTCTGAGAACGCCGCTTCCTATGTAGAAAGAAAGAAAGAAAGAAAAGAAAGCAAGAAAGAAAGAAAGGAAGGAAGGGAAAAAGAAAGAAACAAGGGAAGAGAGGAAGGAAGGGATCCGGAAATTTCAGCCATCCGGTGTTCTTAGTGGTGCAATTTTATACGCGTTCCAAGTTCGAACGGAGGCGTTCCGTTCCATTGAGTCGCTCGTGACTGGCGCATTTAAGCCGTGGGGAATGCTGCGGCGTTCTATGTCACGTGAGCCGAATTTAGACGAACCCGTTCCGTTTTATTGAGTCACACGTGATTAGCCCATTTGACCTGTGACGAATGCCGTGACGTTGCATGTCACTTGAACCAAAGTGTCATGCGTCTGTTTTCATCTGGTTTTTCGGACGGAGGTGAAGGAACGGTCTGACAGACCGTCCGAACTAAAACAGATGGATGGAAATGGCTGTGAGGTGCCATGGATTGGATTGAAATGTAAGCGCTTTGCGCCTTTTGAGCTTCCGGGTGCTTTGAAAACATCGTCGCAGTGGGCCTTATGCACTTACCTAGTTGCTCAATACCTCCCTTGTTGTCGTAGCCGCCCCATCTTCCTGTCCTTGTCCATTGTGGTAGAAAGACAGACAGACAGACAGACAGACAGACAGACAGACAGACAGACAGACAGACAGACAGACAGACAGACATATGGACGGGCGGACAGAAGCACAGACAGATGGACAGACGACCTGACAGACTGACAGATGGACAGACGAACTGACAGACTGACAGACGGACAGACGAACTGACCGACAGACGGGTAGACAAGCATAAGGATGGACGAACGGAGTATTCACGGTTTGCGCAATAAACCCTTCCAAGCTTCGCCCTACTCATCATCATTCGCATCGTGGTGTTACGAGAGTGCTGGCGTCCCTTGCAAAGACACTGAGTGCGTGCGTCACGGACACTGGGCGCGTCCTTCCCAGACACTAGATGGGTCCGTCGGAGACCTGGGGTGCGTCTTACAGAGACGCTGGACGCGTCTCTTTTCACACGGGGCGCGTCCCACAGAAGCACTGGGTGCGTCATGTACCAATTTCGTTCAATCGGTCCTCAAGCTGACATCGAAATTGTGACGCAGGCCTCCATTTCCCACATTGGCTATTCGCCTCCCCTCGTCCTTGCGACTGATGCGAACCACCCACTTTTTGGCGCAATGAACATAACAGCTTTGTCTGGATTTGGAGCATGTATAAAATTGCAAGCACATGGGTCTCCATCATTTTCGTCTCCATTGAAAATGCTTCTTTCGTTCATGTGTCAGTATTTCCTTCGCATTGGAACTTCCAGTCGCGAGTGCTGTAGTGCGTACAACAAAGCGCTAACCACGTAATGATGAAGGTATCTTTGCAGACATCTTCGGAGCCTAATCAACAATTCTCTGTGAAGCATGTTTATATTACATGTCTCTCCTGCAGATGCAGTTCAGTCACCAACAGCATAAAAGAAATATTTTGTAACCCACGCCGCACATGTGCGACTGACTAGACGTGTTTCTTCACGCTGTGTTATCAACTGTAGATGTACGCAATCAGCAGAGTACGCTCAAAACGGAACGTCAAAAATTGTAGCTTGCTTCAATCAGAAGTGTGTTCCGTTAACAGAAACTGATTTCTCTTTCTTCAGTAATCTGCTGCCTAACAGTCACTGCAGGCTGTCCGTTTTCTTTGTTGTATTTTTAAAACAGGGCACGTGTCAAGTTTTCTACCAGAGATTAGCAGATAAAAGCAAAATATGCTTTCCTGCGCGTTCTCATCGATGCCATATGAATTCACGCAAGCATGAGTTTAACATGTACAAAACTCATGCAGCCTCTGATTTGTTTATATTTCTTATATACTGCTGAATGGAAGCGTGCACTTGTAACAACAAAAAATATCTAACGCAAAGAAAACGTTCCCTTACTTACCCGAAACTACTAAGTAAACAAAGAATGAAAATGAACAATTCCTGGGGTCCAACACAAAGTAGAGGAACTTTCGTTGAAAGGCTATAGGCCAGTCGAGTTCTCACATTCACTGCGGCACCCGAATACATAGCCTAGCGGATGAAAACAGCAATCTTGAGACGGCCTCAATGAAAATGGAACGCGACGCGTGCGTCTCGCGCCCTGCATCTGTCGGTGGACTGTGCCCGGGATACACTTGTTATGTGAGGTTTAACTTCCCAAAACCACCATATGATTTTAGGAGACGCCGTAGTGGAGGGCTCCGGAAATTTCAGCCACCTCGGGTTCTTGAACGTGCAACAAAATCTGAGCACACAGGCCTACAACATTTGAGCCTCCATTGGAAATTCAGCCGCCGCAGCCGGGATTCGACCCTGCGACCTGCGGATCAGCAGCCGAGTACCTTAGACACCCGGGATACAGTGGGGGCGCCAGCACGCGTCTATTTTCTGCGTGCCGCTAACGGCGAATGTCAAAGAATTTGAGACGGGGCAGAGGAAGCTACGCAACTCCATCTGGTCAGTGTGCGGCGCCTATAGCCTTGCATTTTGATAAAATCATGGAGAGCATCGAAATATGTTCCTCTGCTGGGGATGCACTTCGACGTGCTTGCATTCCTTGCGAGATGCGAACCAAGGTTTGCTCGCGTTTAGTTTATTCTCTCAAGCTTACTCGCTTTTCCAGACGCTCACCTCCTTACTTCGTTTCTTCATTCACCCGCTAGCCTTGGCAACAGTAGCCTGACTCATTATCGAGACGTGTTCAACCTGAACACATAAACAACGACAGGCATGCGCTCGTGTAATATTTAGCATGTGGCGTTAAACACGGCTCAGTAAATTTCGCCTTGGCAATAAATTCTACGTTCCTGAAATGTTCATGTGTTCATGAAATCAGCAATTAGCGAGAGGATGCAGACACCTACGCGTAGTGCATCGGCAATGCAGCTCTCACCGCCATTAAATAAAAAACGTTACACAAAAGCAAATCAGCAAAGAGTGATTGCTTCACACATGGTAGGTAGAGCCAACCTTTATTCCAAGAAGTAGAGGCGCGCTAATTAGCGATGGCATAGACTCGATTGCAAAGTAAAGGCATGGGGATTACCGTTTTCCGTCCTTCTTTGGGTAGGAAGCAATCCGGATTAACCCTTCTCCTGGAGGTCACTGTCTGCTGTTACCATAGGTTGACTACATTTTCAGTGTTTGCTTGTTCTCCACGCATGACTTAGCGAAGTCGCTGCAGTAGCGCAGAGATGAGGTGTAGTGGGGCGCATCTCCAAGACGCTGTCTCGATTCTTTTCAGTAGTGGCTGCAGTTCCACGAAAAAGAAGTGCTAAATCACATCGTTTTTTAAATTTAGGTCCACGTACAGAACCTCCGCATGTCGTCATTAATTTAATTTTTCATATGGTGGAATGCACCATTGTAATATTGGCGTTCGTGTACTTAGGATGAATGAGTTTAGTCTATTTTTTCTTACTCTCTGTCTTTAGACGAGACAGTTGCACACTCCACTATGCAGCCTCGCAAGAGCCACAGGACGAAAAAAATGGCAGCATATCCACGGAGTGAATGATGGAGAGTGGGGCGAGGTATCTGTCCGTCCATGCGTACGTCTGTGTGACCATCCGTGCGAGTGTATGTTCGTGCGTCCACACGTCCATCTGTGTGGCGTGCGTCCATGCATGCGCCCCTGCGTCCGTCCATGCGTCCATATATCCGTGCAGCCATCCATGCGTCCGTCTATGCATCTGTCTGTGTGTCCGTTCGTCCACCTATTCAACACTCCAAGTACCACCATCTCGCATCTTTTCATCATATATTCGCCATATAGAAGCACCGCCATCCAGCGGACATTCCAGGGTCTAAACGAGAGGTGGCACACGCACACTTTCTTAAGGCTAGCGCTTCGTGTCTACTTCACACTTTTAACCACCTCGAGTTCATGGTATATTCTCATTCACTGTATTCATGGCACTGCGGCTCAACGCTCACTAAACCTTTCTAAAACCATGGAGGTTACGCCCAGTGATTATAACGTAGCAACCCTTTCTTGTCAGATAGTGCTCAATGTACATTCCAATGGCTGCTAATGGGGAATGAGAGAGAGGAGAATTCGGCTTTTGGTTAAAGCGCACGCTGCGAATTTGTTATTGTTCAAGAACGCACAGGCGAAATCTCCCACCGGCACCACCTTGCAGGTCGAAACGGAAGACTCGTTACACACTACGACTACGACTAGGACTACTACGAGGGACGAACGGGTGCTGCTTTAAGGAGCTTCACCCCTAAAATCTTTTTGAGGGGGGAGCTGCGTAGAGACGCATTAGCGCTTATAAGGTACGCAATCAAAATTAGGAGAGTCACTTTTTACGAAAAATCAGCGTAAAGCCCGACTCATTATTGGAGAGCTTTAGTATATCGGCAAACACTTCAGCGTTAGCGTGCGTTTCAGCGATAAGACTAAAAGGGAACGTGTTACATGCCAGCTGGTCAGCTTTTCCTACAGCGGTAGGCATTTCCACTAATGCAAATGCAAGAACCTACGGCGGCCTCGCTGTTATAAAACGTCACAGCATATCCACGATGTGAATGATGATGAGTGGGGTGAAACGTCCGTTCTTCCATCAGCGCGTTCGTCCGTGCTTTCATCCTTACGTCTGTCTATGCGTGCATCCGTGCTTCCGTTCGTCGGTCCACCCGTCACGGCATCCGACCGTGCATCCAGTCTTGCGTCAGTCCGTGCATCCGTGCATCCGTGCATCCATTAGTCCGTGTGTCCGCCTATCTGTCCACCCGTCCGTGCATCCATCTGCCCATGCGTCTATCCGCGTGTCCGTGCAATCATAAGTGCGTGCGTCTGTCTATGCATCCATCCGTCCGTGCGTTCATCTGTTCATGCGTCCGTTCATGTGTGCGTGCGTTCATCTCTGCTTCCGTCCGTGATTCCGTCCATGCTTTCCTCACTGCGTCCGTGCATGCGTCTGTCCTATTACACACACTTTTTATTGGACCAACACAATCTAGAAAATGAGACGAAAAATGTTGATGACAAAGCGCCACCTAATATATTGTTCGGGAGATACTGCCGGTTACGCCTGACGCAAAAAAAGGTTAGACTAAAAGGAGCTTCGCCCTAAAACGCTATATGCGCGGTAGAAACCTCAAGTGTGCCACTAAATGAAGCTGACTCGAGGTCACCGTTGCGGCGCCTCTGTGCCACGTGTTCCGTGTTGCGTCTAACAGCCCGGAACACTTTGTTTTGGGGGGCGAAGCTCCCTATGCCATGGGTCGTACGTCCATGATGTATGTTGTAGTAGTAGCAGTAGTAGTAGTAGTAGGTAGCCAACTTCACGGCTGGACTAGGGAAGTGGCGCGCACACACCCTTTTCAATTGAGGAGAAAACCCACACATAACAATCATAAATAAAAAGATATTGCTCTCTGATGCAATAACTTACAAAGACAAGTATTGGTGACTTAGTCCCCAAAAATTTTGCCTTGACTTTAATGCTTACTAAAAAACTTTATTATCAGAAGCACGCACTTTGAGCACTATCTTACCAAAAATGGTTGCCACGTTAAACTCACTGGGCGCAACCTCCTTAATTTTAGCAAGGTTTAGCGACAGATTATATATTATTCCTCAAGACCCCTAAAACTTGGCTCAGCTTGACTTGTGGCCGCATTCGCCATCTCTTTGCGACTATATCGAAAACGTGAGTGAACCTTGTAGAAAGGTTTCATTAAGCCATCTGACCCCAAAATAAACTGTGTATCTCAAAAACATAACTCATTTATCAGTGGTGTACAGATGGTGAGGCCTCATCACTAAAATTTCAATCAATGACGACCAGTATTTGGTAAAGAGCGAGTTTAAGAATGCAGGCCGACCACTGGAAAGATTCCAATTGCACGGCTCTCACTTCAACAAGCACCACCGTTTTCTCAGACGTACGGTACCTCTTGCGTGCGTCAGCTACTGAACACTATATTCGAGAAATAGCACTGCCTACCTAAGAGTTTGGGTTACGTTAATATTCTTCATATCATCAGTTAGGAGCTCAGAACGCTAACACTAGATCCTTGCGTTTGCTGTTTCGCGCTGTTCAGCTTTTCGGTCGGTGTCAACATAGCAATAGCAGCAGCACGTGTTGCTTCCCGAGAAACTTCTAGTTGCTTCAGTTATCACTCTCTAACTATAAAACGGAAAACTTGTTTTTCTTTTCTTCTGCTAGTGAAAAAAAAACTTTTTTTCGCTTTCTGGTAAAAGGCTCTTTGAGTGAAACAATAACTCTTCTATTGATGTGTGTAGCTTGGAAGAAAACGTATCTGAATATTTCGCCAGACAAATGCGAGAAAAGCGTTAAAAATAAGCGGGCTACTCGCTAAAGTATTCGTTTCCCGCCAGTGCTTCAAGCAGTGCTGCCAACTTTAGGGAATTTCTCAATGTCATGGGAATTTTTGTTGTGTTTAGAGAAAAGTGAAATTTTTCGCTTCCATGTGAAGCAAGCAGATGGGCGAAGGAACCTCCCGCCCACAACTTCTTTTACGATCCTTCTTCCACCTTTTCTCTTTCACACCCCCTCTACACTCCTTCGAAGGCGCTATGTCATGCCCAGTAGCACTCTCGAGGGTGTCAAGGGGGCAACAGAGCCGGTCTCTGCCCCCAACGATGTGTCAGCGCCCTCCTCTCTCCACTTCGTTGCGGTTCATTCTGTCATTCTGTGCTGCCCGTGTTCGACGTAGATTGCCTAAATTCCGGTTTAAACCAAAGAAAATAAATTGGCCCTATATCTGCATCTTTCATTGCAAATGTCGTCGAAAGACAATAGTGGAGAAAGTGAACAAAATGTTTATTTGATGTTCTGCGTGAGAAAATCGGTGAATTGTATTCTGAAAGCGCTGCGTTAGAGAGTCTCGATCGGTGCAGCGAAGGTGAACGCGCGCATCGAGGCACGTTAGACACGAGCGCTATCTGGTAGTTATCTCCGAAAACGAACGAAGGCGTGCTCGCCCACGGAGAAAGATGCGTCCCTGTCTCGGAGGCGATAACGTGTAGAACGCAAACCGACGGACAAGTGCCACTACCGTGTCGTCTTGGCAAAGCGTTGGAAACACATGCTTTTTTTGAGCATTGCGTTGCATTATCAGCACAGCGTGATAAACACTACGGTCCTTGAAAATTCTTATGTATGCCTTCTGTAGTACAAAGCCACACATACAAAATAATGGCATGATGTTATGGTGCCTCAGACATGCGCAATAATTGCTTTTTAATTGACAAATGCACAAGTATGGACGCTGGAACTTGAGCAATATTGGTGGGCGCAGAAGATGGGGTTGGTCATTTGGGATAGCGCTTGGTGCCATTTGGGGTATCGTTACGGCGGGCAAATAGACAAACGTAGAGACAGACAGACAGACAGACAGACAGACAGACAGACAGACAGACAGACAGACAGACAGACAGACCAAAATTTAGTGTGGAAGTACCCCAAGAAATACTATCGTCTTTAAAAAGTGGCTCCGCAGGTTGGCAGCACTAGCGTAGAGTAACATAGTAAACATTACTATGTTACTCTATGGTACTAGCACCAAGGCTACGCTGGTGCACAAAGCGGAAGCCATTCAGCAACTGTATTTCTAAACAGCGAAAGGGTCTATATTAAGCCTCTCTAATATCGTTATTTTAACTTCGCGTCCGCACTCAATGCTGTTTCTTTTTTTCGCAGTTTTTATTTTTCTCACCTTACGCGATCATTCTAAAGCTTTCCGCATTTGTTTTCTTTCGCGAAATTCACGAATACGATGTAAACTTATTTGGTCGTCAACGTGATCTTTTTGTTTGGCTGTTCCTCATGTAGAGCTGAACACTTTCTGTGGAAATGTCACATTCATGCATTGTGCTATTAGTCCTCTCACTTGTTGCGTTAAATGAGCGAGTGCCAGACGAAACAACGGAGACGATTAAAAAAACTATCACACATGGTTCACCTCTTCTGTCTACCTCTGTGTTTGGTCGGGATGGACAAAACGTTCAGTGGTGCAGCAAAAAATACCTCAAAAGTCTTGCATACTTTATGCATTCATCGGCGAAGCATTGAATTTTGCGCGTTTTGTTCAGAATGCTGACGCACTAAAGCTTTTTTCTTCTTTTTTACCAAAATAACAATTTATATCAATGACACTGAATCAGATAATTTAGAACTAGTATGAAGCCTGGATGGATAATTGTATACCGTAATAGTGTATTAATTCCTCCGTTGCTATATATGCTATCCGCCACGTTTTATTTGATTTTCTCAACAATCAAGGTGCGATTAGCTATAACGATAGTTATAGCGCGAGAACAAAACGACGACACAGAGACAAGAAGGACACGAAAGACACGAGCGCTAACTTTCAACTGAGTTTATTGCGCAGAGCACGAAATTATATAGAGGAGACAGTAACCATGTGATAAAAACCATATGCACAAAGAGCAGAACATGAGTAATTGAAAAAACAAACACAAAAAACAAAAAACACAAAAAACAAAAGCACAGAAAAAACGGCAAAGAAAAATCTATAAGAAAATGAAACAGCAAGGTAAAAATAATATATCTACTTGCGCGCACCGAAACCTTCGAGGAACCTGAGTTCCTTCTCGGACAGAGCCACGGAGGGCTTGCTAATACAAGGCACCTGTTCGCGTGACATCTGTGCGGCCTAGACAATGACTCGGGTGCGCTCATCTCTGTGCTTGTACAGTACTGTGGATACTTGCGCTGTGGATACTTGCGCACAAGTATCCACAGTGCGAATGCAAAACTGAAGTAGAGTACGTTAAAATGAATTTCACAATGTTTTTGTCGATAAAATTACGGGAGGCGTAATCTTTGTCCCTACTTTGAACCATATGATCTAAAGCATTGCCTCCGAGATGCGGCGCACAGCAATTCATCTGTAGAGCAGACGATGGATGACAACTTGCCCTAAAGCGTGTTCATCAGGCTAATGCGGCAGTGTTCGTGCCTCAAATGATAAAATTTTGTTATGAATCATTTATGAACTTATTTAAACATTCAATTCTCTTACCCAACGTGTTGCAAACACATTGCCGTCACAGCAACTCCATCTGTGCGTCAGTAATAGAGAGGCACCACATATTAGAAGTCTCAGTGCTCTACGTATAAGAGTGAATCCAGATACTGTAGACTACCGTGTTCAAAATAGTTACTCCTATCTGCTGAAACAGCCTTTCTTCACCAAATTCGGTCACGTTTACTCGCGTTTGAAGCTTATTGCCGCTTTTCCGTTCCGATTTCTAGATTTCTCAACTTATCAGCGCATTCTCGAAAAGCCCTGAATATACCACGAATATTGTCACTGAAAACAAAATAATGCAACATGTTTATCTATATTACTGTATGATGGCCTTCGGTTGTCTATTTGCGAAATTTTAAGAAAAATCGAAGATGGCGTTTTTTAAATATTCAAATTTCAGCGGAGTACACTTTTGCCATTATGAGAATTTTGAGGCAATATAAAAAACTTCACATTTACCCTACGGCAGCAATAATTTATGTACCTGATGAACACACTATATTCTTAAAACGTATCAAGTTTGAAAACGCTGCTTGCATTACTTTCGGAGAAAAAAAATGGGAAATGCATAACTTATTTTAAACTGTCACAAAAATAGACATTTTTAAAAGATATTTTCTTAAAGTCTACAAACTTGAAACCGAATGAATTTATTCTTCTTTAGACATGCATTTCAGGTAAAAAATATCTTCCTTGAAACAAAATTATTTGTCTTTTTATAGCATCTGCGATTTTCGAAAATGACAGGTGACGAAATTGGTGCCTCCGTGTTGGGTGAAGTTTGATATTTTTTTCTCGTAATTTATGCCGTTAATCATAAAACGAAGTTGACATTCGGGCTACCTGGTGAGAGGTGCACGAAATATAAAATACTCAATTAAATCTAAAATATCAACTTTTGGACCCGTGTAGATCTCTCGTGGAATCATCCAGTTATATTATCTTTACCTTTCTGTTTCGTTTTCTTATAGATTTTTCTTTGCCGTTTTTTCTGTTCTTTTGTTTTTTGTGTGTGTTTTTTTGTTTTTTGCCTTTGTTTTTTCTTTTACTCATGTTCTGCTCTTTGTGCCATATGGTTTTTATCACATGGTTACTGTCTCTATATACTTTTGTGTTCTGCGCAATAAACTCAGTTGGAAGTTAGCGCTCGTGTCTTTCGTGTTCTTCTTTTCTCTGTGTCATCGTTTTGTTCTCGCGTTATAACTATCGTCATGCCATACCAACTAGCCCAAGCTGCCACACCTCTGCTATTAGCTAATTTTGTTATCATTTTCACTGCTGTACAAACTGCTAACTGGTGATCGGCAAAGGCTATGTGCTTCGCACGTTGATGTTTTACCAGAATAGTGTTAAAACAACAAAATTGTTAAACAGTGGACACTCTGCTATAACTGACTGCGTGATTGATTGTGAGTAAAAGACTTATATACAGTTAAAGAAACGAGTACCTTGTACTAGTGTCGCAGCTGAACCCATGGAGGAATACTGTGCGGCAGTGAGGTGCTTTTCCCTAGAGCTGTAACTTGGTCTTTCAGCTAATTTGTTATAAACATCGTCAATGAACACACAAATCAAACAAAGTAGTAAAAATCTACCTCGAAGAGCGCCTAAGAAATCTTTCAAAGAGCACATTTCAATACTACAAACTGGTCCGAGAAAAAAAAACTGTACTGGCGTAATGTAGTTGCCGGAGTTCCGTACACAAATCTAATATTACCTGGCGCGGAAGGTTAGGATTACATCTGGGGTCACATCATATTAATTTTGCTTCGCATTGATAGTTTAAACGCTCACTTATTATAAAATCGTTCAAGCGCAATTGATCATCCCCAACCTTAACAGCATCATGAAAGTGTGCTGGTTCACGTATCGCATTACGGAGGCGTAGTTGGTACGTTGCACCTGCACTTGCAATAGGCACGAATTCAAGAAGGGTTTTAAATGGCTAACGTTAAGCGCAAGATTATTCCTTTTTCCGAGACATGGTTAAGGTTTTCACTAAGAACCGAAGATTCACAAGCTAATGAGGAGACCATGCCAACAGAGTCTAAATCAAGGAGGATTAAAAAAACTGCAATTTTGCTTTAATCCTCCTTGGTCTAAACACGCTTTGCACTCTTAAAGTCGAAGTTCAAGCTTCCTGAAGTTTTTTTTTCTTTCTTAGTTTCTCTTTTATTTTTTGCTGCTCCTAATGGGTGTTGGCGTGAAGCGCACTCACTCACACAGACGCCCACGCACGCACACACGCACATAAACAAACAAATTCACTCGTTCGCGTGCAAACTATAAGAAGATGGAAACCCTTCACGAACTTTCATGTGTTGCGTCTTCCACGTCAATCTACACAGATTTCTCGTCTCCCATTTCACGCATTGTGAACAGCAAGGCTTTCTTGCAGATGGTAAAGAGTACTTCCCTGTGCGCAAAAGTACCCTGTCTAGGCAAGGTGGGCGTCGTTCGAACAGTTGCTTGTGCCAGAGAATCATGTCGTCGAGCCAGTGTCCCCATCTTAAGTACTTTGCTGCGTACGAAATTTTCGCAAGCAAGTCGGACGCCTTAGATAACATCTGTCTCAAACAGTTTAGGTGATGGCGGAGGCTCATATCTAAACTCTTGAGTATAACATAAATTGGAGCTCGCAAGAACGAGTCACCTCGGCAGTGGATCGCGAAATAAAGATTTTCAGCCTGATAAAAATGAAAAAACACCACCATACTTTGTGTCTATTACCAGCTGTACTAGTGTTTTCATCAAAATATAGAGCACAATCTTCCAAGACCCTTTTTTTGCTCCAAGGTCGCCATGCTACAATTTCGCGATGACGTGCTCGATAAGAAGTTCGCCCGGAGTTGAACGGAGCTTTCTCCTTTCGTAGTTGGCGAGCACTGGAGCGTACGATGTCTTGACGTTGCAGCTGAAGATTCTAAGGAAAACATATCTGGTCTTGCTGGTAGTGTATTCCAATAAATAGACACAATCGCAGGAATGGCTGCACTAGGCTGCGCTTGTTCTACGCGCCCTATCTAGAGAGAGTCTGATTTCTTAAATGTAGCAGTAGTTATGCGAAGCACACCAAGCCAAGCCATGAAGAAGTTAAACTTGATTTGCCACTGAGCCGAGAAAAAGGCAGATTCTACTGCAGCAAACGGTACTTCTGAAGACGCAATTGAAGACGGGCCGATTACAGTTGTGCTTCGAACCAGTTAAATTAGTGCAATGATGACAATGCTGGAGTTGTTACCCTGCCTCATTGCTTGTCTAGTTACTTCACGTATCGGATGATTATTCTTGTATATGCGATGACCACATACGCAAACAGGTACATGTAGTCACATATACGTGCAAGAGTACTTCCTAGTCATTTCTATACAGAGCAGCATGCCAGTGGTATAAAATTTTATTTTCCAGTAAATGGTCTCTCAATTATAATATTTGTGCAACTACTTAAAGCAGTGATCTGCACAGGTATTTAAGCATGAATTCAAGCCTCACGCAGAAAAAAGTACACACGGAGTGGTAACATCGAACCACCATTCATTGCTCGGCCTAATCCTCTTAAATTATTCGCCTTAATTTCAGATGACTATATTAAAAAAATTTAAGAAACATGCTTGGTCTGCATATTCCAGTGCTCCCGTCCTTCCAGATCTATATACTACATTGGAGGCTCATATCAGACGATCTCTAACATAATATTACATCTGCAGCTTACAACCATAGCCAATATTTAGCAAAAACTTTCCATGCCAGGAAAGCAACGCGGGCATTCGTGCTGTTTCCTGAAATCGACTAGCCTAAGTGATCCAAGTCAGGCGTGCAATGAACAGGCACAGCTGTTACAGTCTGATAGCAATTTTCTCCTTTTTGTTATTTCTGTACATAGCGCAGTTCTTTTTCGCCAGAAATGCCTAGCAAACTATATATGCATGTGGTTGACGGTTTCTGTGCTTTTTTCTTTTGCCTGCTTCCAGCTAGTTCTGTAAAGTTCATCGCACTAAGTACTGGCTTTCTTTGTATTTCAGGGATGAATGAACGTTGAAAGACGTCTCGGACATCACCTCATCAAGAAATGATATTAAGGGATGTTGGAAAGTCAGCATACACAGTAATCATGCATTTCGATAATGATATCCATCACGGTATTCAACTTGGCACTATTTTAATGGCGCACATCATTTTAACTCTTTGTTTTCATTAAACATTGCACGTATAAGTACCACTAATGTGTATTACCATTGTGTACAACTATTGTGTTGGGTTAAGTTTTTCACTCGAACAACTTTAGTCGTGTCCCATTAGCCTGCAGGAGGATTGGCCTGCCCCAACAAAACAACCAGGTTACTCTTTTGTTGTTATGTTTAATATTTCGGGTGAAGCAAAAAGAGTAGCTTTCTTTATTGTTCTCGTATTCAGCCGTACATGTATTTTTCAGTTACGTAAACTATAAATGACAGAGGTAGCACTGCTGTAGCTGCTATGTTATGGGGCCTAACAAGGCACATTTCGGGCCTTTTGCATCGCACAAATTCAATTGCACATTGTCTTAAATTGAGTGTAAATGGATGAATGAATGAATGTCATGAGGTGCATCAGATTTGTCACAAGAAAACAACAGGTTTTCTGGGACAAAAAAAGAAAAGGTTTTCTGTGAAAAAAAAGAAATGTAGGTGAAAAGGTAACTTGCTCCCGCAAGTTATCTTATCACCAACTTTTCTTTCTTCATAATTACATTACAATTGTTCTAATACCTTCCCCAATACATTCCTTGGCATTATTGTCTTTTAGATCTCATTATATATATATATATATATATATATATATATATATATATATATATATATATATATATATTGGGAGTAATAATTCAATGGGCCAGTTAGTCTTCGTGAAGGTATGGGATATGGCACAACGGGGGCGTTGTCAACAAGGATAAATATATTTATTTCCCAACAGTTTAGGGAGAGTTCCTCCCTTCATCAGGGGATAAGTAATACTCATCCCCTGATGAAGGGAGGACCCCTCCCGAAACTGTTGGGAAATAAATATATTGATCCCTGTTGACAACGTTCCCGTTATGCCATATCATACATATATATATATATATATATATATATATATATATATATATATATATATATATAGTGTGAGTGATAATTCAATGGGCCAGTTCGTCTTGGTGAAGGTATGAGATGTGGAATATATTTATCCTTGTTGACAAGGCTCCCGTTGTGCCATATCCCATATATATATATATATATATATATATATATATATATATATATATATATATATATATATATATATATATATATATATATATATATGAAAAAGAAGGTGCCCTTGGATGCAGTGGAAAAATACCAAAAAGTGGAGGACGGGCAAAACGAAAACTTTTTATTTTTCCTACGTTTCAGCCAGGGACCGGCCTTTATCAGGTAAAGACTGATGAAGGCCAGTTCCCGGCTGAAACGTAGGAAAAATAAAAAGTTTTCGTTTTGCCCGTCCTCCAAATTTTACAAATTTTGTATATATATATATATATATATATATATGTGTGTGTGTGTGTGTGTGTGTGTGTGTGTGTGTGTGTGTGTGTGTGTGTAGCGATGCTGAGGCAGACAGGCCAAAAAAACAATCGTCTTTATTAGGGCGAACTTGTGCCCTCGAGTCTAATGACTATGGTCGTCGAGTCTAAGTAGCTGAGTTGCGCAGATCCAACTATATTCCTCTTCATCGTAGCCCGAGCGCACGAAAGCCCGGGCCTTGCTGGTGCTCGTGCCACGATGATTGCGCGGGCTACTTGAACGTGGGAACCTGTCGCGGCATTATCCCCCTCCTCAGACGCATCGTCCCGATGATGGAGACAGTGAAAAGATACATGCGCCCTCTCACTCGTTATTCGACGATAAGTCATGATAGGGCTTCATGCGGGTACCGCCGTGGTGATCTAGTGGCCTAGGTACTCGGCTGCTGACCCGCAGGTCGCGGGATCAAATCCCGGCAGTGGCAGCTGCATTTCCGATGGAGGCGGAAATGTTGTAGGCCCGTGTGCTCAGATTAGGGTGCATGTTAAAGAACCCCAGGTGGTCGAACTTTCCGGAGGCCTTCACTACAGTGTCTCTCATAATCATATGGTGGTTTTGGGACGTTAAACCCCATGTATCAATCAATCAATCAATCAGTCAGAGCTTCATGCGGACTACGTGTACCACTTCCGTGGGATTGCGGCGTCTGGAGCTCACGTGTCCAGCGGATCTTACTTCATAAATGACGTCGCTGATACGGTCGAGTACTTCATGAGGGCCGAAGTATCGGCAAAGAAGCTTTTCAGAGAGTCTGCGGTGGTGCACTGTGATCCATATTCACACTTTGTCACCGGGATGATAAAATGCGTCACTGCCCGTCGCTTTTACCGACTAGAATGGACACGCTGTTGGTAGCGTATCCGGTATCGTTCCATTTGTCGTGCTTCTTTGGCTCTTTGCAAGAAGTCATCTAAGTCAGGTGAACAGCTGCTTTCGTCCTGAAGTGGTAACATGGCATCTAGTGGAATGGTCACTCTTTGGCCGAGTACTAGTTCGAAAAGGGCAACGTGGGTTGTTTCTTGAACGGCTGTATTATATGGGAATGTTACGTAGGGTAATATTTCATCCCACAGTTTAAGTTCAACATTGACATACATTGATAGCATGTCGGTCAGAGTTCTGTTGAGGCGTTCGGTTAAGCCATTTGACTGAGGGTGATACGCCGTTGTTCTTCTGTGACCGGTGTTTGTCATGCGCATCAGGCATTACATTAGGTCTGCAGTAAATGCGGTGCCCCGATCCGTAATAACGACGATGGGCGCACCATGTCTGAGCGCTATGTTGTTCACAAGGAACTTGGCGACTTCGGCAGCTGTCGCACTGTACAGAGAGTCAGTCTCAGCATAACGGGTCAGATAGTCTGTGGCTACGACTATTCATTTCTTGCTTGCACACGTTGTCGGGAAAGGTCCTAAGAAGTCCATGCCGACTTGTTGGAATGGGGCATCCGGAGGGTATATTGGCTGGAGAAGGCCGACTGGTTTTACCGGTGGAGTTTTGCACCGTTGACATTGATGACAGGTTTTCACGTAGCGCTGCACTGAAGCGAGTAACTTAGGCCAATAGTGCTTCAGGTGAATTTTGGCGAATGTTCGGCTCACACCCATGTGTCCAGATGTTGGCTCGTCATGGCATGCATGCAGAATTTTCTCTCGCATAGCTGTGGGCACGACTAGTAAAAATGTTCCGCCATTAGGTTCGAAGTTCCTCCTGTAAAGAACACTTCCTCAAAGGCAGAACGTGGAGAGCTCTCTGGAGAATATGCGAAAAACTTGAACGTCGAGACCTTGCAGCTGTTGTGTAAGCGCCACAAATCTGGGTCATCTAGTTGTTCTTGAGCTATTTCGGATGCGTCGAAAACGCCTAGTAACCGGAAGTCTTCCTCTTTAGGTACACTTGGATTGACGGGAGAGCGTTACAGGCATTCGGCATCGCTCTGTTTCCTTCCGGATTTGTATACGACAGTAGTGCCATACTCCGGCAGCCTAAGGCTCCATCTTGCTAGTCGACCTGACAGATCCTTGAGATTTGCCTGCCAGCATAGAGCATGGTGGTCACTAACAGCTTCGAATGGCCTACCATAAAGGTAGGGTCGAAACTTGTTTATTGCCCGGATGACTGCGAGGAACTCTTTTTCAGATGCAGAGTAGTTTGCCTCAGCTTTTGAGAGTTTACGGATGGCATAGGCTAACACTTTCTCTTGACCATTTAACCACTGGACCAGAATGGCGCTGAGGCCGATATTGCTGGCATCGGTATGGACTTCAGTGTCAACTGTCTCATCAAAATAGGCAAGTATTGGTGAACCCTGTAGCCGTTTTCTTAATTCGTCAAAAGCTTTCTGTTGTTCGCTTTCCCGGGAAGGGCACGTCGTCTTTTGTTAGTTTTGTAAGAGGTTCCGCAATCTTTGAAAAGTTTTCCACAAATCACCTATAGTAGGCACATAAACACAAAAATCGAGGAATTCAATTTTTGTCTCTGGTTGTAGGGAACCTCTGAACAGCAGCTGTCTTTTCGAGATCAGGACGAACACCGTCAGAACTAATGACATGTTCAAGGAATCGCAGCTCTTCGAAGCCGAAGTGGCATTTCTCAAGTTTGATTGTCAAGTTTGCTGATCGGATGGCTTCCAATACTGTGCGTAGTCGCTCTAGATGTTTGTAAAATGTTGCAGAGAATACCATCACGCCATCCAAATACACTATGCATGACTGCCATTTCAATCCCGCGAGGACAGTGTCTATCATTCGCTGGAATGTCGCTGGTGTGGAACAATGGAAGCGCTTTGAATTCGTACAGGCCATTCGGTGTTACGAATACCATTTTTTTCACGGTCCCGCTCGTCAACCTCTTTTTGCCAATATCCGCTTTTCAGATCCAAGGAGGAGAAAAGCTTTGCGAATCGCAGCCGATCTAGAGTATCGTCAATACGTCGCTAAAGGAAGACATCTTGTTTAATTACACTGTTCAGTTTTCGGTAGTCGACACCGAATCTAATTTATTTATTTATTATTTATTTATAATACCCTCCGGGCCAAAAAGGCATTAAAGAGGGGAGTGGGTAAATACATGAACAAATACAAATAAAACAGTGCAATAAATTAAAATAAACAATACAACGAATACAAATAAAACAACACAATAAGATACAGATAATATTAACATTTCTGCAGAATGTATAAAAAATAGTTATTTCCAAATATAAAAAAACAGAAGCAATAAGCATAGGTTACAGATTTTCTTGGTTATACAATGTTAGCTAATGTTTCGTGAAAAAGTTTGAAATCAGTGATGGTCGCGACATTCGAGGGAAGGCGGTTCCAATCATGAGATGTGCGGGGAATAAATGACTGAAAGAAAGACCTAGTGTGACATGATGCGATTCCTACCTTATTGCAATGATCAACACGGTTTGAGATGTACAGAGGCTGGAGTATCAGGTCATTATGAAGTGTAAGGTGATAGAAAATTTTATGAAACAGTAAAAGACGGGCGATTTTTTCGTTGGTGAGCCAATGGAATAAGTGATAAATTATTTTTCATTGAAGTCATACTTGTAGTGCGGTTGTAGTTAGAGAGGATTAACCTAGCAGAGTTATTTTGTACTAGTTCAAGAGAGGTGATGAGATTAGCATGACTGGGATCCCATATGGCGGATGCATATTCGAGTTTGGGGCGTATGAGAGACTTATAGAGTGCTAGTTTCACGGAAGAGGGTGCTTTGGAGAAGTTACGTCGTAAGTAGCCGAGCATGCGATTAGCATTGTTAATCACGTACTGTACATGAGTTGTCCAACTTAAGTTATTTGTGATGTGCACGCCAAGATATTTATAAAACAAGACGGAATCTAAAGGAATGTTGTTTAGGTGGTAGGTGTTGTGATTCGAGATAGTTCTTGATATGTGCATTATCTTACATTTCTTAATATTAAGTTCCATTAACCAGATAATACACCAATTAGCTATATTATTTAGGTCTGTTTGAAGTGTTTTAATATCATCAACATTGGTAATTTCGCGGTAAATCACACAGTCATCTGCGAACAGATATATGTTAGAAGTTATTGAAGAAGTTAGATCATTAATATATACAAGAAATAATAAGGGCCCCAACACTAAATCTTGAGGCACACCGGATTGTACTTCAGTGAGTGGTGAATGATGGTCGATAGCAGTTACGAATTGGAAACGATTAGAGAGAAAATGTTCTATCCATTTAGGAAGGTTAGTGTCGATATTTAGCAAGCTTAGTTTTAAGAGCAGTAATCTATGGCAAACCTTGTCAAATGCTTTGCTAAAATAAAAAATATACTGTCAGCGCAAGATGATCGATCCAGGATTTGATGCAGATTATGAGTAAACGAAGCAGGCTGTGTCTCGCAGAAGTACTTTTTTCTAAAACCATGTTGCGCTTTAGCAAAGTATGAGTTTGACTCTAGAAAGTTAGCAAGGTTTGAGAAGTATACATGTTCTAATAGTTTGCAACAATTACTTGTTAGTGATATGGGTCGGTATTTAAGAGGCGAGATTCTGGGGCCAGATTTATAGATTGGAACCACCTTCCCTATTTTGTATTCCTTTGTAAGTTGACAAGTACTCAATGATTGTTGAAATATTTCACTTAGTATCATTGAACTAACTACGTTAGTGCTTTTAAGAAATTTGCTATTAATGCCATCATAGCCAGGAGCGGAGTGGAATGGTAACTTATCTATTAGTTTCAATATTCCAGGTACCTCAATAATTACTGGATCCATAGGCATGTAACTATAGTGGTGCGCATAAGGGAGTATGATGTTGGCGGATTCAGAGTACTGGCTTGAAAATTGTGTTGTCTTTCTTCTTAACAAGAACTATAGGGGACGCCCATGGACTATTCTAAGGCTGGATGACATCATCCGAAAGCATCTCCTCCACTTGCTTTTTGTTAATTTCCCGCTTTTTCTGTGACACTTGATATGGATGCTACCATATAGGCCTCGTGTCGTCTTGCGTTATAATTCTGTGTTTCGTAATTGACGTGCGCTGGACCTTCGAGGCAGTTGAAAAGCAATCAGAGAATTCTTTTACCAAGGCGTAAATCTGTTTGTTTTTTTTTTACTATCCAGAGCGTTGACGGTCACGGATGTGTCGATGTTGCAGGCCACTGGTCGAGTGGTTGACGTTGTTAAGCTGCATAGTTCCGTTGCCATACAGAAGTCGTGTATATAGGCAATAGCCGGGCCTTTAGCGATGTGTTAAAGTTCGCCAAGTGAACTTCCATTTGTGAAGTGAACAAAACCCCGAGCTACGCAGACACTTTGTTCAAAACAGTCCTACATTTCTATCTGCTATGCCTTCGCGTTTGTACAATGCGTCAATCTCTACGAGCACCATTATACTGCAGCGTGACAGCACACTTACAACATCATGAACAACGCGTAAAGCAGTTAGGCGTAGTTCCTCAGATTCCTCCACAGGTATAGCTCGTTCCGTCGAAAAGGACACGCTGGACTTACGCAGGTTAATTATGGCGCCAATGGCTCGCAAAAAATCTATATCTCTAATGAGCTCCCTTGAACATTCTGGTTGCACGATGAATTCGGCAACGTAAATAAAGCCTCGTATTTCAAGTCTTGCAGTGTATCTTTCAAGGGGCGTAATTGTGTGACCGCTGCCATGCGTATCTGCGATCCACTCCGCTGTGTCATGACTTTGTTTAGCTTCTTCAACATCTTTGGCTTATCACTGAATAATCAGCAACGGTGTCGACTAAGGCATTCAGCTTCCATCCTTCGATTCTTAACGACAAATATGTAGTAACGCTTTCGTTGCTGCACCCATTTACCGGAAATACATCATAGTCACCCTCAAACCATATTGGAGGATCTTAGTTACTGACGTTATCAGCAGCCTCACCTCCACAGGGCGCTTACTTCAGTTTTCCGGGAGTGGACTTGGAGAGCGATGACCAGGCTGACTTGAAGGTGCACGTGGTGTGGATGACTAGAAGCGCATAGGCGATGGTGACCATAACCTATGTTGGCATAGAGGTGGCGAGTTCTGTCGCGTGGACTAGTACTCCTCAATCTCCGCTGGTCGTTCGCCGTTTTGGGGGCACGGTGCATACGACGGGAAGCCTCTTAATCCAGCCTATCGGTAAGAGCAGAATCTGTACAGATGACCTGCTGCGTCACAATGAAAACACAGAGGCCTGCGCTCGTGATCACGCCAGACGTCACTTTTCCAGGGCGTATGCTCCACATAGCGATGTGTGCTACGTGCTCCTGGGGGCAAATAGGTAGCCGTTGGTTCCCGTGGACGAGGTGCGCTGTGTGCTGCAGGTGGGAGAGGAGTCACCGCCATCGCAACTGCTGCATTGCTGTGTACCGTGGGTTGTCTGAGAACTTCAGAGTATGTTCAGATAGGTCGAACCGGCTGCAGCTCACGCTCTGGCTCGTGTATGACCTGCCTCAGTTCGTCACGAACAACGTCCGTAACAGATAGTGCAGTCTGCTCAGTTCTTCTTTAATAACTGATCTAATGAGCTCTCGCAGGGCTTTAATGTTGTTTCGCATGCCATCAGAGAATATCTGTGCAGATGCGCAGTTACGATTCCGGTTGTACTGCCGAGCCCGCTGTTCCAGTGTTTTTTCGATGGCCGTCGCTTCTGAATAAAACTCAGCAACTGTGCTTGGATGGTTGCGGACGAGAACGACGAACAGCTCTTGCTTCACTCTGTGCATTAGATGGCGCACCTTCTCATCCTCAGCCATGTTGTAATCCCCACGCTTGAATAGACAGACCATGTCCTCAATGTACATAGCAGCACTCTCGTTTGTGAGGTGGTTCCTCGATTGAAGAGCAGCCTCCGCCTTTTCTGTCCAGTCTATGTTCGCGAACATAGCCACCGCTTGTCCTCGAAATACCTCTCAGGTAGAAAACGAGGTTTCATGGTTTTCAAAACATGTCTTTGCGAAGTCTTCTAGGGCGAAGTATATGCGACGGAGCTTCTCTCTTTCGTACCAATACATTCAAGCTCGCCACTTTCTCGAACAGGTCCAACCAATCTTCCACGTCCTCGTACGAGTCGCCGTGGAATACTGGCGGCTGGTGCGGTTGGCTATTGAACATTTGTGCCGGTGTTACCTGGCTAGTCATAGTGGTGGCATCCATCGTTTGAATTCCCCTTGGTGTGAAGTGAAGATGACTGAACTCAGGTGAGTCACCTCCAAGACGGCGACTTGCCCTCTGGTGTACAGGAGTCACTTCCACGGGGTTGACACGCTGGTCGTCGGGACTATGCTGTCTTGAGCTCGCGGGGCTTCAATTAATACTCCAGCGCCTCCACCAGAAATGTAGTGGTGCTGAGGAAGACAGGCTAAAAAACAAGCCTCTTTATTAGGGTGAACTTGTGGCCACGAGTCTAATGACTATGGTCGTCGAGTCTGAGTAGCCGAGTTGCACAGATCCAACTATCTTCCTCTTCCTCGTAGCCCGAGCGCACGAACGCGTGGCGCATGCCAGCCGGGTCTTGCGGGTGCTCCTCCACAATGATTGCGGCGGGCTACTTGAACGTGGCCAACCTCAACCTGCCTACTGCGCTACCGAGGCGGACAACCTCAACCTGTCTCGGCAATATATATATATATATATATATATATATATATATATATATATATATATATTGTAATGAGGAAGTAATGGGTCATGCAAAGCTCGGGGGGGGGGGGGGCAAACACATCGTCAGTGCTAAACACGAGACGCTTGACCTGGACGTTGTCGCTGCTTTCGCTGGCTAGGCCTACGCTCCTACCTGGTCTCGAATAACAGTACTTGGTGTCTCAGTTCTTTATTATATTTGGTGGAGCTTGCTGGGTCTCCTCTGAATCCTGGAGTTGCGAAGCTGGACTTGACCTGCCGCCTTGACCACTGCATCTGCCACAAGCCTTCTACTTATGGCACCCCAGGCCATCGTGCGCGTTGGCGCGGTCCGTCAGTGGGACCCTCCCATATTCAGTGGCACTGACGATCACGACGTCGACGACTGGCTGGCTACCTACGAACTCGTGAGTGTCTTGAACAAATGGGACGAAGCCATGAGACTGGCCACCGTCGGCATTTACCTCAGTGGCATTGCCCACTTGTGGCTTCGGAACCATGAAACCGACGTTCCAACCTGGACAGCATTCAAGACGAAGTTCAGCGAACTCTTCGGTCGTCCTGCTGTCCACAAACCTCGTGCGGAGCAGCACCTGCAGTCAAGATCTCAATTGCCTGGTGAGAATTTCAGCAATTTTATAGAAAATGTCAATTTCTTGTGCAAACGCGTCGACGCGAACATGTCAGAGGTGGACCGCATCAAGCATATTTTTAAGGGTATCGACGAGGACGCATTGCGGTTTCTCATTTTAAAAAGCCCTGCTACAGTCGCACAAGTTACCGAGCTCTGCCAAAGCTATTATGGGCTCCGCCGGCAAGCTCTCGTCATCCGCCGTGCTGTCCCACATCAGGAACCGATGTCCGGAATAACTCCCTCGCAAGATCTCGTCCTCCTCTCGCATTGGGCGTGAAGAAGTTGCCAACCAACTCTCGCTCATCTCCGTCCTACCGGAACGCAGTGTGCCGCTTAGACCTACACTACGGACTATTTTACAAGACGAAGTGTCTGAGGTCCTTCCTCCGCAGCTGGCGCCACCAGTCAATGCACCATTGACGTACGCCAAAGCAGCAGCATGACCACGACCACATACATTCCAAGCGCCACCTCCACTGCCTGCTCCTGTTTATGCCGTTCAGCCGCCACGACCTCCATACCACCGAGACCCTAATTCATGGCGCACTGACGACAACCGACCAATATGCAATTCGTGTGGTCTACCCGGACGCGTCGCACGTCTGTGCCACCACCGCCCACTCCACTCACGTGAAAACCCATGTTCTAATGAGTACGACCACACGTTTCCCCACACACCAGACCCCGAATTGCACCCTCCTCAACCGAGCACCGACCAGCTTCTGATCGCCGATCTCCTTCCCCACCTCGTCGCTCTCCCTCCCCGATGCGCTGACGCCCCCCTACAATCGAGGCGGAAAACTAAATGACGCAGTTCCCGAGGCAAGAACAGCGTCCTCGTCACAAAGCACAAGCCCTCTTCGTTCACCGCCGAATGTAATTATTGCCGTTCTTGAAGGTGTACCCATACTTGCCCTTATTGATCTTCGTGCCACCATTTCTCCCATCGCTGAAAAAGTTTGCCATTCAATTCGAAAAGTGACAACGCCTTACTTGGGTTCGTGTCTTCATATTGCCACTGCACAGCCTGTGCAGCCTGTGGCCGCGTGCACCGCCAGACTTGTAATTCAAGGAGTGTCCTACACGGTACAGTTCGTAGTACTCCAGCACTGTTCTCATGACATCATTTTAGGTTGGGGTATTCTCTCCCATCACCAAGCCGTCATTGATTGCGCCAGTGCAGAAGTCGTCTTTTTTGCCCTTGGTGATGTTCTACCTGCGGATGATAGCCCTACCTACGTGAAGTTGGGCATTAGTGACGACACTGAGACCCCTCCACGCGCTACTGTATTCGCACATGTGTCATGTTCTGCCGTCGTCGATGCTACCGCATTCTTCACTCCTTTCGCTGCTTTCGTTCATCGCCGCCTATCACTGCTCCCAACCGCTCTCCTTACTTTTCAAGGTGGTGTGACCGACGTGCCTGTGAGGAATCTGTTCTCATTCACAATTCCGCTGCTTCAGAGCGAATGTATCGGCTCGATAGAATCATTCGAAACCATCGCTACACTTGACGTTGCTGATGCATCATCGGAAGTCAGTGCCCTCTCTTGTAGTTCCGTAAATGGCCCTTCCACTACCGACATTTTCAACCGTGTCATCGACGAAGGCCTACACCCACAACAGAGGTGTGAGCTTTTGAGCCTCCTTGACAAGTTTTGGCCATCTTCTGACAGTCACAGCGCTACTTTAGGTCGAACATCTTCTGTATGCCACCAGGTCGACCCAGATAATCACCCACCACTACGGCAGTGACCGTACCGTGTTTCGCCGACTGCACGCCGTCTCATCGATAAACAAGTAGGTGACATGCTAAAGCGCAGCGTTGTTCAACTATCAAACAGTCCTTGGGCGTCGCCAGTTGTTTTAGTTATAAGCAGGATGGCAAGATACGCTTTTGGGTAGATTATCGTAGTCTAAACAAGATAACATGAAAGGATGTTTATCCTTTGCCACGATGCGATGACGCCCTCGACTCTTTACAAGATTCAGAGTTTTTTTCTCCCTTAACCTACGCTCTGGGTATTGGCAAGTGCCCATGAATCTGGATGATATGCCAAAAACTGCCTTCGTTACACCATACGGCTTATACGAATTTAACGTGATGCCATTCGGCTTATGCAAGGCGCCGGCAACATTTGAGTGCATGATGGACACTATCCAACGAGGCCTCAAATGGAACACGTGTTTGTGTGACTTAGATGATGTGGTGATATTCTCGCCCGATTTTCCCTCGCACATTCGTGGCTTGGAAGAGGCTCTACGCTGCCTCTCTGCAGCAGGACTCCAACTAAACTTGAAGAAGTGTCATTTTGGAGCACGCAAGCAGACCATTCTCGAACACGTCGTGTCGAAAGATGGCGTTCTCCCTGACACCGCTAAGCTGCGTGCTGTTCGCGAGTTCCCGATGCCCGCGTCTCTCAAGGAGTGGCGTATTTTCAATGGACTTCGCTCATACTTCCACCAGTTCATCCGGGATTTCATCTCGATCATGGCACCTCTGACAGACCTACTTCAGGGAGATCGCAATCTATCTGTTTGGTCTCCAGCCTGGAACAGTGCTTTTGCGAAGCTCTGTGAACTGCTTACAACAACACCCATACTGTGTGATTTTGATTCAAGCACTCCTGCAGAAATCCACATGGATGCTGGAGAGTGTTGGTCTTTGCGCTGTACTCGCCCAATGAACGCCTGGTTACCAAAAATATGTTGTTGCGTACGCGAGCCGCACTCTTTCAAGAGCAGAAGCAAATTATTCGGTAACTGAGAAAGAATGCCTTGCGATCATCTGGGCCATTACAAAATTTTGGCCTTAATTACCTGTACGGCTGCCCTTTCGATGTTGTTACCGACTACCACGTGCTCTGCTAGTTATCCTACCTCAAGAATCCCTCCGGAAGCTTGGCACAATAGGCTTTACGACTTTAAGAGTACGACATCCATGTCATTTATCGCTCAGGGCAAAAGCACGCCGATGCCTATGATCTTTCACGTTCACCTGATTCTACTGGTATTGCAGGTGTCTCCATCGAAGACAACTTCCTTCTACTATCAGGACCCATTGACCTGGCTGCGGAGCAGCGCAAATATTCTTGGATTGCGTCTTTGTTGGATTACCTATCTGAAACACTCGCCCACCCGCCATTTCGAGCGCTACACCGACAAGCCCCTCACTTCGCCATCCGTGATGGAATACTTTATCGCCGCAACTACCACCCTGACGGCCGCAAATGGCTACTCGTCATACCCAAGCATCTCCGTGCCAGCATATGTGCTGCTTTTCATGCCGATCCGCAGCGTGCACACGCCGGTTTTTTTTAAACCTATGCCAGGCTACGTTTTAGGTTTTATTGGCGCGGAATGTACACATTCGTTCAAAAGTACATTTGATCTTGCACAGAGTGCCAACGCCGCAAACACAATTCTAGGCATCCTACTGCACCAATGCAGCCGTTACCATGCCCAATGCGACCATTCGACCGGCTTGGAGACCTTTATGGTCCTCTGCCATGTACACCAGCTTGGAATCGCTGGATTATTGTAGCGATCGGCCATCTCACGAAATATGCAGAAACGGCCACTCTACCAGCCCCTACGGCACGTGACGTTGCGTCTTTCCTGCTGCAACGTTTTTTTCTGCGTCACGGCACTCCACGTGAACTTTTCAGAGACAAAGGCCATATCTTTCTCGCGGATGTTATTCAAGAACTTCTTGCTGAATGGCATGCGATTCACCGCTGTACTACCGCATATCGCCCACAAACAAACGGCTTGACCGAACGTTTCAACCACACTCTCGGCGACATACTTTCTATGTCGCCTCCGACAAAACCAACTGTGATCTCATCTTTCCCTACGTAACGTACGCTTACAACACGGCACCTCAAGCGACGACAGGCGTTTCTCCCTTCTTTTCAGTCTATGGTCGAAAGCCACCATCTCCAATCGACACCATTCTCCCCTATCAACCCAACTCATCCGAAAGCACACCAGTTTCCGAAGCCGCTTGGTATGCGAAAGAATGTCGGCGATTAGCTCGCACCCTTACAACACAAGAACAAGGGCTCCAGAAGTTTCGTCACGATGATGGAAGGTCCCACTAACAGTTTTCGCCCGACTCTCTTGTTTGGCTGTGGGTGCCTCCCACTGCTGCTCTACAAAGTTGTACCTCTACAAAGTTTGTAGAGGTACAAGGAGAGGTACCATGGACCTTATCGCGTCATAGAGCAAACTTCCGCTGTCAACTACCTCATCGAGCCCCTCACGGTCACTGCGGACCTGTGTTGCCGAGGCCGCAAAACCGTACACGCGGATCGTCTCAAACCGTATCACGAAGCACTTGTCCTCACTACACTTTAGAACACCTATTTGGCTCCGTCTTCAGTGAGGGGGAAATATGTAATGAAGAAGTAGTGGGTCATGCAAAGCTGGGCAATCTCATCGTCATTGCTAAGCACGAGATGCTCGGCCCGGACGTTGTCGCTGCTTTCGCTGGCCATATATATATATATATATATATATATATATATATATATATATATATATATATATATATATATAAGAGGTTTTTAGAAGCCTAGAATGGGAACAGTTAGGGATAAGAGTTAATGGAGAGTACGTTAGTAACCTGCGCTTCGCCGATGACATTGCATTGCTGAGTAACTCAGGGGACGAATTGCAACTCATGATTACGGAGTTAGACAAGGAGAGCAGAAAGGTGAATCTTAAACTGAATCTGCGGAAAACGAAAGTAATGTACAACAACCTCGGAAAACAGCAGCGCTTGGAGATAGGTAATTGTGCACTTCAAGTTGCAAAAGACTGTCTACTTAGGGTAGGTCATAACCGCGGAGCCGAACCACGAGATTGAAGTAACTAGAAGAATAAGAATGGGGTGGAGCACATTTGGCAAGCACTCTCAAATTATGACAGGTAGATTGCCACTATCCCTCAAGAGGAAGGTCTATAACAGCTGTATCTTGCCGGTACTTAGCTACGGAGCAGAAACCTGGAGACTTACAAAGAGGGTTCAGCTTAAATTGAGGACGACGCAACGAGCAATTGAAAGAAAAAGGGTAGGTGTAACCTTAAAAGACAAGAAGAGAGCAGAGTGGATTAGGGAACAAACGGGGATTAGGGATATCATAGCTAAAATCAAGAAGAAGAAATGGACATGGGCCTGGCATGTAGCGCGTAGACAGGATAACCGCTGGTCGTTAAGGGTAACCAACTGGATTCCCAGAGAAGGCAAGTGGGTTAGGGGGAGACAGAAGGTTAGGATGGCAGATGAGATTAAGAAGTTTGCGGGTATAAATTGGCAGCAGCAAGCACAGGACCGGGTTACTGGCGGAACATCCGAGAGGCCTTTGTCCTGCAGTGGACGTAGTCAGGCTGATGATGATGATGTGTATATATATATATATATATATATATATATTGTAATGCAACATTTTTGCTGCAAGACACTTCTTTTACTTGCCGAGCCTCTGCCACACAACACAGGTCAGACTGATGATGATGAGTATGTACATATGACAAGATGACGCGCATAAATAATGCTCACACTTATTCCCCCCCCCACGCTTGAGCGGCCAGCCCGGACGCGTCTTAGACGGAAACGGAACGTCGAACGAATGGCTTCAGACGCGATACGTGGACTATCTCCGAACCACGACAGCGACGATCCGAAGAAAGGTCGCTGGGAGTGACACGGTAGTTCACTGGTGACGTTTGTTCGTTGATTGTATAGGGTCCAATGAAGCGTGACTGAAATTTATCGCACAATCCTGGAGTACGAATGGGCGTCAAAAGCAACACTTCATCCCCCGGACTGAAGGAGACGTCGCGATAAGAGCTGTCGTAGCGTTTTTTGCGATCTTGCTGATTGACTTCTGTATTAAGGCGAGCCCGTTGCCGACATTCCTCGAGCCTTGCGATGAACCGCTCTGATACGGTTGCCGAGGAGTCAGTTGGAACATTCAGAAAAGAGACGTCGATGGTGAATGTCGGTGTACGGCCGTACACAAGGTAGAAAGGCGAGTAGCCAGTAGTTCTTTGAACAGCGGTGTTATGGGCAAACGTCACAAAAGGCAAAATTGTATCCCAGTTGTGGTGGTTTGGTGCGATGTACATCAATAGCATGTCTATTAGTGTCCGATGAAGTCTCTCTGTAAGCCCATTAGTTTGGGGCTGGTAGGCTGACGTCGTCTTATGTACTGTACCACAGGTTGTAAGCAGGGTTTCAATTATGGTGGACACGAACGTCTTGCCGTGATCACTCAGGAGGACGCGAGGTGCACCGTGACGCAATACAATGGCGTTGAGAAAGAAGTCTGCCACGTCTGAAGCAGAACTTGTGCGTAGTGCAGCAGTCTCTGCCTACCGTGTCAGGTGATCGACAGCAGTCACAATCCAACGATTACCTGCTGGCGTGATGAGGAGAGGTCCTAGTAGGTCTATGCTAACGTTGGCGAAAGGTGTCTTGAGACACGGGATGGGTCGCAGAATGCCAGCAGGAGATGAAGTTGGTCGCTTCCGCTGTTGACACAGATGGCAAGATGCAACGTACTTGGCCACAAAAGTAGAGTTGCCAGGCCAGAAGACACGTTTCCTGATGCGGCTTTGTGTTTTGTGAAATCCCAAGTGGCCTGCACATGGGTCGTCGTGAAAGGCTTCGAGGACTTGGTGACGTAGAGAACGCGGAAGTACTGGAACCCAGCGGTGTCCATCAGTAGTGTAAATGTAACGATGGAGCACATTGTTATCGAGCTTAAATTGCCGTAGTTGTCGGCGCAATCTAGCATTAGGAGTAGGTGATATACCATTTAGGCGTTGAATAATGCTATTGCTATATGGATCATCACGCTGGCGTGTGGCGAACTCGGTGTAGCGATTTGAAGCTGGCGTGTCGATAACTGCAAGTTGGGATATATATATATATATATATATATATATATATATATATATATATATATATATATATATATATATATAGTCCTAACACTATTTTGTAACGGAATGCCTCGTTTTCGTGGGCAATAAAAATGCAGTTGCATGGCGAGCATTTGGTTTTAGTGTAGTGTAGCGGTAAGAGAGCAGTTGATAGACGTGAGTGGGCTTAAGTTTCTTCTTTTACACCTGCGATCTGCCAGTCGACGATGCTCGCGTTGTTTGAAATTACTCTTCAGTTGCTGCTATCATATTGACACGTGTTTATATGAAAAAGAACGATGATAGGAACGTTTTTGTAGATTCCAGCTAGTGGGTCAGGTGGTTGATCGGGACGACAACGAAGCAGGCATCTTGCTCTACCTTTGATTGTGACCGGGTGAGATAAGCTCGATTGTCTGGTCTACTCAAAATTTCTGTCTTACACTGTAGTATTACCTCACCTTTTCTCTTCTTGATTCAATCTTCAATTATTTGTTTAGTTTAATATTCTTTTTCTAGTTAATTATTCTTTTCTATTATATCATTAGTTTTCATTTAGGATAAACCTTTTAGTAGATCTCATATAGGCTACTTCTAGATTTCATGGCCAATCCCCCATAGTGGGTATGTGCCAGTGCGAAGGGGCAACAACAACAACAACAGCTCTACCTTCGCCCGCTGAAGGAGCCCGCAAGACGCTCGCTTGCTTACTCTGGGGGTTTGGCTGAAATCTGAGTAGCCACTACTGAATTTCTTCTTGGATAGGCGTCTCTAAAGCCTTAGCATTGATTAGCTAGTACCCTTCTGGCTAGTCAATCCAGACAGATGCCGCTTTCTTCGCCTGGACCAGGGACTTATCTCTGGTCTGCTTCTCTTTCACCGCAGGAGCTACCAGTGGACCAGTTCCTACGCAATGGCGTCGCTTCCGTTCCTGTGGCCCTAGTCCCAAGCAACGACGGAGTCATTAAGATGAAAAACCCTAAAGTGATCCAGTCGGAACTCAAAGCAGCGACAACTCACTATCACACCATCACAGAGGTCCGGCAGTTTGGCAAGGGAGGCATTGTCTGCTTTTCTCCTGACCAGCTCTGTGTCAAAGACTTACTTAAATGCTCGATGTTTGCTACCAATCCGGTGAGCGCCTTCATTCCTCCTCACCTAGCATGCGTCAGAGGTATTGTCCGAGGCGTAGACATTAACATGACTCCAGCTGAGGTCCTAGAGATGTTCTCTGAGGCAGGTGCAATTGCAGTTTATAGATGCTCACGAGTTGTAGAACAGACAAAGATCCCTACTGAGTCTGTAATTGTCACATTTGCCGGGTCGATTCGCCCCACTGAAATCAAGGCGTGGCCTTTAATATTCAGAGTCGAACAGCTGTCACCTCGTCCCCTCCAGTGTCAGAAATGTTGGCGCTATGGACACACTTTAAAAGGATGTAGGTCAGCTCCCAGATGCCGAAAATGTGGTGAGGCACATACTGCAAATGAATGCAATTGTACTGAAGAAAAGTGTTGTCTTTGTCATGAGCAGCACTGCGCAGATAACGCTAATTGCTCAGCCAAAGCGCGGGAGACTCAAATTATGGAAATTGTTGATCGCAGACGCTGTTCACGAAAAGACGCCATCGCTGAAATTCAGGCAAGAACCCAGGGATATGCTGGTGTTGCAGCCCGACATAATGCAACTTTAGAAGCTTCTCTTTCAGTGTCCATTGCAGACATGATTGAAAAAGCGATGGAGAAAGCTATAGATCGCCTGGCCACCACCCTTTGTGACTCCTTATCTCATATTGTAGCCACTCAGTTGACGCAAATATATGGGCCACAAAGAGATATGAAGGATACTTCCCAAGACAACGTAACTCTCCCACCAAGTGAAGCAGACGCAGAGTCATCTCCTTCAGAAGTACAGGCTGCAGGGCCCTCTTGTACAGACAACCAGAGGATAAGTGAAGACATACTAGAGGACGGTCAGGATTCTGAAGATATGGACATGGACATCAAATCCCTAAAGCGCACTCGATCACCTGTCTCCAAAAACACTGGCTCTTCAAAACATTCAAAAAACAAAAAATACCAGAAGGAGAACCTATCGAAGAGCGATTTTCTTAAAGACAGCATTTTAGATAAGGTAGTTGCCGAAACAATTCTGTCAAAATGATAGGTTCTATCAAAATTCTTCATTGGAACTGCCGATCTATTCATTCAGCTAGTACAGATTTATTGTATTTATCTTGTAAATTCAATCCAGACATTATTGCACTGCAAGAAACGTGGCTGTCAGCACATAATTCGTTTTACCTACCTAATTTCCGGTCTTTTCGCCTGGATCGCCCATCCAAAGGTGGAGGTTTAGCGTTCTTTGTCAATAATAAAATTAGTTCAAAGATCAAAACTTCGTACAAACGTATATCCCCCGAATGTGAAATTTTCGCCTTAGACATCACCTTGCCTGGATGCTCTCCCTTCTCTCTAGTAAATCTTTACTTTCCTCTGGGTGTACAAGACACGCGATGTTTAGACATGGCTGTTAATTCGTGGTGCACAGAAAAAATTATGGTTGGAGATTTTAATTCTCACCACACTAGTTGGGGTTTTAGGACTGATCAATGTGGACAACGCTTGTGGGACTGGTCTATAGACCATAATTTATCATGCCTCAACGCTAGAACTCCCACATTTATCCGAGACCGATCCCGCTCTGCCTTAGATTTGAGTTTTATAAGCTCGGGTATTTCTAGCGTATCTTGGACTATTCTAGACTGCGCCACCAACAGTGACCATTTACCAGTACTGTTTGAAATTTCTTGCCCCATTATTCCATCTTGCTCCCAAGCTCGAACCTTTATCAATTATTCCAAATTTAAAAATGACCTAGAAGTTGCTTTGACTACTCCCACTGAAGACAACGATGAAAATAAAGCCATGAAATTAAGTGCGGTAATTAAAAGAACGTTCAAAAAAGCAGAATTTTCTATTGAGTCTGATACGAGAAAGCCTTGTAGCCAGTGGTGGAATTCTGAGTGCTCTCGTGATCATAGACGACGACAAGCAGCTTGGAAGCAGCTAATTCATAATCAGTCCCCCAAAAATTGGGCAGATTACAAGTTTATTGCTGCTACATTTAAGCGCACCGTGGCTAAAGCTAAAGAAGACTATGACAAAAAACATTTCGACTTTCTTTCCAAACCTAGAAATAAGAAAGCGTTATTCCGATATATGAGATCGCGCAAAATTCTGCCGTCTCTAGCTAACTCTGATTATGACAGGTTATCGACGGAAGAAATGACTAATTCGTTGGAGGCAATCGGAAGAGGTCTAGCTAACAGATTTTCGTCGACTTTGACAATCAACTGGCAAAAGTCCTCTATAAAGACTGACTACGAAAAAGTGACATTGTCCGAAATGTCTAGCGTAATTAGAAACTTACCCTCTTCGGCTCCTGGTCCTGACGGTATAACAGTTCCTATGATTAAAATTTTATTCCAGATATCACCCGGCGACGTCCTCAACCTTATAAACTATTCCTTAAGCAATGCCTGGATACCACATGACTGGAAAATAGCTAGAGTGATTCCCATATTAAAAAAACAAGGGTCAGGTTTTAACATTGACAACATCAGACCAATCTCTCTAACATCTCACCTGATCAAAATTATAGAGAGAGTTCTCAATAATAGAATAAAAGTTTGGATGGCTGACAAGCTAATATTGAAACCATTTCAAATAGGTTTTCGTAGCGAATGCTCAATTTGGTGTGCTCATGCCGACTTAGAGAGCCGAATACAGCTTGCCCGAAAAAGACGACAATACG
This sequence comes from Rhipicephalus annulatus, assembly GCA_013436015.1. NCBI lineage: Eukaryota > Metazoa > Arthropoda > Arachnida > Ixodida > Ixodidae > Rhipicephalus > Rhipicephalus annulatus. The sequence continues at coordinate 286,293 of WOVY01011254.1, read as the reverse complement.
CGGTACTAGTAACACTAGACATAGCTAAAGCTTATGATAGCGTTGAGCACTCAATTTTATTGAACTCGTTACACGAATGTGACTTTCCGCGATATATTGTTGATTGGGTAGCAGAGTTTCTAAAATCGAGAGAATTTTATTGTGCAAAGGATGGATGTCACTCATCTAAATTCAAACAGCAACGTGGAGTACCTCAAGGGGCGGTCCTATCTCCGCTGTTATTCAATGTGTTGATGAGCTCAATTCCCATTGAACGAGATATCACTGTCTACATTTATGCAGACGACATTGCATTTTTCGTTGCAGACAGTGACATTTATTCTTTGCATCAAAAATTGCAAAAGTACATGTATTCCCTTGAAATTTGGCTGCATTCAATTTCATTGTCTCTAAACATCAGTAAAAGTGCGCTCCTGGTGTTCCCTATAGCAGATTCTATTCAAATTTCAGTACTTTATAATCAGGAACCGATTCCACAAGTAGAGTCTATCAAATATTTGGGCATTATTTATAACGAGAAACTTAACTGGAGCCCTCACATAGACTATATCGTGGCAAAGGCACAACGAGCATCAGGCTTATTGCGAAGGTTGAGCAACAGAAAATATGGGTTACGTAGACACACCTTATTAATGATATATAAAATGTACATGCGCCCAATACTAGAATTTGGGTGTATATTATTTTCGGGTGGCCCTACGTACAAAATTAAACCGTTAGTTCTATTAGAGCGAGAAGCGTTACGTTTGTGTTTGCGACTCCCCAGGTATGTCGCTATTAATGTACTATATCAGGAAGCTCGCATACCAACTATTCTTTGCCGATTCCGTATCCTAACTGTACAAACATACTTGAAATTTTACGGCTTATCAGCGAGACGGTCTGCATATGCCTTTATTAGTGAACCCGACGCCTTCTTCCTCGCTCACTGGCCACGCTTTCGTACTCCCCAGATTATTTTTGTACAAAAGAAACTGGAAAGCATAAAGGTGGATATCAGATCGGTAATTGGAACCAAAGCATTAAATCACAATATTACGATAGAATGTGATGAAATTTTTCCCCCACTATCTAAGTTTCAATCTTCGAGTTACTTAAATGACAGGTTAGAAGACTACATAGCTCATGCGGAAATAAAGAACATAATAGCCACAGACGCTTCTGTGAATAAAGAAAAGGCAGCAGTAGGAATCGTCTCAGATTACCTCGGTTGGTCATTCTCGGTAAGACTACCAGACTTCACTCCGGTTTTCGAAGCTGAGCTCTTGGCTATTATTTTAGCGCTACGAAAACTTCCTTCAAACGAAGAGAGTGCAATGATAATTACTGATTCTCTTTCGCTGTGTACTACTCTCACAGCTTCAGAACAATCAAGAGCTCTAGCGACATTACAAACATTAGTTCCACCTCATGTGAAGTTCCTGAAGTTAGTCTGGGTCCCGGGACACTGTGGCATACGGTTGAATGAAATGGCCGATTCACTATCTCGAGCCACACTTGATGGCCCTGTGATCTCGGTACTACCAGAATCGGAACACATAGTGTCGATCAGATATAGAAAATTGGCTATTTATACGGATATGATGGAAAATATTACTAAATATACGGACTATCAGCACCTTACATATCCCTGGAAACCTCAGTGGAGTCAATCTAAAAAGTTAGAAGTTATTTTAACCAAATTTCGATGTCGTGTCCCTCCATTAAACTTTTACTTGCACAGAGCTGGTCTGGCGATATCCCCCCTGTGTCCATTCTGTGAAGAAACGGAAACAATAGAGCATTACTTTATAACATGTAAAAACTATTCATTAATTAGGAAAAGACTTTTAATTGTTCCGTTTCACGCAGTAGGATTAAATTTAACTGCAGATAATGTTCTAAGTTTCGGTGCCTTTAGCTTGGGACATTGCCACAGGAGCGTATTCGATGCTGTATGCAATTTCATTCGAGAATCAAAGCGCATGTCATAATAATGCCTGCTTAAATATATTTCTGACGACACTTGTCTAATTTTGAATGAAATTTGCATATTCATTTGATTGTGACCGGGTGAGATAAGCTCGATTGTCTGGTCTACTCAAAATTTCTGTCTTACACTGTAGTATTACCTCACCTTTTCTCTTCTTGATTCAATCTTCAATTATTTGTTTAGTTTAATATTCTTTTTCTAGTTAATTATTCTTTTCTATTATATCATTAGTTTTTCATTTAGGATAAACCTTTTAGTATATCTCATATAGGCTACTTCTAGATTTCATGGCCAATCCCCCATAGTGGGTATGTGCCAGTGCGAAGGGGCAACAACAACAACAGCTCTACAGTATGTGCCAATGCGAAGGGGCAACAACAACAACAACAACAGCTCTACAGCTGATCCTGAATACGCTCTTTTCGCTACCGTAAGCTGCTGTCATCTGTTGTTCGCGTTGCACTGCGACACTGGTGGAGATGCTGGGCCGTGACGCTGCCCGATGCTTCACACTCCTAGTGGGAGCCGTTCATCCAGCCCGGACGTGCCTACTGCAACCCCTGTCCATCGATTCAGTCGTCGGCTACGAGGTCTTCCTCCAGACTGCAACCCCTCGCAGAAAACCTCTACCGGACATCTCGAAATGGCCAGCACCAGCCCCCAGCCTGTACATCTCGGCACCAGTCCTCCCGCTCCATCCCAGGTAACGTTTTTTCAATCGCTGGAGCCTAAGCGCTTTGGTGGTGGCGCACACGAAGATGTAGAAGACTGGTTAGACCACTATGACCGTGTTGCGAAGATCAACCACTGGTCTGCCCAGGAAAAGCTCGGCCGGGCCTACTTCTATCTCGACGACAGTGCTCGTACTTGGTACGAGAACAGAGAAGGCAACCTGTCCACATGGACTGACTTTCACCAGAAGATGGTTGAAACTTTTGCTAATGTCGACAGACGTGACCGTGCCCACCAACTACTAGAGCGGAGGGTCCAAAAACCCAATGAAACGGTCGCCATGTTCGCCGAAGACATGACACGTTTATTTCGGAGGGCCGACCCGCAGATGACTGAAGATAGGAAGTTGCGCTACCTCATGCGTGGCGTGAAAGAGCAGCTGTTCGCCGGACTTCTGCGCAACCCGCCAAGCACTGTAGAGAACTTCATCAAAGAAGCGTCGGCTATCGAGAGGGCCCTTCACCAACGCTGCCGACAATATGACCGCTTGTGCAGCAGCCCCCAAACTCAGGCTGCCGCTGTGACGTTTGACAGTCATAGCTCCTTACGGGACATGATTAGAGAGATAGTTCGTGAAGAATTGCAAAGGCTGCGGACTCCGGTAGTGGATACACCGATGGCATCTCTCGCTCAAGTCGTCCGTGACGAAATCCGTCAAGCATTCTCGACAGCTGATCCTGCCCCCGAACAACGTCCCATGACGTACGCCGCCGCCCTTCGAAGCTCCCCATCCGCTCCGCCTTCATACTACCCGCCACCTGCAAATGTTCCTTGGTCACCACCACAAGGGGAGACATCGTGGCGCCCATCCATCCAGCCCCCATACGACCAGTCGTCTTCTGGCTTGCCATGGCCTTCGTCGCGTGAGGAGTCATCACGGCAACCACAGCTTCGCCGAACAGACACCTGGCGCACTGCCGACAGGCGTCCTCTCTGTTTCAACTGCGGAGGTGTAGGCCACATAGCCGGCTATTGCTGGCACCGCGCCGATCCGTCTCGCCCTCTCAGGCCACGGTTTGACATTCGACATGCCAAAGAGTACGTATCCCGCCGTGGAGATGTCGGTTCTCAAGGACCTCCGGTACCTCGACACCCCTTCGATGGCCGCCGTAACAATGATGACGAGGCTATAACTGATTACGAGCCGGTCTTCCGACATCGACCACGCTCTCCTTCTCCTGCCCAGTCACCTTCGTTGCAGCGCCGCACTTTTGCCGACACCAGAGGAGCGAGGTCACCCAGCCCACACCGGGGAAACTGAAGGCGGCGACCTCAGGGGGTAAGGTTGCAGGCTGTCAAGACGAAGAAAAAAAAGCCCCCATTACTCCCACCTCAAGACGCTGTAAAGCCGACAAGACGTAATACCGACGAAACTGTGACCCCAGGCCTTACCGTTCTTGTGGATGGACAGCAAGTCAAAGCTTTAGTCGACACCGGGGCTGACTTCTCTATTATCAGTGATGACCTTGCCGTACGTCTCAAGAAAGTAAAGACAGCGTGGACGGGACCTCACTTAAGGACGGCAGGCGGCCAATTACTGATGCCTGTCAGAATGTGCACAGCAAGGCTCGACATCGGTGGCTCTACTTTCGTGGCGACGTTCGTCGTTCTCGCTTCATGCTGTAAAGACCTGATTATCGGGATGGATTTCTTGAGAGAACATGGCGCCGTGATCAACATCCCTGACAGTGTCATCACATTTCGCAACAACAGCCCTACTTTAGTCGATTGTTCAGAGCCGAGGCATACGTCTTGTTCAGGGCATTTGCGTCTGACAGATGATGATGTGGTCGTCCCGCCACGATCGTGTACGCTTGTTTCGGTGGCAGGGGATGAGCCGTTTGACGGCGACGGCATTGCTGACCAAATCAGCTCACTGATATTTAGCCACGGTATTTCAGTTGCTCGAGGTCTTGTCACTGTCACTGCTGGACGCACAAACTTGCTGCTCACTAACTTCAGCACTGAGCGCCAACATCTCCCGAAGGGTACAGCCGTCGCTTACTTTGACACAACTGCAGAAATCCAAGGCAGTTTATCGGCCCTAGACGAAGCACCTCAAGAAGAATCACTACCTAATCTTGACGTTGGTACTACGTTGTCAAGGGACGAACGAACGAGACTTCTCGAGCTGCTAGCTGAATTCCAGGACTGCTTTTCATCGACATCACGGGTCGGTCGAACGCCGCTAACAAAGCATCGAATAATTACCCACGACGCAGCAAGGCCTATACACCAGAATCTTTATCGTGTGGCTCCAAAGGAACGGGAAGTGATACAGCAACAAGTCGCTAAAATGCTTGAAGGTGATGTGATTCAGCCATCACAGAGCCCGTGGGCATCGCCTGTTGTATTAGTTAAGAAAAAGGATGGTACCCTGCGTTTTTGCGTGGATTACAGGAAGCTGAATCAAGTGACTAAGAAAGATGTGTATCCGCTTCCTCGTATTGATGACTCCCTCGATAGGCTTCGAAACGCTCGCTACTTTTCTTCAATGGACCTAAGAAGTGGATATTGGCAGATCGAGGTAGACCCAAGAGATCGGGAAAAAACCGCTTTTGTGACGCCGGATGGCTTATATGAATTTAAAGTTCTACCGTTCGGTCTGTGCTCAGCGCCCGCTACTTTTCAAAGGCTCATGGACACCGTACTTTCAGGGTTAAAATGGAAGACCTGTTTAGTTTATCTAGACGACGTCATAGTGTTTTCCCCAACTTTTGACGAGCATCTCGAGAGGCTAGAAGTTGTTTTACGAGCCATACGCTCCGCAGGCCTTACATTGAAACCAGAGAAATGCCACTTTTGTTTTGAAGAACTGCTGTTTCTTGGTCATGTCGTCAGCTGTACCGGCGTTCGGCCTGATCCCGAGAAACTTGCGGCCGTGGCACAGTTCCCAGTACCGTCCGATAAGAAAGCTGTCAGGCGCTTTCTGGGCCTATGAGCCTACTATCGCCGGTTCATCGCCGACTTCGCACGGATTGCGTCGCCGTTAACTCGCCTCACTCGAGACGACGCCACCTTTGAGTGGAATCACGAACACCAAGCAGCGTTTAATGACCTCCGCCAACGTCTTCAAACACCTCCAGTGCTTGCTCACTTCGACGAACAAGCGCCAACAATGCTTCACACTGACGCAAGCAATGTAGGCCTCGGAGCTGTGCTTGTGCAGTGGCAAGAAGACACGGAACGAGTGATCGCCTACGCAAGCAGGACGCTAACACGCGCTGAGGCCAATTATTCAACAACTGAGAAAGAATGCCTTGCCGTGGTCTGGGCAGTTATGAAATTTCGCCCGTACTTGTATGGCCGCCCTTTCAAAGTTATAAGTGACCATCATTCCCTCTGTTGGTTGACTAATTTAAGAGATCCAACCGGCCGATTAGCACGGTGGAGTCTGAAGTTACAAGAGTTTGATATAGCGGTCATACACAAGTCTGGGAAGCGCCATACGGACGCCGACTGCCTGTCTCGATCACCAGTACAGTCAGCTTCTCTTTCTGACGACGACGATATGGCCTTCCTTGGTGTTCTTGACGCGTCCACGATTGCCCAACAACAACGAAGTGACCCTGAATTGCTTGATTTGATTAATTACGTGAATGGACGTTCTTCGAGGGCACCTAAAATCTTTGCAAGGACATTATCGTCGTTTTGCTTGCGCAATGGCGTCCTCTACAAGAGAAACTTTTCGTCCATCGGAGCTCCCTATTTGCTCGTTATTCCTGCACCCCTTCGAAATGAAGTGCTCCAAGCATGTCACAATGAGCCGACGTCGGGTCATTTAGGCTCACTCGCACGTTGGCAAGAGTACAGCAGGGATACTACTGGCCACGACTCACAACAGCCGTCAAGCACCACGTTCACACTTGCATCGATTGCCAGCGACGCAAGTCACCTCCAAAGAGACCCGCCGGTCAGCTGCAACCAGTTCAGGTTCCACGTACACCGTTTGAACAGATAGGAATGGATATTTTAGGACCCCTTCCTACTTCTACTGCAGGGAATCGCTGGGTTATAGTCGCAACAGACTACCTAACCAGGTATGCCGAAACAAAAGCTATCCAAAAGAGCACCGCAGTGGAAGTGGCGAGATTTTTCATAGAAAATATTGTGCTACGCCACGGTGCTCCGACTATCGTGATCACGGACCGCGGAACAGCATTTACGGCAGCTATGTTAGACCACGTCCTGATGCTTAGTGGAACGACTCACCGTAAGACCACTGCGTACCACCCGCAAACAAATGGACTAACGGAGCGCCTCAACAAGACAATTGAAGACATGCTGTCGATGTACGTGGATGTCCAACATAAGAATTGGGACGAGATTTTACCCTATATCACGTTCGCATACAATACGGCTAAACAAGAGACGACTCGCATGACTCCATTCAGCTTGGTTCACGGACGGGAGGTACGGACTATGCTGGATGCGATGTTGCCACATGAATGGGACGCTACCGACACAGGCGCTGACGTGTTCACTGAACGCGCGGAAGAAGCTAGACAGCTCGCCCGCTTACGGATCCACCAGCGACAAGGCTACGACGCAGGCCGCTACAATGCTCGCCATAGAACTGCAACGTACAAAATCGGTGACAGAGTGTGGATTTGGACACCCGTACGAAAACGTGGACTGTCCGAAAAGCTGCTAAGGCGATATTTTGGGCCATACCGAGTATCGCGCCAGCTAAGTGACGTCACCTACGAGGTTGTCTCCGACAGTCCCCAATGCCCGAGGCGTCGCCAGCACCAGCCTGAACTTGTTCTTGTAGTGCGTATGAAGCCGTATGTGAGTGACTGACTGCACGTTAAAAAAATATACTGTGCGTCTGAATCAGCATCGGGGCGATGCTCTTATAAGGAGGGGCAAGTGACACGTGTTTATATGAAAAAGAACGATGATAGGAACGTTTTTGTAGATTCCAGCTAGTGGGTCAGGTGGTTGATCGGGACGACAACGAAGCAGGCATCTTGCTCTACAGCTGATCCTGAATACGCTCTTTTCGCTACCGTAAGCTGCTGTCATCTGTTGTTCGCGTTGCACTGCGACAATATCAGGCTTTCACGCCATATATGCGTTTAAACTACCTTTCTTTTTATATGCGTTCTTTTGTTAGGTGTCGCCTACGCTGCGTTGAGGTAGTTTGCGAGGCGCATTATTTTTGAAACATTTGGCTATTTTAAACACAGGTAGGACAACGCCGATGAGTGATTCTAGAACGTCTTGTGATTATGATCGTTATACCTCGAGCTTAAATTAACTATTTTCGTTTTTACACTATATTTCATTTTTTCTTACAAGACTACCTGTTCCAAGCACCAAGTTACTGGATATGCCTGTATACGAGGTCGTCTATGTCTTTTTCTTAGTATTTATTGATATTTTTGCAATGGCGTTGGATAGAATATGGATGCAAACGGCGTTCGTGCCATTTGGACCGTTCTCATACAAATATCAAAAATAGCGATATAGTCCCTGCGCCATAATATACCAGTCAGGTGTAAATTCTCATAGACAAAACAACGAGATGATCTTCTTCCTGCTCACATACAACGCGTAGAAGATCTTTGTGTTGATTTCATCAACGCGTTTCCCGCTGTAATAAACATAGCCACCTTATTAGGGTTATGCATCGCAAGATTGTGTTCCACCTGACTGATTGTCTGCGGCTAGCTCATTTTAACAACCTTGTTTTGACGCGTGTTTCAATGCCGTTCTTAGTTTTGTACGCTTTAACTTCATGTTGTACTCAGCTTCGCTTAATAACGTGTTGCCTGTTTGCTCGGCGCATGATAGCACCTGCCTGAATCCACTTCCACTCAACTCGTCCGTAAAACCAGCTGCAGACTTGCGCTCTGTAATGTAGATCCCGGCTCCTGAAGGTCACAAATGTCATTTATCGCGTCCTCAGTGGTGACAAGGTTCTTAGTTTCTCACAACCTGCTTCTTCGGGACCACTGTAGTGCGCTATCCTCTTAATTTTTTTTTTCAAAGGTATGGCCTCAGAAACCTTATAATATTCCAAAACACTGCAACGTGTTTTTCCTGCAGTACACTGAAGAAGAGAAAGGAGTACGGAATGTTTACTAAAGGTTCACCGAAGCACGTTGACTTTCGTATTCTTGCATATTTTCAAACATTGTGTTTTTAATCCTTTTTTAATGCTTTTATATTTTTCGAGGGCCACAAACCTAATTGTTTTCCTACCAAAGAATGGTCAGAGCTGCCATTCAGAGCCTTTGTATTTAGTAAGTGGCGTGTTGTGCCACAAGAAAAAATGTAGCAGTAAGCAATTCTTTTTATCTATTAGGCTTCAGGCTGAATAAAGAAAAACAAGAAGCTTAATGCTTATTAGCAAATCCAAGCGTCAGCGTACTACGTAGAGCCCGTGAGCGTAGCTTTCCGCCTTTGAAAAGATATAGCTTAAGTGGGCTTACGTGACCTACGAGCTCAAGCCATTTGCCTTGAAGAATACTTTTTTACTTGCTTTATCACATTTATACACCCATACGAGACTATAGTTGCGATCCTCATAAGTTGTCCTTTCGTAGACTGTTTTCCCTGATACTCACTGCCATTTTTTCACACACGCTTCTTCAAGCACAGCATAGCTGATCGTATGTACCTTCCGGTTAGCGCTTCAGTGTTTCTTCTGCCTTTTTGCCGAAGATACAATAAGTATTTTCGCTGTCCTGAACACTACAAGAAAAGAAACCCTATAACGTATACTCCTCTGAATGATGTTGCTTTGTTTTTTTTTTCAAAGTTCACAGGCTTGTTCTGCAGCTCCACAAAAAAAAATGCACTCATGAAAAGAAAATGTGTGCCATAAGTGGCCAATAATGTTTCCAGAGAAAGCCTTAACGGCTGGCTGTCCCCATCGCGGCTGTATGTCGTGAATTTGACAATGCACTTGGCAGAAAACAAAGCAGTTGGGAGCACTGCTTGCTAGATAAGACCTGAAATGACAACGGCTTTTCATAAACCAGGTCAAGTGAGCGCTCGAGGTCAAAAACAGCGCTGAACGTAAAGAGACTTTCACTTTCCCACCAAAATTGTTTTGAATAGCACAAAAACAGCTTTTCATCTCTTGCTATATCTACGGCTGGGATATGGATATTCCATGTATGTTTAAAAGGAAATACCCCTTTTACGGGCGTTTCTGACCGCTCCGCTTTTGGGATTGCCGGCCTAGTGGGTTCGATTCATTGATGATGTGTGGGGTTTAACGTCCCGAAACCACCATATGATTATGAGAGACGCCGTAGTGGAGGGCTCCGGAAATTTTGACCACCTGGGGTTCTTTAACGTGCACCCAAATCTGAGTACACGGGCCTACATTTCCGCCTCCATCGGAAATGCAGCCGCCGCAGCCGAGAATCGAACCCGCGACCTGCGGGTCAGCAGCCGAGTACCTTAGCCACTAGACCACCGCGGCGGGGCGTGGGTTCGATTCACTCCGTAGAGGTTACCCATGGTGGCTTTCGATAATCTCAATGCGGTAATGATCTCTTCACGAGGAAAACTTTATTAGATGCCGAAGCATCTTATACTCGCGCCTTGTAGTGCGCCGTCCGCGCCGTCCGCGCCGTCCGCACCGCCTTAGTTGAGCTAATTCATTACGTCTGATACAATAATCACTCGTTCTCTGCTACTGCAATATTCACGCGTTCATCAAGTATAAGGTTATTTGTTGCACTTCAAAAGCATACATGTGTCCGAGTTAAAACGGTCAAAGTTTCACATTAAATGCAACAGGAAGGTAAAGTATTGGTACGGAAACCAGTAACACAAACATGAGCTTGTACGGTAAAGTTAGCTATTTAAAACCTACGCGAGCGTCGGTGCACACTGAACCATGCCTGTGTATTCAGGCATGTGTCTAACTCTGTTACCAGCCACTAAACTGTTTTAGCGGGACGGCTCAGTGCTCTCCCATAGTTGAGTACGAAGTACTCAAAATCGTTCAACATATTAGATGCGGAAGCATCTTATACTCGCGCCTTGTAGTGCGCCGTCCGCGCCGTCCCGCACCGCTTCTCGAACATTCGACAGCTGACGCGCGCGCATGCGCCGTCGCGCCGTCGCCCACCATCTGTGCCGCGCGCGCTTCTCCTTCGAGAACATTCGACAGCTGACAGCGCATGCACCGTCGCGCCGTCGCCATCTGTGCCGCGCGCGCGCTTCTCCTTCGAGAACATTCGACAGCTGACAGCGCATGCACCGTCGCGCTGTATATATACTCAAGGTCGGCGCTCGCTCGCTCAGTTGCCGCTCGTCCGTTGGTTCGTCGCAATAAATAAAACACCGCCCTTTCGCATACGTGCCGTACGTGTTCACTCATTTAACACCCCATTTCACAACCACGTTAACCAATTTAGCCATCGACCCAAGTAAGTCGCAATTTAACACCCGTTAACCAATTACATGCTTCCGCATCCTCCTCAGTGTTCCCCCGAGGGAAGCTGCGGGCAATTTTTTTTCTTATTTTACATGACCACTTACGCTCACTAAATGAGTGCGGTGTTTGTTGTACATCTTTGGGTAAATAATGTGTCTATTTGTCTTCAGATTTTTGTCATCATTAAAAAAGTAATTACCAAGGCACCGAGTAAATGCTGCAATTTGGGAATTTTTTTACATTGTTTTAAAACGCGTCTCCTAAGACATCCTGCGCGTGCTTTTAAATACGTAGAGCTTATCATATATCAAACGAACTCAAATATTCATCACACCTGTGATAGCACTTGCTATAATATGTAATCGCAATCACATCTGTAAGACTTGTAACCATGCCAATCTTGTAAGAGCTATCTTAAAATATTTTTGAAGACATTAGCGGCTATGAAAATTATGGGCTATAAAAGTCGTGTTCTCCTGTTTACCGCACTTGTATAAATCGAAGCATCCTCAATCGAAGAAGCGCTTTCAAGGGAATACAGCTATGCTCACGAGGGCTAGCACTCTATACGGCGAGCCTTAGCCACGCTAAGGTATTCTTATGAGAGCCTGGTTTGTGAATTCACTCAGTGTCTCTTTCAGGAGCAGAGAGCGCTGAAGCAGCACTCTCTGCTCCTGTTTTTGCTTTTTTGTAAAGATCCTGCGTCTTAGCTCGAACAGTCATAAGAGTGCATTTATAAGAGGGTACGCAACGAAGAAGTTTTGTTTCGTGGTATCTGTTTCATTTTTTTATCGCTATTTTCCATCGCACCTTACTAAAACGTTATTGAATATTTCGCTCTGGAAAATACTACGCGTTCTTGTATAAAGGGTACCCTATTCAATAAGAGCGCATACACGCAAGCCCTAGTGTGGTTCCATAAGCTGTAATGATTGCTTTGTCTCCTGTTCGTCCTGCGCAAGAAATCGTGTAAACGGGCAGCTGTATGATTTCTCTGCGGATTCTATAAACAAGGTATGTGTCCCCCGTTGCGCCATAACTGGAGAATACTACGCACTTACTGCATTACTCGTGAGGCACGGGCAAGAACCGTGTAGCATGATGAACTGGAGATGTTGTTTAGGCATAAGAAACGCCAACAAGTCATACGCTTGTCTGGGACAAAATACTGAATACGCTGCCTGTGTAAAATCGACGAGTTCAGTAGCGTGGACTGAAGACGAGGACAAAGAGACAAAACGAAGATGACCACATTGTCCTTGTCTTCATGTCGCACTATAGCACTCGTGATGACATATGCGTTAGTCCAAGCCACTACCCTTCTATCTTGTGCACAATCAAATTGGCAGCACCGGCCTGTATTGGGGGACGCTTACGTATTGTAGTGTAGCTAACATGAGTAAATACCAGGTGAAATATAAAAGCTCTAACCAAACTTGGAGAAGGCGAGAAATTGCTTCGTTATGCCAACAATAACCATCGCTGCCTAACGTTAGTCAACAAGCACCATCTTATAGCTATAATAGGGCCAGCATTGCTTATTAGATAGCAGCACTTACCATTCGCTTAAATTAGCCCATATCAGCGTAGAGCTTTGAATAGCCTTCATTATTCCAACATACCCAGCTTTAACTAGTGCATACCCTGTGATTTCAGCGTGAGAGTTATAATGGAGGGCCATGCACTCAGCATTCACGAATTGCTAAAACAGAGGAGGGTTGTGCGAAAGGGACTACTTTTCTGGCGTATTTTATTGCATGTAATGATAACATCTGCATATCACATACTAAAGGCTTGCATCAAAGAAAGAGACCCCCCACATGAACAAAACATCCCTTCCGCTTCAAAACGCCCCTGTAAAGCTGACTTTTTGTTAACTGTTCTGAAATTCAAGAAGCATCTGCAGTAGCCAAAAACCACTATTCGGGACGTCTGCTATTTTCTACAGCCATTGCGCATGATTCGTAGCATTCCCTATGTAATCAAACGACGTCACTAAACAATGTCTAATACAATAGTTCCATACGCACACATATTTTGAAGATTCCGTCTCTGTACACATCTTTTTGTTTTCCTTAACATGAACTCCGGCTGCTCCCAATTACACCATGCACATATACCCGCAAAGCGGAAGAAAGCACATATACTGTCGGATATTTTAATCTATATTAGCAACATGTGCAGCCGTAAACGGCAATGTCACCATGCAAAGAACATTTGGGGGTAATCTTTCAGTTTTATCTAAAAAAAACAATCCGAGTGGCGAGTTTGTGCGGGTGCTCATACAGGTTCAGCACATACAGTCAGCGCCGCGTTTGTTCTCCTCAACTCTTTTAGTCTATATCTAGACGCCTTGTTGACTCATTTTGCCGTTGTGAAACGATGAGAAAATGTGAACGAACTGTAGCACCACATCAATTAAAATTTCTCGAATTTGCAGCGCATTTGTGTGCTGCAGATTCGAGAAATTATTCGAGTGTTTGTGTTTGTGCATCAGCGTGTGTTTTCGTACATACGTGTGTGTGTGTTTGGGTGCCTCCGTGCGTTGGTCGCATACATGCACGCGCGCACAAATGTGCGTTTGTGTGCTTGTCTCAGGCATATATACACGGCCATACGAACGTATGCGTCAGTGTGGTTCAATGAAACCCATTATGCGCGAATGAGACATATAGACAGTTCATCAAGCCCACACAGCAAATTAAGAGGCACAGTACAGTTTCGCTTCTCGAGATATTACCAGTACTTTTGGTATTGTTCATATATTTATTTATTGATATATATTTGCTCCTGGTGCAAAAAAAATTGTTACGCTCCGAGGAAGGTTGAGACCATTGAATTTTTCATAGACAAGTTATTTCTCGATATAGGTGTAGGATCTCTCGTTAAAAATACTTCGGCACCCGCAGCAAACTTCGACGGATACAACGACACTTGAGTCCTGTATTATCTACATTTGCTTTTTTTTCGCATGGAGTATTGTCGAGGATCCTATTATGTCTTTCCAATATCTTATTCTGCAACGATATAAATTTCTGGGTGCACAGAGGCCATGGTAATGATAAGGCTGCTTGAAAATAGAATCTTATTGCCACCGTAAGCCTTGATAAACACAACAAAAACACGAAAGAAAAAAAATAAAGTATGCGCTTTCTGCTGAGAAGTTACGAGGGCTCGTGTGAAATAGTGCGGTGCTTCCGTGTTTCTCTTTCAGGAACATGTCGACCCGATGAGTCGTGTATGTCCCATGAGTGTTTGTAAATAACGACTGCTTCAAGATTTTTCAAGGACACGGGAAGCATCTTTTTGCGTTTTTGCTTGAGCCTGTCTCTGTCGTAGCAGAAACTGTTTCAGCGTTTATGCGGCTTCAGTAACATTGGCTAATTGCAAGAGCAAGGTAGATCAAGATAGTATCTTTGCGCGGTGCAATTTAGGCAGCGGGGCTTGGCGTTACATAGATAATACTTCCATTAGCTTAATATCCTGAGTAGTATATTGGTTACAAGCGCCGATCATTTGTTATCAATGTGGCTATGCAAGAAAGCTTGGAGGTGAACTAAGTTGTTTCTCTTTTAGCAGTGAAATTGTTGAAGCTCACTGCTAATTATTCTATCGGAAACAGTAATTATAATCATCATAAACTTGCACAAGCTCTCTACATTCACTTCTTCATTCTCGTACTCTCTATCGCTTCCAGATCAAGTGCGTTGACCTCTGCGTCTTTTCCTGTAATAACCCTAACAGCTAAGGAATAGAAATAAAGAGGAACAAAAAAAGAAACTTTCGCCATATGACAATCGCTCACGACACACGATCTGAACGTGTGTATCATCTATCTGATGTTGAGTATCCTAACCACTCGGCTACACAGCCTAGTCTTGCGTCGTCTAGTGTAGTAAATGGGTATAAAAGATAATTGAGCACGAGGAGGAAAGATGTGATGGTGACGAAAAACAGACGGAGGAAAGGAGAGATGAAACACATATCGAATGACAAATTGAAATGGGAAGAAATGTAGAAAAAGAAATAAAAAGGCAAGGTAAAAGAAAGAAACAGAAAAAGACATAAAAGGTATGTTCCAATACTCCGCGTAGACGCCTAAATAGACAGCTAAATGGACGACGGCCATCTGAAGCCCCATTCCAATTCTTATGTAGCCGGTAAAATAGGCAGCTTCGCGAAGACAGCATCGGAGACAAATACGATGCAGGCTACTATGCCGTTTAAACAATATGACGGCTCAGTAAATTGCTTCAATAGCTCGAATCTCACCGGAATAGTCGTCTGCACACAAGCAGATGTTTCTCAAGACACTCAATGTGAGTAACGTTCAATTTTTCTTGGACTTTAACATGAAATAAGCTAAACAATAACAGTTACATTTGTTTATCTTAGCTTTCTCTTCTCGACGCGAGGTGGCGGCTCGTCGTGTAGATACCGTCCAGACGTGTTCCATTTTTCGGACAACATGGGTGTGATAATGTCTTCTAAGCTATCAGCGTAGATGCTGTAGGCCCGTGTGCTCAGATATGGGTGCACGTTAAAGAACCCCAGATGGTCAAAATTTCCGGAGCCCTCCACTACGGCATCTCTCATAATCATATGGTGGTTTTAGGACGTTAAATCCTACATATCAATCAAGTTATCAGCGTAGACTCTCTGCAATGCTATCTGGAATCGGAACACAGCCAGAGAAGGAGGAAGTGAGCAAAAATGTAGACAAACAAAGAAATAGAGGTATGAAAGAAAGATAGGAAGAACAGAGGAACTGATGAGAGAGAAATAAATAAAAAGTAATAAGCAGTAAAAAAAGACTGAAAATCCAGAGAGAAGAAAAGGAAGGGAGAGAGAGAACTTGCATATCTCAACATAAAAGCGAAAACCAGGACTGCATAGGGGCTGATCAGCTCTTGGGGTTCGTTAACTTGGCGCCTCCAGTACAAAGGAGGTAATGTCTTATGCTTATTTCACGGGCCACGTAAAAGCCGGTACCAACAGCGGCAAACCTGCTTTTTTCAGCTTCTTTTTTCAAGTACATTGTATTTTCCCATTCTGACTGATGAGCTTCGTGATGGAGAAAGCTGCGCATGTTCTTTTTTTTCTGCTATTCTTTTAATGAAATTAAAGGTTAAGAAAAGAGCCCCAATTTTGTTCATTTTACGGGAGTGCCTTGTAGTAGAGCACTGTCATGGTGAAGAAAAAGTTTCATGCAGTTCCAGCGATTGTATTAAAAAATTGTTCGATTTTTTTCTTGTCTAAGACACAAAAGAGTGTTGAGACTAAAGGCATATAGCTTGAGAGACGACTCAACCTTCTTGTACAAAGCCCGTACAGCAAAGATGGTTGTGCAGTAATCAATCTTGATTAAAAAAACAAAAAACAGTGTTCTCGTCATTGAGACCATTGTGAACAAGAAAAGTAATAAAGAAAATGGATCGCGTCAAAATTTTTACGATACATGAAATCTGGCTTTGACTATATACAGCTGATACCTAGCCTAAATATTGGTCACTTAGGAGAAAAAGATTAGTCGAGAACATCTACACCATCTGAAGCATAATATTTTCGTAAGTAATACAACACATTTAGTAGAAATTTTCATCTCTGGTCTATTACCATTGACTGCTTCAGCATTTTTTTTATTATCCACCAAACCGTATGGTCTCTAGCATTACTTCTTTTTAAAGCTTGCACCTTGAAGGATCTTTCTGTACAATCAAAATTAGGCACATCTTTCAATTTTTATTATATAGATTGTTGGATGTTTGTTTACCATAATTTGTTTGCTTTCACAGCAAAACCTTAAACATTTTTGTTTAGCATTTTTGTTATGCGTCTCTTATTGTTTATCTGTTAAGCGGAATGTCCTGCAGTATCTGCCTTTTGGTTACAAAAGTTTGTAAAAAGTTTGAATACGCATAGACTTGCATTTAAGACGCTTCAGTGACGCTGATGCTATCGATCATGACGTAAATTGTGTAACTCTAGCAAACACCACCTCACCCCCTCAAGGAAAATACAAAAACAGTCAGTAATGAAACACAAGCAATTCACTAAGTACGTGTGAACGCATATTAGAAAAACAAGAATACCAGTGACCTAAACACCTTTCAAATGAGATCACCTCCACCAACTGCTGAAAGAAACAAATGGGAAAATGTAGTTTAACTGCGGAGCATACTTTAAAAAATGTTGAATTTAAATCTCTTCAGAGCCCCGGACACGCAAAAAAAAACAAGTGCACTTCTTTTTTTCCTTTCGACTTCTTTTCAAGCAGCTTACTTGGAATGGCGGCCAGCAGAGCAAATTTTCCATCGTGGAATCGTACGATATGTCGTTCATTTTGGGCTGCCACTTTTTTCGCACTACGCACAACCTTCATTGTCGGCTTTAACATGATAGCGTTAAAGGGCTCGTTTTGCGAAAATTCCCATCTAGGCTTCGGTGTTGTTGGTTGTGAGCAAACAATGATCATCTTTTCCGTGATCATAGATGGGCAAATAATAGTAGAACTCACTTAAAGTGACCACAGAAATATATCCTCCACTTTTAGACTCACTCGAATTCCGACTCACCAAACTTTTCTTGAGCTGGACTCACTCGCACTGACACTCAGTAAGCTTCTTCAACCGGACTCACTCAGACTCAATCTCACCAAAAATTTACTCACTCAGACTCACTGTGATGGCTTAATCTAAGTTTGAGTAATTTCGAGTGATACGACTCATGAGTGAGTTCACCGACCTATGTCCGTGACTGAAATTTTGAGAAAATTGCAAATCAAGAAATTTTATCCTGAGTGATATTTTAACTAATAAGGTCAGTCACATGGCAAACAGGTATTGTACGTCAAAAAACAGTATTGCCCAATATTGCTTCGGAACGAAATCCCTGCATGAATGTGATGCCGGGAGTGCAGTTTTCGTAAAGCATGTCGTAAATCATGGCAGAAGCGTTGTATTGCGCCCTCTGTCAAAACGTTGTGTGAATTTTACAAGGAGTGGATGTTTTAAAGGTCCACCCATCACGAAACGCTCAGACATACTCAACTATCGTCGGCTGCAATAGCATTAACGAAGTCAGTAACTGCTAGGATTGTGTGTTGCCTTACAGACTCGATGCAGGTTCTTTGCTTTCGCAAAAGGAAGAACTATAGCGCATTGGGCCCCTAACCCCTGTTCTTGCAGTATACATTGGACGATACTTCGAAGCGATGAATGTTACATGCACAGTCATTTGTTTCTATGCATTTGTTTCTGAGCCCCGACAAATGAATCTAGGCTAGAAGGTGAGAAGGCGATGTGGAGTGCGATTACGCTATCACGTTCTACTCCTGAACACGAAGTTCAAGGATCCATCATGTCTTTAAGGTTTTTGTGTAGAAAATAGCGCTCTAAATGAAGGAGGACTTCTATGTAGTTAAACCTAGCTGAAGGTATTGCAAGAAATAATAATTTATACGATATTTTGTTTTAAAAAAAACAAAAGCTACATTCGTCACTTCTTGGTGTTGGGCATTATTAGGATCAACATTGTATATTTTCTTAGTTGGTCGATTTCATATGTCAGACGCAACACCTAGTTGCACTTCACCATAAATCACTAATTAAAAGGTAGTTTAGTATATTACTAAATGATATAGGCTTGTGCAGGGTTTTCGTTTGCGAGGCGGGTGGGAGGACACATGTGTTACCGTTCCCTACACCCTTTTTTTTTCATTGAGTGTGAAAAAAAACAAGCTCCACCATTAATGCGAAAATGACAATTGAAACTCAAGCTATGACGCTCTTCTGACAAATGCCTACTATCTGTCTTCAGCTTTCATGGCGTAAAAATGGGAGGTGAAAAGTTCGCTTAATGTGCCTTCGGGAGTCCATGGTCACTATTGTCAACAAAAAGCATGTTTTCTTGTACTCTGGTTCATTAAAATATGGTGTGGAAGCACCGACCAAGTGAAGGTGGGGAAGAGAATACGAGTGTTCCTTCATATAATGAGAATGCGGGAAGACACATTTATTTCAAATCAAATTTCATGTACACTAAAGTTACTAATCAGTTTCGTCGTATATTAACATATCATGGGGTGTCCTGAACAATGATTACACGAACATCTGTACATCATTCAATAGCAAAAAGGTCAATTATTGCCACCACTTTTACCAACTGACACACTATTCAACAACGTGCGCTGTTTAAGTTAAAATCAATGCACTACAAATGAGAACCCTGTTGCTTTTATTACCTGTCGCTTTTATAGGTTTTATTTTATCGCAATATATTTAATTAAATTTTGAAGGATAGCTACTCTTTAGTACCAACACCTCGGAGGAGATGTTTCTAGTCGAAAATGATGGCATTGGTTTATACGACCCACACAGGAGTGGCCAAGTCTCGCGAAGACTTTAAGACATTCTAGGCGGTTGCGCATCCATCGTCCACTGTCGTTCACTGTCGCACATTCTCTGCTGCGCAATTTCCCCTCGCGTGAGCGAAGCGGAAATGAGATCTTTGGCCCACAGCTTTGACTGGAAAACAACGATGTGACACGGTGGCGTTCGACGTGCCGTGAGCCACACAAATGTGGGTCCGCTTCCAGATTTCTAAATGCATACTTTTGGTTGCGTAGCTGTCAATTCTTACCTAAAGTTAATTACTGCTTCTTATACCTATGTGATATATTACTCGCGAACAAAGACGGGCATACGTAGAAACACACCCACACCGTTAGGAGCTAATGACGACTGCCCCGAGGTTGAAAAGAAAGACGGCGAATGGCGTTGTCATAGTCTTTCCACCTGTTCGTGTCCTTTTTCGTCAGCGTCATGTTGATTAGATGCACCCAAAGAAGTAATGCAGGAAAAGGGGTATCAAGGTTGCTCCTTTAGAAAAGTAACTAACCTGCCACAGCCTTGCCGCCCACTTGGGGGCAACTGCAAAGTCACTTAAGCGAGGAAGAGTTACTTCTTGCGCAAAAGAAAAAGCGGTTTTTTCGTCAACTTGACCCGCATTTTGAAGTTTATGCAGGCAGGTGATTAGATGTATGGACATACAAGCATCACATTCAGTAATATAATTCAAGAAATTAACGGCCAACACATAATTTCAAATTCCCGACCACTGAGTCAGTGTGTGCGCGTGCACTAACCACTACACCACACGACGCTACGGCTCTGTCTGGAAGGAAACGGGTTAGGCAGCTATAGGTGGCAACACCATGTAGTGAAAGTGTGGATAGGTGGTCGGCGGCGCGTATACAAATACATTCAGCGGCGCTTCGTTGCGTACGGTTCGAGCTGATTGTCGACGGATAAAATACGTTGACTACAGTTTACTGTTAATATTTACGCTATTCTCTACTGAATCGGTTCATGACGCCTATGCAACGTTAACATTTCTCACAAGTATGAAAGCGCATTCTGCCTTTCATATGAATGCTCGACCTGGGTGACTTGCTTTACGCTTTCGCCTTAAATTGCGCCTTTGCTGTGCTGTTTGTACCCAGTTAGCTTGTGTTCCGCCTGTTACGCAGTGCTGTAGCGTGACTGAACTATTTATTTACATCTTTTTCACCTGCATACTACAAAATTGAGAGAAAAAAAAGGTAGTAAAAAGCCCGCATATCTGTGCAATTCGTTCAGCCCCACCATTCGCACCTTAAACGCATATGACTATTTTCTCTCCTTCTGTTCACGTAAAATGTGGGACAGTCAATAAGCCTAGTGGCGACGCTTACTGGCTGAGGCCACTTTGCACTGCACTGCGTTTTCCACATGTACCCAGATGTTCTTGCACCAGTAAAAATATAAACAAACTATATAAAAGTTCCGCAGAAAGCTTTCTTCGATGGATTACGTGCATGACAGTGCTACGACAAAGGCCTCTTTTATGTGACAAGCGTGTTTCTAATTATCAACGTCTGCGCTCTTTGAAACGTTATTAAATCTGAACATACGGTTGCGTAGGGTAACTCTGTTTTAAGTACCGTTTAAGTACCGATGTAGCACAGTTTATATGATAGTATATATTTATATGTAGTGGTGCCACGGCCAGATAAACGCAACTAAGGCTCCTCGTATGATGGGTAAACTACAGTGCCGTTGTTGTACACGTACCAAAAACGCACATGTTCATGGCCTAGAGCCTGTCTTTTTTGTTTTCTTTTAGAAACGAGGTACTAAAAAACGCTTCATTCACACACCATTCAAAAGTGCTCATGTTTAGGAGGATGCCAAAACCATCTTGCGATGTAGTTGAAACAGAAAGCGGCACCCACTCTGAAATAATTCTGGGGAAATGGAGGATACGACGACAATAAACAGCACCCTGGAAAGTGGCACTCACCAATTTTAATACAATGCAATAGCAGCCGAGCAAGAACAAATGCTTTCCTACGTCATTTCAGGTATACGTAGAAGCAGTTACACTCGCGCTTACATGACCGGACAAACCACACTTTGAGAACGTGCATGACGTACGCGCACATAGAAACACGAGGTGACTAGCAGACGACGCACGTAGCAATCCACACTTTGCCACTTCGGCTAGTTGCCGCCAGGCGGTGATTCTGCCCGATCTCGCGGTCAATACAGCTACCAACGGGCTGTTTGCGCGTGGCGTGAACATTGCAACAGTAACTCCCCCCCCCCCTATCCACCAGGAAAAAAGGGGTTTCCTCCACAAGGGAGCGAAACGGAGAAGAGAGCGAGTTGGTACTGATCCATAACAACGTAAATGTAGCGCGAAAAGACAAGAACAAGAAAGGGTACACCGCAAGTGCTTACTCACAACTGAAAGCTTTAATGCTTGAACCTGAAATATATGACATTTACACTTGGTGCTCAGTGAAATCTCGCGCATGCGCGTCATGGACGAAACAAAAGGCAATGATACAAACCAAGAAGACACCTCCTGCACCTCCTCCCCAACGGTCTACCCCCTTTCCGTGAGTAGCGCAACTTCCTTGTTTGATAAGGCCAAAGAAGGACTGTTAACGCACATGGAAGACCTTGCGTTAATGTGGTAGGCCTTGACAAGTTCTCGTGTCGTGCGATCGTGGTGTCTAAACAATATCGCTGTGTCGGAAAATCGCGCTTCACACTGGCACTCACCGCAGTGCATGGCCAGGTGCGTTAGGGTCTTCCCGGCAAGGAAGACTGATGCTTCCTTAGACGAATGTTTAAACATCGACCTGTCTGGCCCATGTAGATACGACCACACGACAGGCGGATGCAATAGACGACGTTGGCCATACACCTGCAGGGCGCGGGTTCGGATCCCGGCTGCGGCGGCTGCATTTCCGATGGAGGCGGAAATGTTGTAGGCCCGTGTGCTCAGATTTGGGTGCACGTTAAAGAACCCCAGGTGGTCTAAATTTCCGGAGTCCTCCACTACGGCGTCTCTCATAATCATATAGTGGTTTTGGGACGTTAAACTCTACATATCAATCAATCGACGTTGGCCATACATGTCACGAATCTAACCTTGTGGTTAATAGAGCAACCGCACGTCCCAACCTTATCAAGCTTGTTGTCGACCATTGAACATAGTCTACCTAGCTTTTTCTAAAGTCGATGCGAGAGTGTGTGCATATATGGCACAACAGCTATTTTATCATTATGAGCCACGTTCTGAGTGCATGCATTGATACCTTTTATTTGTTTGACAAGGCACGGGCGGGTGGTACCTATCACCGAGACAGGGAAGGCTACGTTCTTTAAACGATCCACCTGCTTTTGAAAGCTGCGCAGAGCAAAATGTGTGCAAGATCTGTTTACAGCAGACTTGATACGCGACAAAGAAATGTCACTCTTGACCAGCAAAGAGTAGAAGAAGCGGTAGCTCAAGAGCGGTTTAGTAGTAAGGGATGCGTACATCCAGCACACGCGCTGCGACGAAAAATGCAGTTTCTCGAGTGGCACTTGACTACGGCTGCGGCGTCTGCAACCGCCTACGGCCGCACGTTTCAACTTCGCTGGTTAAGCGTCTGTGCGGAGTGCTTGGGCGGTGATGATATTATTGCGATGCAATCGTATGGACAGTGTCAGCCGGTTTTTAGATGCGGAGCATCTAATACTCGAGGCTTGTAGTGCGGCGCCGTCCGCAAGCTTCCTCCTTCTTCTTCCACCATCTGTGCATCCCTTCCTTCTCTACACACCGCGCGCACTTCACTCCTCCACCATCTGTGCAACCTTCCTCCTCTACACACCGCGTGCGCTTCTCCTCTTCATGAACATTCGCTAGCTGTATAGTGTAGCGCGCATGCGCCGTCACGCTTCGAGAACATTGGCAGCTGACGTGCGCGCATGCGCCGTCGCGCTTCGAGAACATCGGCAGCTGACGCGCGCGCATGCGCCGTTGCGCTTCTCCCCCTTCTCGAACATTCGACAGCTGACGCGCGCATGCACCGTCACCCACCATCTGTGCCGCGCGCGCTTCTCCCCTTCGAGAACATTCTACAATTCTCCTGATTCTCCAGTGGACGCGCATGCGCCGTCGCGCTTCGAGAACATTCAACAGCTGACAGTGCATGCGCCATCGCGCTGTATATATACTCAAGGTCGGCGCTCGCTCGCTCAGTTGCCGCTCGTCGGTTGGTTTGTACGGGGCGTCGACGTCCAAGGTCGCGGTGAAATGAATTCCAACGAATCCACAAACACAATGATTGACGTCCCTTCGACCAGCGCCGCCCTTTCGCATACGCGTGTACGTGTTCACTCATTTAACATCCCCTCCTACAACCACGTTAACCAATTTAGCCATTGACCCAAGTAAGTCGCAATTTAACACCCCATTTCACAACCACGTTAACCAATTTAGCCATCGACCCAAGTAAGTCGCACTTTAACACCCCGTTAACCAATTATATGCTCCGCATCCTCCTCAGTGTTCCCCCGAGGGAAGCTGCGGGCAATTTTTTTGCCGCTGCCGCTGCCACCACCGTCAGTCACGTATATGTATATGTGTTAAGCACTTAAGCACGTATATTTATATGTGTTAAGCAGTGTTAAGCACTTTCTTCATCTACCATGTATATGTGTATATACAAAATACGGGGAAGGATGCGCTAGCCTCTCCTTTCTGCGGAGCGAACATCGTCTTTCTGGCTGGGGTCGTCTGCGCGCGCACTTATCTCGTGAGCGAACAAGGTGGGAGGGGTCGCTTATGCTTATCGTTGCCTCGCTATCGCGGCAACGATAAGCGCGCGGCTCTTACTCCCGCAGCAAGCGGGAGCTTCTACGGGCTGCGTTATCAGCACAAAAAATAATGTCAAAACTGTACCTGGAGCAGCCGTCCGCATATAGATGCACTCTACACATAACAATCTCCCAGCAGTGGCGACACACGACCTATAGTCCTTAGTATTAGCATGCGCTACCCACGGGAGGCGCTTCTCATCAATGTTGTCACAACGCACCAGCCTTGTTGTGGTCATCTACTGTGACCGCACAGCAGTAAACTTGGATACTTAGCAAGTGCATGTTTACTACAATCAATATTATTATTCCCGTAAATATTCTAGCCTTGCTTCGTAAAACATTTGATAAATGCGATAGCAACATATTCGAATATGTTGCTATCACACTCATTGCTTCACCCTTTCGGTGGAACTGTCACTTTTCTTTTTTAATCCTCTTTAACAGTACACCAAAGGTCCAATGAGCAAAATTAACTACTCACAACTTTTGGTTCACCTAATTACCCACCCAACTGGTAACGGGATTGCTACATATAAAAAAAAATTTCCCCGTGTCACGTTTCACATTGGAGTGTCAGAAGCGAATCGAATGCTTCTATGTTATTAGAGAGCCCTTTTTAGAAATATTATAACAAAATTAGTGCCACTGTACTAAGCATTAACCCACTACTAATCGAACAATATAACTTGCTCTTCAAGTTCCCAAAGCCATTCAGAGAATAAGAATAATCATTGTACAACTCGCGAACTGTAACTCACTGAGCGGAATAGCACCACGAACTGTGTAAGTTATTGTACCGTGTATATGCTATGCCAAAATAGAGTGAAATATATACAAATATTGCAAAAAATCTTCAGTTCATTAGGCTGTACTTATCATTCCTCAATATTCGTAAGCTATGTGAAAGGTATTCGTGCTTACCGGTATCATCTATTTGATTCATATACAAATAAAAACGCAATTTAATTGAATAATCAAATATCACCCATACCATTCCTAATGTTTTCTCAGCAACCTTGTGATGGTGTTTCTCCGCGAGTATTCTTGTCCCGAACATCAATGTAGCTCACTCAAACTGCTAAAGCTACGGTCCCTACCGAGTCTCTGCATGCTGTCTGTTTCCCTAACAATCACACCGAACTCCGAAATGTCTGACTCTGTGGAGGCCGCATCGTGGATTCAAGTCAGTCCCGTTCACTGTTCCACCAACGGCAACATGTTTGCACTTCCATTCCATCGCGCTGTTTCAACGATGCCATTATTCTGCGTTAGCAGCGGCAACGAGCTCCTTCGTAATGCACGGCGTGTGAGTCTCTCAGTCGGAATCGAGTTACACGTAGCTACCTGAGCCGAGTTTTGCGCAAGACCTGCCCTTGTTTTAGACTCTAATCAAGGTATCGGATGAGCATGCGTCTAACAGCGAAGTCGCTGACCGCGACCCCAGTACATGCATATTTTCTAACCTCACAATTTTTCTGGTGTATACTATATTTTTTTCAATGGAATCCTTTCACATCTCCTATACTTACTTATGTGTGATTATGTTTCTTTTTTTTAGTTTTTAGTATGCTTGCGATACGACCACTAGCTCACAAAATGACTCACTCAAAAGCTTGAGAGTGCTTTCATGCCAATTACAACACACACGCACAAAAGCAAACCCACACACAAACACGCTGCCTTCACCTGCACACACTTTTTGATTTTAATTTTCTTAAAGCCTACTAGTGTTAAAATAAGACACAGATTTTTTACGCTAAAAAAATACGCGACAACCCCTAACACTATTTCACTGAAATATGCGTCTGATTTTTTTTTCTCGATTATCAACTATGAGAAGATGATCTCAAAAACAAAGTCATAAATTACACTTGTAACAAATGCAGGCAAAAAATTACACTTCAAACTAATACAGACATTTGGTATGCCTTTGACAAAACCTATGTGCAACAGGTGAACACGAGAGCTGTGAAATACGGTACCGAGTTGCGCGTTTATTGACTCCACAGCCTTTTTGTTGCGATCCCAATAAAAAAAAATACGCGACTTCTTGTTCCAAAGTTTCTTTCTAACCTCATTTGTGTCGTACTGTAGGTGTAGCAAAACTCTGCTCATCTTCTCGCACACTTACTGGAAATCAAAAATAGGGTACTATATTCCTGCTCACCAACGCACATCACAAAATAGCTTCAGATAAAGACGTGTACTTAGACTGGGTCATCCAGACTTCTATTCAAGTATTTAGAAACGGCCGCCAAAGAAACAAATATTATTCCTGCGCGGTTTGCTGATACTGCTACTGATTGAACCTTTCAATCAGCTGAAGTTTCCGTAAAAAAATAATAATAATTCACGCGTGCAGTATTGATCCCGCGGCCCCACTTTTCGAAGCACAAGTCATCCCAGCGGACGAGGTTCGTTTCTTTTGTTTGCCATACTTTCGTTTACCTCATTTATACTGTGTGTTTCCGTCTACTTTTATTACGTCTCATTAACACCGACGCATTTTTCTTATGTGCGAATGGTGTGTATCAAGTTGCACAATTATTGATCTCACAGTCTTCTTTATGAAATCGCCATTGCTCCCCTTCATAACTTCCTTTGGCCTGTGTCAATTTTTTTTACGCAACGTGATTGGGCGTTTTTTATACGGAAAAAATGTCGATAAGACAGGACCCACGAGAGAAGCACACAACTCTTTAACAAGCGGGGCTGTTTTTTTTTATTCTATGCATTCTACGCCGCCATAAATGCGCTCTATATGTTCTACACCACCATGAAAGCAATCGGCATGCGAGCAATTGATTGCGACACGCGCATTCGCTAGGTCTCGGAGCAAACCAATGGCACGTTGAGCGTGCGATCGTAGTGTAATGGCTTATGGTACCGAAAAGAAAGCGCTGGCCCGGTGACGAGAACGCTGAGCTAACCCTGCAGTATACGCGATGGTCTGACCATCTCGAAAGGACTAAATTATTCTCGCAAGAGCCGCGTAAATGCGCGCTTTTACCGGCATATAAAAAGTACTCTTGTGCCTCGATATTCAGTTCAAGTGTGTTCAAATGCAAAAGCCGCAAATTTTAATTCATGATGTCGCCAGCTGTTAACTTCTAACTATTCTCTGCTGCACTTCAAGTGTTAAAATCAGAATAATCTACTTACTGTGCATCGTATGAGCATCGAATAAAAACATGCGCACATGCACTGGGCTTTGCTACAGATTTTTAAAAAAAAGGAAAAGAAAATTTCAAACAATAGAGGAACATACACATGAAAATGCCTGGCAGTTGGCCTTCTTGGTAATTATATTTGAAAATGCGTCTTTTTGGTTTCTCACCCCTAATAACCTCCATGAGCCAGAGAACAGAGAAATAGAGGGCTCCGGGAAACTCTGGTGGGCTTCATCTTTATTTTCTACTCCATGTGGGGATAAGTTCTTGAAGGCAGAACAATATTTTTAAACAATGGGAGGCAGTATCGGTAAACTTTGAGAACATATGTTTTCCGACGTTTGGTTCCGAGGCATGTTCTACTACACCAGCTATAAAATGGCATAAAATGCGCCAAGCTGTTTTCAATCTACTCAGTAGGCATACCAGTCATAAGTTAAGCAAAAATAATAGTAAGTACAAATAAATATACTCCAGTATGATGCTTTATGTGAGCAAAGTGTTCTATTTAAAGATACAAATAATAAAATCCTTGTGACACTGATAATGGCTGCTGGCCTTTGCCCTTCAAATATTCAGCGAAATTACATTACTGCCTAATGCAAATTTTGAGCGTTGATTTGCGTTGAGGCAAAGCCAAATGTGTTTGATATTCTGGCTATCCGCAGTCGTAGCAGTGTGATATCCTTTGATTGATTGATTGATTTGTGGGGTTTAACGTCCCAGAACCACCATATGATTATGAGAGACGCCGTAGTGAAGGGATCCGGAAATTTCGACCACCTGGGGTTCTTTAACGTGCACCCAAATCTGACCACACGGGCCTACAACATTTCCGCCTCTATCGAAAATGCAGCCGCCGCAGCCGGTGTGATATCCTTTACATACTGCCACAGACACTGCCAGTGCTCGAGCACCACGCGCACAACTCTATGCCCAACAGTCATCGAGAACCAACAAAATGCCTACAACCTCGTTACGACATGCGAATTGCCAGCCACAGAGCAGGTGCATGCGCACGAGCTCAGTCCGAGGGAGCAGTGCACGTAACAAGGCGAAATTAAGATTAGGAGCCAGTGGCTCATGACATCGACCGACTCCGCGTTCGCTCTCTTCCGTTCTTTTTCACTCAATTCATTGCGTCGACGCCGGCCAACATTAGCGAGAGCGTTCAACGTTAAAATGGATGCCATTAAACATCACCCTTCGAAACAAACAAAACAAAACGAAGGACCAGTAACGTATGTCACCTCCATAGCCGATTTCTTATATATTTGACTTCTGGCCACTTTTTTTCTGTAATACTCTAAAACAAGAGGTTTTATTGTTGGGTGGGTTGAGTATTTTTAGTTGTTTGCGAAATGCACTCTCAGAAACTACGCAACATCAAATACAAGGTGGGTGGAAGAGCTCTGTATGCCATGAGGCGGTGCCTCAAAATGATTTATGCCTGCATATGCATACTTTCTTCTTCTGTGTTCCATATACCCACTAACTATAAAATGATCGCACGTACATCTTACCATCTTAGGTTTCCATCAGCGCTTAAGTGTTCGAAAAAAGCTGTGAAGCTTTTGAATTGCGGGACCCATTATTCTCAATGTCTTATGCGCCTATCGTTGGCTCCTCCTTTTTTTTTTATTACCGATAATCAGAAGAGATCAGTCAGCATAGCAAGTAAATTTCACAAACACCTTTTGACTACCAAGCGGAAACTGCAAACTGTAGTCCACCTATTATTAACTACCTGTTCAGCAAACAAGCAATTAAATTTCCTTTACTTCTAGCTTCTCTGCAAGCACACTCTTTATGAGAAAAAGCAACCTTCTGCAATCTGTTCTCTCGGTCGTTTTATTGTAGTATAAAATCACTCATTTCATGCGACATAAATACCCACCAACTCTCACAGCAGCACCTTTTGTTCCAACTAGTAGTGTTGCCTTACCGTTACAAAACTATTGTTTTTGCAGTGGTGCTCTTTAGTCGTTTACTAGTATTGTTATCACAACGACGCCAATTTTTGACCAGTTTTGTAAGAGTTCAAATCATCTAAAGTGTAATCATTAACGTGTGTAACTTACCGATATTGATTGTCAGTAACAGCGCTGGCTTCTATGTGATGCACTGTACTATGCCGCATGGAGATTTAAGTAAACTTTCTCAAGCAAGACCGAAGGGAAAGCAAAGGATGAAAGTATGTTCAAATGGCCAGATTGACTATCGAAATACCCAAGGTGCTAAAATCTACCCGCCAGTTGAAACAGGCTCACTATACAATAAAGCAGAAGGAAGAACGAGACAGGGTGAGAGAGAAGAGAATGCAATGACGGGGAAATTAATTATGATGAAAAATTAGCTGTGCCGTCTGTATTGTTGGTCAGGCGAGCTTAGAATCAGTGTCAGTAACGTTTATGTTGGCATGTTGGCAACTTAGACGCTCGATTAGCTTCCCCATTAAAGGCACCTCTTGTAAATGTCCGAACTGTCACGAAGGGGTGAGATATGTGGAGGGGAAATAAGACGGAGCACGCACTCGGGAACTAAAACTATTGGTTAGGTCGTGCCATCGAGAAATCTCCCGTGGCTGCCTAGAAGTAGTGGTTTCAATTTCCGGTCGCGTGATAGCTAACAGTGAGCAGATTACTCGGTAGTGTACGTGCACCTACGTTGTCTAGTGTACAGCACAGTAGTGAACAGATAAGAAGATGGAGCTTTCGCACTAGCGTTCCCAAATAAACCTTGGGCGTAAACCCTGCAAACGCATTTGTATGGCTACGCATTTGTCAGCTCACGATGCAACGCCTTGCTTGGATAGGATTGAGCGGGAAAACAGTGAAGCAGGAATGACCTTTCATATCCAGGTTCTCAGCACACGCCCAGTATGCATGCACAGGTTAACAATATTAAACAATGAAGGGATGTGCAGAGCAACTTGCATAAAACAAACAGCAACGGTCAACAACTGAACGTGTATCCCTTAGAGACAAGTGCCTCTACCGAGGCCCCGCTCTTGCAACCGAACGAATGTACGTGAACAATATTGGGTTGCTTAGCTCATTGATTTGCTTAGCCATTTCTAAACACTGTTTGGTAACTGCTACAAGCATACTGCTGGGTACCCACAACTCTATAGATGATCATAATTTTTGTATATTGGGCCAGCATTCACTACACTATTCTTCGTCATTCTTCGGAGAAGCATGGTATCCGCTGCACACTCGTTAGAAATTTTGTGCATTTTTTAAGGAGTGGCTGACGACTACGAAGAGTTATGCCTGAAGTGAGTATGCGCCAGAGGTAATAGGTGACCAAAAAAAGTTTTCTAATGGGTTGGAGAATAGGACGACCCACTCGTTATTCAATTCGCATTGTGTGACACCTCACTGTTTCATTGATGGTCTAAAATGCTTTATTACACATAATAACATGATTCCTTTCTCAGCCATGAAGCCTGCTTAAGGTCAGTTTAGGAACCAGTTCCTAGCACAGGCGCGGCTCAGTGGCAGAATGCTGTGCTGGCCCGCAGTGGATTCGGACTCGAATCTTATTGTGTCACTTTTATATACTGCTTACAGACACAGGCGGCGGTAGTGGCGGTCATTACGGCGCTGCGCGTGGCCAGTGTTCTGATCTCATAACAGCTTTCGCTGTAAAAACAAAACAATAAGATACAATTGGTATAGATACCCGCTCACGCGGGGATTCCAGAAAATGAGGTGATCCACCACGTAGCCTGAGGTTTAATCAATCAGGACATAGACCCCTCCACCTTATACTGGCCGCAGGAAAGTTGCACCATGCATAACTAAAAAGACATTTTTACCGAGAGAACCACAAAACACACGCGACCCTCCATGCAGACATCTCAAGAGAACAGGCTATGATCTGGGGGCAAGTAAAAAAAAAACATTTACCAGCCCTCATCGGCGTCTAGATTTTACCCAGACGACATTCAACCAAACTGGCGACATTGTAGCTCCATGAAGACGACCCAAAACCACATTGGTTTTTTTTTTTGGAAATGCAAGGAAAACCCACCGCCTAAAACGCTACAGCCAGCTTCCTCCCTCGAGTCGTGGGAGTCACCCCTGTCGTCAACTGGCAGCCGTCTTCGGGGAGAAGTGATTAATTGGGCCGAAACGATCGTGGCAAAGTTTTGGCTACCACCCTTCAAACCCCGGGCAAGATCAATTGAATGAACTCGTTGTGCTGTTACTAAAGCTATTTCTCTGTTTCTATTTGCGCTCCTCTTACGTTAAATATCTCTGATAATATGTACACTGTTTGCATTGTCGCTGGCATTGTGAAACTCACAGTAACCTGGCCCATTAGCAGCCTTAGCCAGGAAATTCAACCACGATGCTTCACACCTTTACATCAGATCGCAAAACCCTGAACGGGATTGTTCTGAGTTACTTCGCGGTAATTGTGGCAGAGATGAAGGTGAATGGTTTGCTTTCAGTGCTTAATATTTCGATCACAAAAGAAACACTTACTTGACCTTCGCACTTGAGCTTCGCATTCAAGCGTAGAACGTGATAGCGTTGTCGGGCCCCTTTCGCATTGCCTTCTCAATCGCTAGCCTGGCTTCACTTCTCGGTGCATGCCTCAACAGTGCTTCGGAAGCGAACGACTGTGCACGTAACATTGGCATTTTCAAACCGTCCTACAATATTCACTGCAAGTGCAGTTGTTAAGAGGCCATTATTTGTTCGTTTGTTCCTTCATTCGTTTGTTTGTTTGTTTGTTTGTTTGTTTGTTTTTGTTTGTTGGCTATAACCACTGGCACATACCCACTCTGACGGAATGGCCATGAAAACCACTATGCCATACTTCTTCCTTTCGCGAATCAACGAATGGTGCACAACGCGTCCCTAAGGACGCATGAACCTACGCATTGGCTAACTTCGTTGATGATTCTGTTGCTGATGATGTACAGTGTGTTTCAAGAAATGTGTCCCATATTTTTTTTAAACTTACAAGAAAGAAGTACTTGCGAGCTACTCTCGGCGTTGCCTTCTTGTGGCAGAAGGCCTCTTTAGATGTATAAAAACATTATTTACGGCAGTAATATATAAATTAACACAATTACCTTTTAACTAGATATACTAGCTGGTGAAGTCAAATGGGGGAAACCAAGCCCTTCCTACGAATACTCCACCACCTCTTTGAAATTTTGGAAAAGCGGTCACTGGTAGTGACCATGCAGCGGTGCAATGAGCCTAATTTAGCTGGAGAAACCGAAACCGACGCACCAAACAGCGCATCTACCATTCACTTCAAGAACAATCTCTATGACGACATCTTTTTTGTAAGCAAAAGCATTTTGCTAAGATATTAAATTAAAAAGACAGTCTGCCCGAAATGCAACTGCAGCCAACACACAAACACTCACCCTAAACAACAGCATATAAACTACTGCTGCCTATGCATCCTCTTTTCCTTTGTGCCACATGAGCCATTTGAAAACAGTCCGCGATGCCGTACGTTCTGCCATCGAGATCAAATTCCACTTCCATCAGAGTTTAAGAAATCTAATCCCCTGTGATCCTTCTTTGTGAGAACCCGCATGACCTTGCATAACAGGTATAGATTACGGCAACGCCAGTACATAACGACGGTCTCACTCGACACCTAGCTTTGAGGGATTTACAACACCGTGATTAAGATTTTCTTCGAGAACTTTCTCCATTTGTTATCTCGTGCTGGCTCACACCTTACAGCTATAGTAGAGTGCCTCAATACCCACTCATTCGCTCCTCGCTCAGCGGGGCTGTGCACATCGAGGCATCCTAAGCTATAGAAGAAATAAAGCAGGCTGAGCATACATTCAGCGTATGCTCTTTTCAAGGCATTGCGAGCTCTATTCAGAATAGGCCTTTATAACAAACTGTTAGGTGCAAAACTCCTTAGAGGCTATAGGCTTGTTGGCGTCTCCTGTCGTCACCGTGTATCGTATAGTCCTAGTCCATCGTGAAAACGGGTTGGTGCCACAATGGTCAAACCCCTGTACTCGTTTCCACTCCACTAAATATTAAGAGGGCCCCAATTAGTGTAAAAAAAGCTTTAAGGACTCTTGAGCATCTATTTCAAGTGTGGGACGCAATATATAGCGTTATTGGGTTCTACGCACATTTCCTTCAACCGTGCCATAAAAAATCACGTTTATGTGCACAACAATGGTCGTTTCGAACTACCCTATAAATTATACTGGACTTACCGCTCCTAAGTGTTCACGGTACAACAATCAGGTCTTTTCTTAATTAGCAAAGTACCTTCTACCTCTCCGTAACAGGCCGCGTAAACTTCCGTATAGCAGGAACCAGTAGTAGTGGCACACTTTGTAATGGTCGGCCGCTCCAGCTACGCACTTTTCTTGTTTCGACACCTGGTGTGATTATACAATTCTGACACGCAATATTACTCGTGTGTTTAGAAGACTCATTCCACGACATACCATTCATATATTGTTTTCTTTATCAATGCACCTGTGGTAGTAGAGTTGCTTGTCACGCAGACGGCCCACGGGTTCTATTGTCACTTTTAACTGAAAACTTTTAGTATTTTATTTGCATATATCTCTTTCTTTTTCATGACGGCCAACAGGATAATTTTAGATCCCGACTCTTAGGCGCCCGTTTCCGGGTTGAGTGGCGACATCTAAATGTTAGCATACAGGTAGCGGTGTGTCGCACACATCGGAACCACTTCCAGGTGCTGCGTAAGCATATATAACCGCAGAGTGCCAGCGGACGGTTGCATGTGGCTTTATGTTATCCTGTGGGTCTCGCGTTTTTCGTTAACTAAATGTAATACTAGCTTGTAAATATTTAGGTAAGCAAGGACAAAGTTTATTACGTGTTCCAAATGATCCCCACGTCCGTGCAGCTTCTACTTAATGCTAAAACACATTGCTATGGCTATAAACACGTCCAAACCAAAAAATTCAACACACACAAATTCAATAAGATTTTTCTCACTTAAAACAAAATATAATTTGATAAAGCTTTCTTAGTGAGTAGCCAAATAAAGGTTGCTACTAAATCTGATATTAAGCATATTTTTAGCAGGACCGCCCCAATGTTGAAAATCACGGCCGAACTTGTGCAAAAATGAACATTTGTGCAACTTTCTCACCTCCT
Organism: Rhipicephalus annulatus; assembly: GCA_013436015.1. Lineage (NCBI taxonomy): Eukaryota > Metazoa > Arthropoda > Arachnida > Ixodida > Ixodidae > Rhipicephalus > Rhipicephalus annulatus. The sequence continues at coordinate 251,677 of WOVY01011254.1, read as the reverse complement.
GTGAACTTCATTTCCCACTGTATGTGCATAAAATAACTTTTGGTCTACAGTAAAACGTGCTGGCAAAGCACTAATGTTAGCTATCGCATTTCTTTTAATGTTGTCTTTCTATGCGAAAATTCGCAAAATCGACGAGATTTTTCATACTCGAGGCCACATAAAGAAACACAAAATGTAAAAGCTCCTAAAACCTACCTTAAGTGAAACGCCCACCATTGTCCGAAAGGTAAAAATTTCTCTAAACCGAATTCGAGAAAAACGTAATTTTCGACGTGTTTCACGAGCTTTGGTTTCGAGTTCTCGGGAAATTTTCAAATGAAGATTGTGGTGCTGTAAATTTTTTTTCGGAAAATGTTTTGGAGAAACATTTGCGGTTTTAGGTAGAGAGTTCTGAAGTTTTTTCAAGTAAATTGTAGGTGTTCAAGCGCCAAGGTTGAAACAGTTGACGTGGAAGGACCCAATATTTTTTTTATTCTATAATCATCATTTCTCTAACACTCCACAAATTTTTATACTACCACTCAATTCTTGAGCAATCACCCACAGTGGATATGAGCCACAAGAGAAGGTGAACACGAACAAGACAGTCAAGTTTAAGTAGCACTTCAACGCATGTTTCAGGCGAGGTTGACGTTAGTTGAGCGATAACAGCTTTCCTTATCTCTCCTGTTTCAGGCATGGCATCATTGGTGCCACACGAAAAAAAAATCTCTCTCAAAACAATGTCTACATGCTTCGCCCTTCCTTAGGTTTGACGTGAGTGTGGCTCAAACAACCATCTGTACTTGCTTCGTCCCTCACCAGATTTCGTATGCACTGGTGTCGTATGAACGCTTTTTTTCCGTTCACGGTTATGCGGATGTGTCTGCCATGAATGCTAGAAAATTGCGTTGTTTTTTTTTTCAAGTAAATATCCTCCAAGCATGCAAAAAAAAATGTTCACTCTTACGGGTGTGCGGGAATGAAGAAAAATAGTTATCGATTGATCGTTCTAGTGTGTGAGTGAGTGAGTGAGTGAGTTACTCATTGACTGAGCGAGGGAGTGAGCAAACTAAAACTATTGTCGGTTGGTCATTTGAACAGTGACGAAGAAAATGATGCAACAAGCAATGCTGTTTTCACTTATAACTTCCACGAAAAGGATGATTTCGCAATGCTGTGTCACATGGGAATTAAAAAAAAAGACTGACCGATAACTAACGCATCAGTGTCCGTGCTTCACTGAAGTTTGCTCTGCGCAGTGCTCTCATTCCATAAACCAAACATCGAAGCACGACGTGTACCTTTGACTGCGTCACAACACGCCTGTGTTTCTGCACGTGGGCGACGAAATAGTTCCGCTTCGAAAAGCTAACGCTTACGAGCTTGCTAGGTGAGTGTTTGCACGAAACTAATTTCGCGCAAGGAATGGCCGAGAAGAGGGACAGAAGCGTAGGAAGCGAATAAATCAGCGACGGCGACGAGAATGTTTACATTTGAGTGTTTGAGTTTTTGTCCTCGTGCGACGTTTACCCACGTTTCCATGTACTCCACGCGGACGGACGGTAAACAAGACAGAGCGGCGCCTCGCGCGCTAATGGGGGTAACCGCCGTTTCAATTGGCGTCATTGCGAGAAAAGTGTTAGCGAAGAGTGCGAGCTTCTTCCTCGCAGTCTGCCTGCTCATTGCCAAGGGCACGCGGTCGGGTTCTCGCGGTCGCCATTAAGGCATGCGTGTCACGTTTCAGCCCACGCACTTTTGTGCATTCTTAACGAAGCTCCCGCTAGCGAAAAATAAATAGAGCAATGGGAGTACTTTTAAAGCAAACAAAGACAATTTAGTTTTTGGAGTCAACATGCTGTTCCAGCGCTAATACAGAGCGCTCAGTGTTCGCTGCTGCTTCTTCTTTCGTGTATTAAAATGAAACACTTCCTCAGTTTGTAACGGTACCACATTCGTTTGGAACCTTATTTCGGTACTTTCGCCGCAATACTCGTTGGTAGCAGCAGAGAGAAACCAGGTGGACTTTTGCGTTATTTCCTTTTAGGAGCACTCAGTATTCCCTGCCGTGTACTTTGGCTGTAGGCTGGTTTGTCACAGTATATTCTGAGGCAGTTGAGTAGGTTCTTTGAATCATACTTTATCGCAGCTTCAGTGATTTGAACATTCAGTCTATATGCAACTAAACGATAACATTCTCTATCGGTGAATTCGAAGTTCCGCTGTCATGAAATTTAAGGCAAGGGTGTTGGGTCCTGTGTCAGGCTATATGCCTTTAGCCCCAACATCCTTTTGTTTCTTGAGCCTTGTACAAGAAAACAATAAAACAAATTTCGAAATTGAAATTGAATTGAAATTGAAGGCACCATTGTCACCTGCTCCATAAAATTCTAAGTTTGATTGTTACGTACCATGCTTCATTAGCATAGACAGCTGGGCGAGTTGGTGCAAATTCATGCGCAAAAAAAAAAAGCCGCAGCGCAAGCCACCAAACAGTGCGTCGTCCTTCCTTCTTCACGCTTATGTGATGCTTTTCTTATTTATTTTTTTCTCTCGCGCTTGTTTCAACATGCACCATGCTTAACTGATGTGTCTTTCTTCTTTTGTAGGTAGTGACGTACGGAGTCGTTACCTTATGCAGTATCTGACGATGAATTTTTTTCTCGCTATTGAAAAAACGTAGCTCACTAAACAGACAAATTTAACCTTTCTCGTTATGCTTCTTCAAAAGCGCTTATCCAAATAGCAGACAAATGTCAATCGCAATCGCTTTCAATAAGTACTTGCTGGACACACACACACACACACACACACACACACATATATATATATATATATATATATATATATATATATATATATATATATATATATATATATATATATATATATATATATATATACAGTATATATATATATATATATATAGATATATATATATATATATATATATATATATATATATATATATATATATATATATATATATATATATATATATATATATACAATCTGTGTGTGTGTTGTTGTTGTTGTTCTTGTTGTTGTTTAGGTACACCGCGGAGTGAAGCTGATCCGAGAAACCATGCATTGCAGCGGGAAGTACGACTGCTGTAGCTGCATTGGGCCAGTCTGTGCGACATCTGCAAAGTTAAACAGCATGAAGTTTTGGGGCATGAGAAGTAGAAACACCGTGTCAGCAGAGGTCCTGAGTGTTCACGTTTATTGTATCCTCGCCCGTCGTGTTGTTCAACTTTTCTGAAGAAGGACATCATGAGAAAGTGCACAGTCATAGAATGCAATTCACAAAGTGTGCTTTAACGCAGCAGGTAAAAAAACGTGTTTTGCACGAAGAGCTACAACGACAAGGATGCTTCATATGCTTTGTTTTCCAACTAATACGGAACGAGGCTTAAGACTCGCAATCACCTAATAAGCCGTCGTGTGGAGTACATGCAACAGCAGCGGCCTAATCGAGATAAGAAGGTCAGGTTAAGGGTGGTTTAGGGTAAGCTGAATGAGATAATGTGATTGCATAATGCCTTACGTCTCTCAAACGCAGACGGAAAGAAACTAACGACGTCCAAAGTTATAAAGTATGATAAACAAGGTTTTTTTTTTTTGCCGATACTTCATTTTTCGGGGTCATATCAGCCACAACTAAACGGCGACTATATCTTAACGTCAATACTCACACACCGTTGAGTGCTTCGACCTCTTAATTTTTACCTATGTAACTGAGTCAGCTTTAAAGGTCCTAACGTGCACGATTCTTACGCTGAGCTGCGGGACGTGTATTAAGCCTAATTTGACGTGCTTACAGTCATGAAGAGGCGTTCTGCCTGGATATCACAATATATGCTATGATATGTCTCTTGGGAAGCACTGGTTTTATTGTGGCCTCCTACCGATTCTACGTGCGCTTTAAGGCATGCTGTTTTCGTAAAGATCACAAAAGCAGCACTGCTATTTCGCTCTGTAGTTCTTGGTTTAGGTGGTAACACTCCTATTTAAAAATTTCTGCGATTTCGCACACTGATACAATTTCCACTTCCCAGTTTTCTCACCATAATAGCAAAGCGTTCGGCTGTTTGTGCTAATGAACACAGTTGTGACGTGCGCAGAAATTGCCACCATGCTAGCCAAAGTAGACAAATGAATTCACAAACACTAACAAAGTTTCCAACAGTACTCCACATAAGTATAGCACTGCATTGTACCAGTGTCATTTTTGGGGCATTTGTTATCTTAAATGAACCTCTCCCTCTCTACTGAGTTAATATAACTATTTTTGGTATATGAATCAACTATTAAGTTATGATCTTCACGTGAGGTCACCGTAAAATGCCTGCGCTATGAGCCGAAAGGCAGCTGTCATGCTAAGGTATTTTGTTGTGAGAAATTGCGCAATAGAGTAACTGCAACACATGATGACGTCTATTCTATCAATGCATATAGACTGCTTTACGAATAGATAAGAGCGCCGCCAAATTGGGCTGTCGACCTTTTCATTTTTCATTTTGGACAACTAAAAGAACAGTGCTACTACGGTGGGCGTAGTGCATATGACGGTTCCTGACCGAACCCACTGACGTCACGAGACACAAAAGTGAGAACACATTCTTCTAGAAGTCCAAAGTGGCTGCGCTTATATATTTTACTTGACGTATTACGTTATATTAGCGTGAATTAAGCTAAAACAAAAAGTAAGATTCTTGCGGATTCGCGCAGCTTTATTTCTATGAGAACACCCATTCAGATTATTGCAGGTATAAACTGCTCGTTAAGAGGAGGTGGGTGGCGAAAAACTTGAAAACAGTACAAGTGTCCTACATGCAATTATTTCTCGTTTACAGGAAGCGGGACATCTTATTCTAAAATCATTGTTAAAGATCACTGTCGTAATCCTGCGTATATTGCACGAGAATTTTTTTCGTTCCTAACGTTTTTAAAGCTTCACGAACTTTAAAGCTGAATGCAGTACAACAAAAATCTGGTCATTCCCTATACGTAAAAAAACTTTACCTTTACCTCATCTTGCACCTGTCTATTAAGTTCCAGATTACTTACACTACACTGTTTTAAAAAAAGTAAAAGTAAAAAGAGCAATCATCACCATTTTCTATCGATGCCTACTCCTGTTCACTCTTTTAAAGGGTTGCAGAAATTTCGAAAAAAAAGTATAATGCATTTCGTTCTCTTGGTTTTCGCTCGAGAGTTTACATTTCAACAGATCCTGAGAAGACGCATTAAATATACTCCCTCGCAGTATGGCGCGGTCAATACTAGTCTAAAGTTTCATTCTTTCCGAAGCATCATTGACGATCTGTCATTGCCCTGTGATGTACCTTCATCGGTCATGGGCCTAAACGGCTTTGCCGTGAAAGAATGTTCGCTCCGAGTCGAGTAAACACAGCCACGGTTCGAGTAGCTGTGTAGGTTCTAGAGCCATGGTCGTTGCTGCATTAGCATGTTGTCAACACTGCGCAATATTTTATCCCCTCTATATTTCCAAGCGAGCTATGGCCTGACACAATTATGATTCCAAGAGAACCGAGTGTAGCTGACAGTAGATGGTAAATGTTTCAGTGCACATGTAATTATAGAATAGTGGGCCCATTTTTTTCTTTCACTGACTATCACAATGTCCTGGCGGGTTTCGAGCAATTGATATCAATGACTGTGTCCCCTTGTCAGCTCAACTGCCTACCAAACTTGTCCATCAGGCTTGAGAGCCATTTTACTGGCTGGTATGCATTGAACAAAACTGCGCATAAATTAAGAAACAGGGACAGTACACATCAGGTCACAGATATTGAATTGCACAAGACGGTGATCAGCAGGACTCATTATTCAAATAGAAATATTGTTACCCACGAACACCGTGTTGATATAAAATTCTAAACTTCAGAATCATTACAGGAAGGTCTAATGGGTAATAGGAGTTACTGGGGCATGCAAAAAACAATTAATGCATATTTGATGTAGCAGTCACAACAAAAAAGCTCCACTACGACAGTGTTCTTAACAGCTCACTGGCCCCGCTGTTCTCGGCATTGCCGTCATGCAGCTGCGACGTAGTTATGTACAAAAACACATCAAAACCACATTGTAGCTTTCTGTCTGATTTTTTTTTGTCGTTTTGAAAAGCTAGACTGTTTGTTCCCCTCCCCCCTCCTTTTTTACAGCGACAATCAGTCTGCATTTCTAGGCGTTTTTCTTTTCCGTGCTTCAATCAAACGGCGCGACATTTTTCTCAGCGCGCGCGTGTGTATGTGTATGTGCGTGCCCACGGGTGTATTGTGTGAGCGGGCCGGCGAGTGCGTTGTATGAAGGCGAGAACTCAAACGTAACTCATCACTCTCTTTTTGCTTCTTAAAGGACAGTACTGTAACTAGAACGTTAAATATACATTTTGTCTTCATACGAACGTATACTGCTACAAAAGTACTCGCAGGCCGATTTCTCTGAAAGTATTCAACTTCATAAAAATCTTACCACACAAAAAGAATCGAATACGCGGAGATGCTTTACTCGAGCAGTGCTTTTAGCAAAATAGCTTACCTCTCTGCCTCCAGATGGCAGCGTGATCGTAATCATTATTTGCACCATCTGTTGAAAGCAGCATCGGTTGAAAGACCTTTTGATGAGCTTTACGAAATCCCTCAGAAAAAAGTTCGACCAGGTGACGCAGTTCTGCGCACTACCGGTGGTGTACTTCTGAAATAGTAATATATATCGCTACCTGGCCGTTATCCACAACTCATCTCGAATTTCTTCAGACTGGCAAGCGTCGGTCCGTACACTCCCGTAAACGTTAATGGGTGAAAGGAGAGAAGGAAGAGAAATTTGTCAGAGAAATGTTGTCATTGCCATCATATTTCTATCTATCTCGGTCTCGGTTGCAATATAGCGCGACAGATGATTACCAGTTTACGCAATATCAAAATGACATCAACCACGCATTGCCAGCTGGAATCTGTAGTTGCTTTCTTTTGATGCAGTATTATCTTGTCAACCGGGGACGTACTTTAGTTAAATCACTCAGCTACGATAATTTGGCAACTATAGTATGTATACACGCGATTGTCTTTCAATGTAAACATGTCGGCTCCTCAGGCGTATATAGCGTTTTTTTTTTTTGCTATCTGATCGATCAACTGACTCTTTGCTGTCTGCTGCAGGACTTCGTAGCATGTACCCACAGCCATCACGATCCGATCGATTATCACCACGTCAGCTTCTGTGGCTGCATCACGTTTGCTTCGCCTTTGCATATGTTTGTTACACGAAAAAGGTATGCGCTCGCAATTCTTGATGCCACATAGGCAAGGCATAGAGTACGTAGTAATGCCAACTGTCCGCGTGTAACAGCCCGATGTCACAGTACTTAATAGGATTTGTTATCCTACTAACGTGCGCATGTTTCTTATCGCGGTCACGGAGAGTACATTTCGTCCTTTCGCACGTGTTTGAACTTTCTTTGTGCGCTTATTCAGCGTTTGTCATGCGGTACCCGCATTTGAAGCCGCGTTGACAATTATGTAAAGTGTGCACTGATTATTTTTCAAAACACTGAAGGCGGAAAGTCTGCAGCATAAATGCCTCCGGTAAGATCTTGATTTTCTAAAAAAAACCATTTTATTTTACTACTTTACCATTGACCGTGCTATGCACTTTACCGTCTTTACGGCTATCGCCCCTATATGCCGATCCCAGCATCTACAGCAGTGTTGTTTCGTCTGACCAAATCATCGAGGACGGGAGAATAAAAAAAAATTAAGTAGTTCGAAAAGATTACACGCGAAATGAGTCACGAAAACCGGCATAAGGGTTCTTTGGCAATATACAACCACTCCTTTTGTCGTAGCGCTGTCATATTGTCGCTGCCTTCTGGAGGCCCTGAGGGTCCAGTTCTCGCCACCGTCTGTCTCTGTCTCATCACTTTGCACCGGAGTGGTTGGCTGTCTATCTATTATGTATTTCCTCTGTTTCTCCACGTTTTTCGGTTTCCGTCGTGTTTCTGTTCTTTCCGAATGAGAAAGAGCCAGTTCATATTTTTTGTCTAACTTAAGTTACGTCTATCATGTATGTGGCGAGATAATAGGGATCCCGCTAGACGCCTAGGCTCATGACTGGTCTGTGCAGCTTGCTGATCAGGTATTGTCAAGTTTTGAAGCTCACGCCAGATATCTTAGAAACTCTCTGACAGTCTTCATGAGCTGCCTATCAGAGAGATTCTAACGACACCTGATCATGCCTGCATTGCGAGGGAAAGAGTCGTCGGTTCAGTGGGACGCATGAATATTATTATGCTATGAGCAGACGTTATTACACATTTAAATATGACTGCATCGTTCCAGAAAAAACGAAAAAACTTTGCGTGCAACCTAGAGAAGTGAGTCATAATGAGGACCTACGTACTAAACTTTTTTGGTACGCGAGTCATTGTTCGCCGGTGCCGCAACACGGAACACTCAAGCTGTCATTATTCTAGGTGAAGCGTGGAGTATCAACTCACTATTTAATTAATGGGAAAGAGCATTCATATCGACAAGCATGCCGTAGTTGCAGGAAGATGTAAGTTATATCATGCCATACCATTTGCAACATGTGCAGTTCTTGGTGAAAATGAAAAGTTGGACCAGTTCATTGCATTCCCTGCTCGCTTTCCCACCATAGAGTCTACTTTTTGAAATGCGGTTTCATGTTATAGTTAGTATTCGGTTAGGTGAAAGTTTTTGTTAAATGAAGTGTTTTCTTGGGTTCCTTGAAATTTGCTCAAGAGAGCGTTCACTTGTATATGTATAATGCATCATCTATCTTGCGCGCAAAGTGGAACTTTGCTACATGTTCTGGGGATCTTTTGTACACTTTCACACATTTATGCAAATGCGTGCTTCATTTTCTTTCTCTCATACTGACTCGCATTATGTTTCCTTATTATTTTTTTATAAGCTTAGCCAAGTCCTAGGTATCACTGTCGTCTTTTTGTATGTATTCGGTTATGCATGCCACACACAAAAAAGTGGCTACCTTGCCACTCCTCCTGTGCGAAAAAACACAGGTTTTTCTGCACATAAGTAAGACAGATACTGTCACAGTGGAATTATTTGTATAAGCAAAAGTTCATGTTTATTATGGTGGTTTGAATTTACGAGCCGTTTGACGTATAGGAAAATGCAACTTATAGACAAAATACACGTAAATTCAACTCCGGATTGCGACGATTTGCTTGTCTCCCTATGTTTCATTTTGTCGTTCAGTAGTTCTATACCGACTACTACGGGCATCCCTTAACCCTCTTGCAAAACTTGTTATCTTGCGAAAAACAACCATCCTGCACGCACGCAACTGTGCTTAAAAACACAGTGACTGCGGCAAGCAGATGCCATTAGGAGACAATGATGCATGATTGATATTCCGTCTACCGAAGCGTCGCCACGCACAACGAACGCTCAAGGCGGCTGCCGACCCGATCCCGAACTGCGAACAATTACTGCCTCGCTATTGTGTCAAGTAGAGTGAGTGTAGCACAAGGGGATCGGATAGAAGCTGTCATCGGGTTTTAATGTGTGAGGGAATTTTCGCAAGCCCTGATTGCAGCCGACACCCTGGACAGAGCGACCTTCATGTCACTGAGCCACCGCGGCAGATGATCCAGCGGGCGTGCTACTAGGCTCCCTCTTTTCCTCTTTTCGTGCAGAGCGTTCACGCGTCGACACAGCAATCGCTCGAGTAACATGCCTTAATCCGGAAGTCTCACACATGCATTCAGTTTAACTTTACTCAATTTTGTGGCTAAGTTGACAGACTGAAAGTCTGGTTCGTACGAGAGACTTCGCTGGCGAACAGCCATAAACATTAAGGAAAGCGTGAGAAATTTATTGCCATGACAGCCAGGCAACTTTTAGCGTTTTGCGAGTTAGAGCATGGGTTCCTTCCGTAGAACTGCGCGGTAAACAGCAGAGATTGCTGTTCAAATATGATGGCGAAAACGTTGAGCGTTGTGAAAATTTTTAACCGAACTATAACGATAGCGAGGGCTATAAAATGGCATAACAGAAGAGGGGTTAGATATGCAGGCACAAAAAAAACGCCACGACGCAATCGCAAGCACTGCTAGAAGAATAAAAGGAGTAAGGAAGAGTCTACACAATCATAAAGCAAACGAGACGCTTGTTGATTCAGAATTGTAGCTGCTTTAGTACATCCGTATTAACCCACGAGTGGTCGTTACTGAGACTTCCTGTGCATCATGATGGAGTAACTACGAGGTCCAACAGTAATAATGCATTTTCAGTGACTCTCTCTCCCTGAACTGAAAAGAAAAACAGCGAAAGTGGCTCTACCAAAAGAAGCATGGACCAGACAAGGTTTTTTATCTCCAGCTTCTCTTTCTTTGCGTTATTTTCATTTTATATGCTAAGTTTTGATACAATAAATTTCACAAGGAATAGCTTGCGAACATGGTCCAAAGAAAAAGCAAAAACAGGACAGCACTCTATCTCTTCTCCGCTTTGTGTAAATTACAACATCTATCTCAGCACATACTACAAAACAAAATTTATCAAAGCTTATTATTCCTTGGCGCATTACAAAGAACGAGCCCTCATAGTTTATTGGTTTTACACATTATTAACATTTGGGTAACCCCCAACGAATCTTACGGGGCCCATCTGTTTTATTTTAGTAGCCTACAGTGAGCCCAGTTCTAGTGATCTCAAGGACAGGTTGACTCAGACATCTGCCCTAATTAATGTAATAGAATTTTGTTCGTTCAAATGTTCCGATGCCAAAGTGGTAACATCCCTTACCACGTATATTTTGGAATATTTACCCACCAATTACCGCCAAATAAAGCGTAGTGATTCATGTCAGCAGACATTTTGGAGGGGCGAAGAAGGCTTGAATGTATCAAATGGGTGTATAGAGCACTAGTGCTTGATAAATAGTTCACTAAGCATCATTTGTTTTGTTTTAAACCTAAATGCTGCTCACGATTTACAAGCTTTCTTCTAAAACGCAAGAGGCGTGCAAGCCACGTATAGAAAAATTTGGCACTTCTATTATTTCAGAAAACTCGTTTCACATATATATACATTTTTAGATGTCCACAAGAAACCCTTTTGTGATACTTGTAGCCACTCTTTACGCTTTTACTGTACGTAGGAAGACCTCGCCGACAAAATGTAGAGTGTCGCTTTTCCGTAAGTGCGTCCACCAGAGTCAGCATTACTGACATCACTAATCAGTTCAACCAATTACTGCAGCCACATGCAGCATGGCATCTCGTTCAGAATGAATGCGTGCACTTACCGGGAAGAACGCTTCGTGGACCGCGGGGAAGAGGACGTGTACCGAGACCACGCCGCCTAGAGAGACGGCTAGCGCCGCGGCCTTGGTCAAACGGAGTCAACCGAACCTCGCGGGGCTTCGGGAGCGAATGAGAAACGTGACGCGGTAGGGAGTAAAAGCGAGGACAGAGGCGGCGAAAGCAAAGGGAGCGGAGGCAGCGCCCTTCCCGCTTTTTTTTCTCCTCTATGCCCGACGAAACCCTTCGAACACGTTCCAGGAGTCAGTCGAGGAGAGCGGCGCATGCGCAATACCTTTCTCTCCCGTCGGCGCACAGCTACCTCTCCCTTCGGTCCGTGAATGCATCCGGCATCGGCGGCCAGCCCGTGCGAGAAGACAACAGCTGAGACAAAGCACGCGACAACGACGGAGAAAGAGGGGGCCCCGTGGTGCCACCGCACGCAGTCCTCGTGCAACAATCGTTCCATATACTTGCGTAAGAAGAGCAGGAGTCGTGATTCCCGCTCGACTACACGAGAGCGTGATTCCTGACCGACGTGCCTTCCCTATTGATGAACCACGCTCCCCCCTACATATACTTCCTTGAAGGGCTCATCCCTTTTTGCGTGCATCAGTTCCACTAAATTGAGAACAGCAACAAGCTTGCTCGTTGTAGGTGTCCTATGCGCTTCATGAGACATGAATAACAAAAAAAAACACTAAGCGCTGAACGTGAAAATCCTTCAGCGGCGGCATGCCTGCCTATATATGTATATGCTCGCTTGGAAGGAGTGCTTTGTAAGCGGCAGCTGTTGCATTGGCGAAATTGTTTCTCCTAGTAACTACACTATTTTAGCTAACAGTACTCTTTCCGTCTTTTTTTTTAGTGAAGCTGAAGTGTAGACTGCCTAAAGTTCTTGCAGTTTTTATGTGTAGGAAGAGCTTATTTTTTTACATATGGCTGTTTCTTTTTGTCGAGCTTTTTCAGAGTAAGCACGTTCTCGGCGTCCGATTTTGTTTTCTTTCTGTCGGTATTTTTCTTCCTCACAACTACTATGGCACGCTGCATTGTCAGAAGATTATGAAATCGTGGGGAGATGTCGTCTCACATCATCGCCATCATCAAAACTCTGACTACACCCCTGCAATAAAAGCCTCTCCCGTGTTCCACCAGTAAACTCGGTCCTGTGGGTTCTGTTGCCACTTTATACCCACAAACTTCCTATAATCTCATCTGCCCATCCAACTTTCTGTCTCCCTTTTACCCGCTTGCAATGAATTCTGTGATCCTTAATGACCAGCGGTTATTTTGTCTTCGCGTTACGTGCCCTGCCCATAAGCACTTCTTCGTGATTTTGACTAAGACATCTTTACCACCCGTTTTTTCCCTGATGCACTCTGATTCCTTCTTGTATTTCAGGGTTTCACCTGTTATTTTCCTTTCCATTGCTCACTGCATCGTCCTCAACTTAAGCTGATCCCTCTTTGTAAGTCTCGTGGCTTCTGTTCCGTAGGTAAGTACCGGTAAGATACAGCAGTTATATTCGTACCTTTTGAGGTATAGTGGCAATATACCAGTCATAACTTGAGAAAGCTTGCCGAATGTGCCCCATCCCATTCTTATAGCTACTTCGCTCTCGTGGTTCGGCTCCACGGTTACTACCTGTCTTAAGTAGACAAGCTCTTTCACAACTTCAAGTGCACTTCAACCTATTTAGAAGTGCTGTTCTTTTCGGAAATTGTGGTATATCACTTTTGTTTTTTCTGCAGAATATTTTAAGACCTACTTTTCAGGTCTCCTTCTCTAATTCAATAATCATGAATTACTATTCGTTTTCTGAGTGGAATAGTCAGGGGGAACAGTGGAAGTGCCTAAGATAGGCTCACCGACGTTTTGATAGTAGGACCTATCTTCGTCAAAGGCACCCTTGGCGTGTTAGTTTTAAGGGGGTTAATAGTTACTACTAACAACCTTAAAGCTAACACGCCAAGGATGACTACTTGCTGCTCGATACAAAGTGAACGGCTTTTTTTTACGCCACCTCGGAGTTACAGTAGCAACGAAGACACGGTGAACGATTCTATTAGAACATCCTTAAGCTATCCCATGTGATTTTATAGGCATGTCTCAGTGGCTCGTGTAAGCCTTCGCTATACAATAAATGTTACTGGCGGTGAGACGTTTCACAATATATTTTTGTAGGGTCTTTTTGATTGATTTGCGGGGTTTAATGTACCAAAACCCACATATGATTTTGAGAGATGCCGTAGTGGAGGGCTCCAGAAATTTTGACCACCTGGGGTTCTTTAACGTGCACCCAAATCTGAGCACACGGGCCTACAACATTTCCACCTCCATCAGAAATGCAGCAGCCGCCGCCGGGATTCGATCCCGCGACCTGCGGGTCAAGAACCGAGTACCTTGGCCACTAGACCACCGCGGCCGAACTTGTTGGGTCTGTTTATTTCACATCTTATGCAGCCATCGCTACATACCACTGCGTAACCTACACAGCTAGGCCATGCGTCAGCTCGTAGCCTGCATCTGGGGGTTTCTGAAATACGGAAAGCTTCAACCAGATTTATGATTCGACAATAGTGCATTCATTCCGAAATCCAGCAAACTCATGTTCCTTTGAGATAAGAAACCCATGTTTGGCTTACTGTTTGCGCCGGAAAACTTATCGATGACACCATGCTTTTGCCTTACTAATAATAAATAAAGGCCTACCAGTTCTTAACGAATAACGTATACTGGTGCCACACGAGTGACGCAGTGTCTATGCGCGAGACACTGCTGTGACCCTTCAATAATGTTGGTGACCCCAGTATAGCTGAAATTGAAGTAATCTCGTTCCGGGCCTCAAGCTTGCAGGGGACAAAGTTGGTTACAATATTACGTCACAGAGAAACTAAATTTTTGAGGGGCGTAAAAGGCGGCGGAAAGTGACCCAGCCTGAGCGGAACGCGCAGCACAGTAACAGCGAAACCTGGAAGAGTGGCCTTTCGGACACTTTTTTAAACACTCTTGCAGCAACTACAAGCACACATGTGCGGAACACCCTGAGGAAGGAAGGAAGGAAGGAAGGAAGGAAAAATAACTTTATAAGATCCTGTGGAACGTGACTGGGTCATCCACTAAGCCATAAATGGGGCTGACGACGATAAAAAACTGGGTCTGATGCTTTTGTAACGTTTTGGAGCGATCAACAACGCACTCGTTACGCAACTCAAATTTCGTGATGTCTGGTTGTTACTTTCACTGTTCTGAAAAGCTTTTTTACACATGTTAATGCAATTTTTATTGCACAAAAAGCGGCACATGGTTTGTTAGCAACGAAGTTTCAGTTGTGGAGACTTTTTGCCCTATTCCAGAGTGGCTTAGAGTACTTTTCTACGCTTGTGTTTGTTTACCGGAGCTTTGAAGATTCGTCGCACCGTATATGAAATTGTGTTTTGTGCATGTAAACATGTGAGCATAATTCTCGAATTGAATAGAATTGAATAGGAATACAGACCATATCTGATGGCAGTATTTTCACTCTAGAAATAAAAAGATTGCCCGCAGCTTCCCTCGGGGGAACACTGAGGAGGATGCGGAGCATATAATTGGTTAACGGGGTGTTAAAGTGCGACTTACTTGGCTCGATGGCTAAATTGGTTAACGTGGTTGTGAAATGGGGTGTTAAATTGCGACTTACTTGGGTCGATGGCTAAATTGGTTAACGTGGTTGTAGGAGGGGGTGTTAAATGAGTGAACACGTACACACGTATGCGAAAGGGCGGCGCTGGTCGAAGGGACGTCGATCATTGTGTTTGTGGATTCGTTTGAATTCATTTCACCGCGACCTTGGACGTCGACGCGCCGTACAAACCAACCGACGAGCGGCAACTGAGCGAGCGAGCACCGACCTTCAGTATCTATACAGCGCGACGGCGCATGCACTGTCAGCTGTTGAATGTTCTCGAAGCGCGACGGCGCATGCGCGTGCACTGGAGAATCAGGAGAATTGTAGAATGTTCTCGAAGGGGAGAAGCGCGCGCGGCACAGATGGTGGGTGACGGTGCATGCGCGCGTCAGCTGTCGAATGTTCGAGAAGGGGGAGAAGCGCAACGGCGCATGCGCGCGCGTCAGCTGCCGATGTTCTCGAAGCGCGACGGCGCATGCGCGCGCGTCAGCTGCCGATGTTCTCGAAGCGTGACGGCGCATGCGCGCTACATTATACAGCTAGCGAATGTTCGTGAAGAAGAGAAGCGCACGCGGTGTGTAGAGGAGGAAGGGTGCACAGATGGTGGAGGAGTGAAGCGCGCGCGGTGTGTAGAGGAGGAAGAGATGCACAGATGGTGGAAGAAGGAGGAGGAAGCTTGCGGACGGCGCCGCACTACAAGCCTCGAGTATTAGATGCTCCGCATCTAAAAAGCGCTGACGCAGCTGTGTGGCAGAGACCTCGTCTGCCACGCAGACGACCCGGGTTCGGTTTCCAGTATATCCTTGAGTATTTCTCTCTAGCTCGTTTTTTTTCCGCGTTGTAGCGGTTACAAGCAGCAATGGCGGCGGTGGTGGCGGAAAACCACGTCACACGAATTGACCTTTGTTGGGATCTCATGACAGCTTTCACTGCAAAAAAAAATGCCGCCCGCATCCTCCCACAGGGAGAACTCAAGTAAATGCGTCTTGGAGTTGGGGGTGTATCGCATGAATTTTCCGTAATTCAATATGATTTAGGAGTGCTTAATTGTTCTTCCTTCTTTATTATTCTTATTTATTGAACAAAGGAGAAGCATTGCCTTCAACGAGTGGTGGGACCTTCATGTGGGATTAATTGCCTACATATATGGGGTGTCCAGTGAACGAACGGTTGTATAGCTCGAGCTCTCCGTTTCTACTAGCAGACGCTGCCTGCGTCGGCCATGCGAGGCGACAGATGGTTTGAGAATGCTTAATTGCCAATTTGTCTTTATAACGCTTATTTGTTGATTGAAAATAAGCGTTGCCTTCAACGAGTTGTGGGACGCTGATGTGCGATCTAGTGCCTACGTATACGGGGTGGCCCGTGTACGGTACTGCAGCTCTAGCAGCCAATGGTTAATGCGAATGCACTTGCTAGTCGGGCTGTGTCAGGTATCCGGCGTTTTCCGTGGTGGTGTCCGCCTGTCTCCGCTCTCACTCCTTCTCTGATAGCAACAGCTGTGGGCGCGTGCGCTTATCGTCGTCCCCATCAACCAGAGCATGTGGTGCGAGAGAGTGTTGGAGAAGGGGGGTGCAGTGCAACGCCGCTCCTTCCCTCGCCATCCACTCTCCCTGCGCTTCACTCTGCCATCCGCTCGCTCCCCACTCTCGGCCATTCGATGGCTGAGCGCCTCTCAAGGCTAAGGCAGAAGTTGGTGAAGGCGAATGTCTGATAGCGACAGTATCCTCTCTCGGCGCAAGAAATACATTCGCATTTCCTCGCAATTCTTTTTGGGTAGGTGAGGGCATTTCCTTACTAGCAGACGCTGCGTGCGTGCGCCTTAGAGGTGAGAGAGAAGGGAGCAATCAGTTGGCACGAGACGCAAGCATGCGACACGGTACGCAAGGCGTGAGCATGCGCAGTGGGTGTCTGCACATCACCGCCAAGGCACGACGCGTGACTTCGTACGAGTTAGAAATACTCCCCATTTAAATCTAGAGTGACCCTAACGCAAGACTTAGGAGTCACACGGCCTATCCCCTCAAGTGGCATAGGCCTTGGGTCCCCTATGTTGAGGAGCCAGCCAACAAACCAGATTGGCTCTCAGAAGGACTAAGTTAGTTAACGTCTGATCAACGGTGAGCGATTTTGTCTTAACAGCGAAGCCAGTGATGTTGCCCATTCTACAAAACTATTATCATCATGAATGAGTACCTGTGACAGAACTTGGGCAAATCAAATTACTCATCACGGCGTAAGTGTACAAGACGTTTGGAAGGAGAAGCGAGAGCGGTTAGGGAAGATGTGATGGTACTGAGAAGGGAGGGGTGATTCTAACCCACGTATACTCGATCCGAAGGCGAGTGACCTAACCACTCAGCTATCTAGGCAGACTAGGAGAGCAGAATACAGCCTTTCACTGTATTGCGTAGCAAAGGCTCCACCACTAGATGTCCTCATCGGTCATATCACCGCTGCAATCTTTGGCGCAAGGTGCTACGCCTAGGCGCGGTTTGGTGCACCGAGACATTGAGGCGTTTTCTGCAATAGTTACACCATCTAGACGCCATGTGAAGAGGACTTGTCCGACAGTTGATACTGTAGCCTATTTCTTGTCTTCTCATGTTCATGTGTACGTTCCTTTTTTGGGGGGGGGGCTGGATATATTTTGTTGATGAAACGCATCAACTCGCCCGATTGATTTTTGGGGTTTAATGTCCCAAAACCACGATATGATTATGAGAGACAACGTAGTGGAATGCTGCGGAAATTTCGATCATCTGGGGTTCTTTAACACGGGCCTACAACATTTCCGCCTTCATCGGAAATGCAGCCGCCACAGCCGGAATTCAATCCCGCGACCTGCGGGTCAGCAGCAGAGTACCTTAGCCACTAGACCACTGCGGCGGGGCACATTAACTAGCCGAACATCGCATCTTATTAGTGGAGGAAGCCGTGCATCAACTAAAATGTCGGTATAGACCGTTTTCTGCAGCTAGTCTGTCTATGCAAAACTAGATGACACCACCCCCCTAAGCGCCACGGCCTTCTCCTCGGCGTGGCACGGCCACGATGTGGAGTCTGGCGGACGTTGCCTTGCAGCCTATGGCGAGAAACGGTGGCGGTAGTGATTCTTAAAGAAGGAAAAAAGGTGACATGGCGCTCAGCCATAAGATGACATTGCGCTCCTGTTGCTCCTGCAGCAACATCCGCGGAAAACACTGCGTCATCAAAAGAGTTCACGACGTGGCGGTCACGCTTAGCCTGCCCGTCCCAACGTGGGAGAGCCCCATTCCGCGCTAGTCACGTTTTTCAGAACTACAAATAAAACTCCTCCAGCTATCCATTTATCGTCGACAATACTGTCGGCCTCTGCAAACTCCGAAAACTTGTTTAATTTTAAGACCTAACAAACTTCCCTTTAGCAACCTGTAGGTCCGTGAGCTCAGATTTGGGTGCAGGTTAAAGAACTCCATTTCGTCAAAACTTGCAGAGTCTTCCACTACGGCATCTCTCATAATCATATGGTGGTTTTGGAACGTCGAATGACCAATAGCAAACAATATTTCTATAACTTCCCTAAAAGAATAAACGAAGGACGAAACGAGGCAACACAAAGAAGTGCTGCTTCCGCTGAAAATTTGCGTCCGTGTCCTCTGGTCTGCAATAATTTTCTTGCGCTAATAATGCCTTATAGCTAAGTAAGTAAATTACCCAGCGTCTAAGCATTCAATTCATTCTATATTCTTCACGCGCTGCTTGCTCCTTTGGAGTTTGTTCGAGCTTAGCTGGCAGTTCGTATGAGCAAATTTTAATCCGAAGTGTAAGCTTGAGAAGCAAAGTGCGGCAGGCGGGGACGCACGCTCTCGTACAGTGTAAACAGTACCATTCAATGAGCCATAAACCGATAAAAACATGTAAACGATGAACCAGTGAACACGGGCGAGTTTTTTGCCGCTGTTCATGTTGACGTATTATCCCTGTCTCCTTTCCTTACTTCTTTAGAGAGTTCTGGCTTTAAAAAATTGAGATGTGATGATTCACGGCAAACACTGAAATTGGAGCAGTGCAGATTCAATAAGCCTAAGCTGGCTCGCCAGCCCAGGGGTACGTGATGCTGTTGGCAGGTTGTATTGATGTGCTTTATACGTACAACTTGCTCTTTCATTATAGCGGCGAACATATGTTGAGACTTCTATGCAGTTTCTGGAAGAACTCGTTTGCATGGTTTGCGCTGATGCAGCAAAAACAAAAAAGACTGTTTTCGACAATGTGAAATTCTCTAATTACCACCTTCTAATTTCTTTCTTTTTTAACAGTCGAATAAGCCCCTCTCTATCTTGAGCAAACACGTGCATGTAAACATAACTGATGTTGCTGGTGAACTACATTTTCAAGTTACTCGTGAAGTGCCTGAGAAGATCAAAGAAGTAAGTTTGAGTGCTCTTTGTTAATGTTCGGCAGATTTCTTCTTACGTTACGTGCCACATCAGGATAATCATTTTTGCTCGCACCGTGTTGCAGCATTTTGTGTGTGTCCCTCGTGTTCTTCATGTTGTGATGCACTGCCAGATATGACACGGACGGAAGGGTGTGTTAGCACTGTCTCGATTGGCCTCTCTCTGAAGGAGAATTTTTGAATTAACCCATTTTGGTGCACACGTAATTTGGTGCACACGTAATGGCACGTGTCGTGAGAATGTCTGACAGCCTGATATGCTTTGTTGATAATTTTTGACTACCACTTTTTTTCTGCATTTCTTTCGTTTTCATGTTTATTTTGTTTTACATAGGTATGCCCCTTTTCTAAATACAGTAGTTAGTTTGTGCGTCACCCTGTCTTGTATCTCGTGTTTTGTAACGTGTTTCATCTGGCAATGCATTACAACATGAAGGCGCACCAACTAGTCCCTCTTTCAGTCTTATTTTCCCTGGTGTGGTGTGAGCCGTGCCTCTATGCAAGATAACTCTGATGAAGCGCCCACGTTAAATGTTTCTTAATGTGAGATTAACAACTTCAGTACCACTTTTGCTAGGTGGTATTCTGATTTTATATGCGAAAGAAGCGTAATTGGCAGAACCGATACGCCAAAGGTGTAATCTTCTTTTATTTTTCTTGGTGCTGCACACTGTTTTGGTGTCTAAGAAATTAATTTAGCAGTTTTATTGGCAGCTTGTAGGACAGAACGAGCACACTCAAGCACTCCCTACACGTTGAAAGGCCATCTAACATCAGGGTGACGCTAGCTAAAACTGGCGTACCATATTCTTTGAGAGTGGCAACCACCTGAGCCCTTCCATTTAATGAGCCATCAAAAAGTGGGTGATTAAGTAAGCGGCCTATTATAACAATAATCTAGTTCACTTTTTTTGCTTCTGTATTGCTAGATAGTTATGTATGATTGGAGAAAGTTGCTGGTTATGTTCCCAGTGCGAAATCATATCACGACGAAACAAGTGCCATGACACTCACCTATCGCGCAATAATTGTTTTTGCATGACTACGTCGAACGTAAGAGAAGTTATATCTAATAGTGCAGTAAATTCAACACTGGGTAAATATTATTTTACCATACACACTACCTACACATCATTCATATTTAATATAGTGTATTTGTTTGTGTGTCACAAAGTGACCTCTTGATGCGGCTTCGCGCTCTTATGTGTACGCGTGCTGGCCAACTACGGGATGCATGTGGTCTTCCCCCACAATAGGCTGCCCATAGCGTCTTTTTTCACGCGATGTTGTGCATACAAATGACGCTATCAAAGCGCTCACAGGATTTCCGTATCAGCAGCTGCTGAAGAACAGTATTGGAGAGTTCACTGCATTGAACATGACATGCATCCGGACAGCTTTTGCATGAAGTCATGAAGATACCATGTTACTGTTGTCTTTGAAGATGTTACGGGATAGGAGCTGCCCTTTTAAATGTATTAATATTTAGGCTGTGAAATCTCTAAATCACAATGTGAATATCAAAGACGCTGTAGTGGAGGGCTCCGCAAATATCGACCATCTGGTTTTGTTGATTGCGCAATGACATCGCACAGTACAAGGGCCCTTACCTTTTCGCCTCTCTCAAAATATGACCACCGCGGCCGACATCGAACCATGGCTTTCAGGTCAGCAGCCACGTACCACACTGCTTCACGAGCAGCCCCTTTCTATCAGTTCTTTATTCCAAACATCTAACATCCGTATCAAACTTGTTAGAGAAGGCCGTATGTATTCTTGCAAGTATGGCGCTTTTTCTTAGCAAACAATCTGTCCTCAAGATTGAGCAGATTGCCGTGTTTTGAAAATTACAAGGTAACTCGCATCGTGAGAAACTACAAAGATTTGCCCTCGAAATGCAAGGTGACCGGACATTTCTGCTGCTGACCTACAGACAATAAAAACGCCAGTTGACGGAGCGTTGATTTATTAATCTTTAAGTGGAGCGATAACATTAGAGGGGAATGCACTAAGTGGCCGCACTTCAAACATTTAGCCTACTATTCACTCCTGAGTTCCCAACAAATACGTAGCCTATGTTAATCGCGTTATTGCAAAAAAAAATAGTTTATTTTCAGCAAAACCACACAGGCATACGTTCTTTGAAAAACGCTGTCAACTTGACGAATATCAAGGCAACAGAGACCAATTAATTTCATGAACAAGAGTAGGTGTTGAAAGAGTCATTCAGAATGTCAA
Organism: Rhipicephalus annulatus; assembly: GCA_013436015.1. Taxonomy (NCBI): domain Eukaryota; kingdom Metazoa; phylum Arthropoda; class Arachnida; order Ixodida; family Ixodidae; genus Rhipicephalus; species Rhipicephalus annulatus. The sequence continues at coordinate 230,035 of WOVY01011254.1, read as the reverse complement.
AGACTTAAAAGTTCTCCAACCTTAGGTACCGTATTTAACTTTTTGGAGCCTTTCATAAGGTAACGCGGTTGCTTATGTGGGGAAATTATAAAGCCAATTTTGTGTGGGCATAATGCCTACCATGTTGCTGAACCGTGTACAAACATAAAAAACAAGCGCATAAATAAGGTAAAATTGGTGAGTTTTTTGTCATATTCACCAGCAACAATTGTCTCTTCGATTTTAGTGTACATGTGTTTTGTCTTTATGCTTACAGTGGATCGTTCAGTGTTTTATTGGCTTCATTTTTATTACAGTAATAATTTATTTTAATGCTGGCTACACCTAAATCTTCACTGCATTCTGCTAGACTTTTCGTCTACCTTTACGCTCTCTTCACCCAATGCCCTTTTCTACAGGCTGTAAAGTATTGAAATTTAAATAGTTGTCATTACGGTGGAGAATAGCTTCATGAAGAAAAACACTGGCACATAAACACTGAGGTGCTCATACCTACTAATAGAATGCGCTGCCGACGACGGCACAAATTAGGCGGACGATGAAATTACGAAATTCCGAGGCATAAAATTGAATTAGCTCCCTCGGGAGTCCGGTGATTCTTCCGTCATCCCCGATTTCAAGAACACTTGCGCTCTTGTCAGAACCGTGGTGATATTAGCCATATTCTACAACCGTAATTCATTTACTTCTTCAGAAAGCCAGTTTAAAATGTTGGCAGCCTGTTCTCGAACCACACCTGTAAACACTGGCCGCTCTGAGTGTGTGACGGAAGTGCCTACTGCTTTTAATGAAGAAATAAAAAGAAAAGAGGGAACATTACGTCACACAAGTGAGGTCAAGTGAAGCCCAAGAGTCAGCCTATCAACGAACCACGGAATCAAAACGTCAACACGTCATCAAAACGTCAGAGCGTGCGGTAGCTTTTAGCACACTCGGCGGTGTTCTGTTTTTGAACCTGCAGCATGGCAATCCAGTCTGTGCCGAAAAAGCCCGTCTTAATTAAAACGTACCGGGTGCCATGCCCCTAAGCTTCGGCAAGTCTTGTTGCTGGCGTGATCTCACCACAGATGGTCACGTGTTGGGCCGACATGGCAGGCTTCAAAACTGCTTGGCTTCCTAAGGCTGGCTGTGTGACGTAGTCCTCTCTCCTTTCTTTTTCTGCCTCCATGCTTTTACAAAACCCTGCCTAGCCCAGCAGATGGAAGCCACGCCTTTTTTTTCTTCGAGATGACGACCACACAAGCGGCTTTAGCTTTTGTCAGCTGCATAGCGTGTTAGTGATCGTTGACATCGGGTCTCACACTAAGCATGCACAATGCTGAGCTATGACCAGATCGATTCAGAGCATGCCAGATGCTTCACGCACCGGAGGGCCGGAAACAAGAGGCGATGCTTCCGCACTGCATGTAATAGTAGCTGCAATCACCACTGAACTTGCCACTGCTAAATTCACACGATCTGGCACACCTTGAGTCCGCGTCCGGTAAGACTACCAACTTCATTCTCACGCGTCAAAAGACACTTATGAGCTGTATTTACACCCTCGCCAGCGGATTTCGTGACGTGATCGAATATCTACTACGGACGGTGGAGCAGCTCTCTGTCTCGGTTTTTATTGTAAGTCATCGTTCATTGCCTAATTAAAATTATTGACGAATGTCTGAACGTGAACAGCAAGAGTCATACATTATCCACCGATTTAACACCCTCGATAGAGGAATAAATGAGACTCCAGGTACACTTGCAGCAATTAAAGCATTAGGAAACAATAACCGCAATAATGGCAATAATAACTGAGTTCACGGCACTGCAGCTGCGACGGGCACTGGACAACTGAAATACTTCCAAGTGTAACTACTCTTCCTGGGTACAGCTGTCGTCTGTTTCTGTTTCTACCTTACTATCCAATCAATTGAACCAAGCATGACACGGCCCCTACTGCATGCGTAATCCAGAAGCGGGCCAGAATTGACATTGCACCCGCTTGCCAGCCACTGCAGCAATACGCGGCACCCCTCTTTCAACAACAAGACGTCCATGAGGCGCTGAGTAGTTAAAGGCTTAAACTTCTTAAAAAAGCTCTTTTCCCACACACTGGCGCCCCGCTGCGGTGGTCTAGTGTCTTAGGGCGAATGGCACTGGTAGATCCGGCGCGGCCGCCTCAATCCTGGAGCGAGGACTGGGATTGCGCCAAGCCAGATCTGAGAGTGAGACCCGTGGATGGCCCGCCTGAGGTCCCGCCGGAAGTTGTTTGCACATGCATCACTAAACGAGCACCAAAAAATTTCTCGACCTGGCCGATTATCTTCGGCGACTTCGGTCGTGCACACGGCCGGAAAGCAACTACGGCTCGTTGTCCTCACTGATGCTACTACCAGAAAAACTAGTGCTCTCGCTGTCGCTAAATTAAGAAGCAAAACAGCAGCTGCTCGTACGGCAAAATCAAACAATAACATTTACAAATGTAAACACATGCACAAGCTACCGCCTCGAAAAAGAAAGAAAAAGATAAAAATAAGATACGCTCGAGGCAGCTGCAGACAACAGCGCTGCCCGAGTGTGCCGGAAATGACGGCAACGCAATCTCCGAGTTCCGGCTAAATCCGTCTCTGCAAGACGGAGCACGCGGAACGCTCCGTCAAGAAGTGGGTTCCTTCTAATCTGCCAGAGGAACACGCGAACTTGCTCCGAATCAACCAGCGGAATGCAGCTTCTCGGCCGCGGAGCAAGAAGACTTGCTCCTGCTCGACGAGTTGAATTCCCCATAAGGTACTCGGCTGCTGACCGCAGGTCGCGGGATCAAATCCCGGCTGTGGCGGCTGCATTTCCGATGGAGGCAGAAAAATTGCAGGCCCGTGTGCTCAGATTCGGGTGCACGTTAAAGAACCCCAGGTGGTAGAAATTCCCGGAGACCTCCACTACGGCGTCTCTGATAATCATAGGGTGGTTTTGGGACGTTAAACCCGACATATCAATCAAGCCTCACACCAAACTGCCAGAATTATGCGGCGCCGTCTGGTCGGGAACAATGCGTTAATGAAAGGAAGGATACACAGACCGCGGACATCCTAAAGGTGAACGTCAGAAAAAATGAAAAAAATGAATGAGGGAAGGGAGAGGGAGGGGGGACAGAAAGGGGATGGAAGAAGGCGGCTGAGAGAGTCCACCTCATGTTCTCATTCCACTTTTTCTTCTTTCTTTCGTCCCTTCTCTGTCATTTTAATTTTTTTTCGCGTCTGCTCTCGCATTTAATATTGTATAAAGCTAAGCACCAACTAACCACGTTGTGACTGCTCACGGAAGATCTACATGACTATATATATATATATATATATATATATATATATATATATATATATATATATATATATATATATATATATATGCAAGCAAGCGCCAGACTTGAGCTCGCCTTGCCCGCATTTCGTCTGCTTGACGCCCGTCGCTACTCGACGCTTCTCGAAGGTCGCGTCATTCGAAGTTCGCAGCTTCGGATCCTGCCCATGGCAAGTTCTCTTTTCACCCACTTACCTTTCTTCATGTTTACATTACAATCCGGTCTAATAACTTCTCCTAATATATATATATATATATATATATATATATATATATATATATATATATATATATATATAGAGAGAGAGAGAGAGAGAGAGAGAGAGAGAGAGCTTGAAAACGCACCGATGTTCCCCTATATTGGGAGGCCTTGGTTCTGCACTGTAAAAACATAAGCTGACGATGATGATCATGTGCGAAACAGACAGATGATTTTGAAAACTTTTATCACCTCTGTCTTTCGAACAATATTTAGTGCTCCCCTTCATGAATTCAGCTTTGTTCCCATAACCTATACAACACTGCGCAAGTTTGAAATGACAACCTTATGTCAATAACCCATATGGTCATCTGTCAATGCCACGCTTTCGTGCAAGACTGATTACCCTGCCGATGGCTAAACCTAAGCACGGCCACTAGATGAAAAAGCACGCACGCAATCCATCGGCCATGGCTGAATACAACAGAGTTGAGTCAGCACTTAAGGCAGATACTGTTTCCAGGTGAATTGAGAGCTTCTCACTTCGTGCTGCGGTTATGCTCGGCATCATACTCAGAAAGTAATGATTGGTATGTGGGCTGTAACGTCCGAAAACCACTACAAGATTACGAGAGAAGCTGTAGTGGAAGGCTCCGGAAATTTTGACAACCTGGGGTTCTTTAACGTGCACCAAAATCTGACCACACGGGCCTACAGCATTTTCGCCTCCATCGAAAATGCAGCCACCACAGCCGGGATTCGATCCCGCGACCTGCGGGTCAGCATCTGAGTACCATGGCCACTGGACAACAGTGGCGGGGCATATACTAATAAGTATTCATATGAAACCAAACGTTTGTGAAGCCACATGAAAGTTGACTGAAGTTTTTGGTTCGTGAGCACGACTTTAGTGTCGGGCTACCACTGTGTTGAGTTCAGTCTTCTTATCCACTTTAATGCGCTATCAGCTATTCTGTAATTATTACAGTTTAATCAAAAACTACAAAGTGCACCGCCTGTGTTTTCCTCGGCTTCAATATTAGTTGAGTTCATAGGTATGTCTCCAACGAGAACGTGTTTTCCAAAATCTATTCGCCGTCTTCCATTACGTCCGAAGCACCAGATCATTCGAGCTATTACGATCTACACTAACGATTCCCGATGCCGCAAGGCGGTCAATAAACCAGGATCGACCACATCCAATGTTCATGCCATCGTTTTACAAGTTCCCAGTACGAACAGTTGGGAATTAAAGCACATCCAGGTGCTTTCGGTTTCGATGAGATTTTTCACTGTTCAAGTTTTCCTACCTTCTATCTTGAGTACTGCGAATGCTGCCGCAGCATTTATTGCCTTCAATTATGAAGCTCTGTATGCTTGTTTTTTTTTCAGATGCATTTTAGCAATCGGAGACTAATGCGCAGTATCTTGGCTCCGAAGAAAATCTGGGGAAAGGGTGAAGCTCATTCAAGCCATTTTTCAGGGTGAAAATATTCAGTAATGTGGCTTTTTAACAGAAGTAACCGGTAAGTATGCATTCCGACCTTGTTATAATCACACTCCTCGCAAAAAATGTACCTATGAAACAATCCCACTCTTCTTTCTTGCAAGCTGAAGGTAAGGTATTTAAGGGGAAAACATAAGAATAGCAAAAAAAATCTTCAAGGCTTCAAAGCTTATAAATTATCAGAAGTCGACAAAGAGGTGATCGCGCTGCAACTGTGGCTTCACTGTTCCATCTCGGTTACTGATCTATAAATTTCGCCACACGTTTCAGCAAGATCCGAAGTGTCAAATGTTGCTTGTTGATCGCACTGCAAAATAGAGAAAAAAAATTTGCCCCGTATCTGCATGTAATCTGCAAATGTCGTCGAAAGACGATAGTCTTGCGTGGGGAGAGAGTGAACAAAACATTTATTTGATATTCTGCGCAAGAAAATCGGTGTATGGTATCCCTGAGGCGCTGCGTTAGAGTGCCTCGAGCGTGCAGCGGAGGGAAACGAGCACATCAAGTCATGTCAAACGTGAGACATGGGCGCCATCTGGCAGTTTCTTTTGGAAAACAAAGCACGTGGCCGTGCGCGCCCGTCTCAGAGGCGATAAGGTGTAGAACGCGAGGCGATGCGTACGTGCCACCACGATCTCGTCTTAGCAAAGCTTTCGAAACACTTGCCTTTTCGTGCAAGCGTTGCCTGGTAAGCGCTGCGTGATAAGCGCTACGGTCCTTAATATTACTCGTGTATGCGTTTTCTAGTAAGAGATGCATATGCAGAATATATGCGTGTTGTTATGGTGCCCCAGACATGCGCAATATTTGCTTTTCAATTGACAATTGCACAAGCATGAACGCTCAGCCCTGAGCAACATTGGTGGTCGCTGCGGATGGGGTCGGCCGTTTCAAGTACCTGATGCCGGTAAGAGTGGACAAACAGACAAATGTACAGACAGACGGACAGACAGACAGACAGACAGACAGACAGACAGACCAAAATTATTGCATCGAAGGTCCCCAAGAAAGACGTCTTTAAAAAATAGAATTGATTTCTAAAAGTTAAGGCCTGCAGGATCAGGCGCAACACCCGTAACAGTTTTTGTGCGCAAAAAACCCCCACCATTTGCCAAAGTAATCATCACTTGCCTGACTTTTTTTTAATTGTTTCCACATTTGATAATAAATTGCATACCTTTTTTTTCTTCGAGGGCAAAATCTAAACGAAGGGAACAACATTCTAGACAGCCGGATTAGTGCCCCGCCGCGGTGGTCTAGTGGCTAAGGTACTCGGCTGCTGACCCGCAGGGCGCGGGTTCGAATCCCGGCTGCGGCAGCTGCATTTACGATGGAGGCGGAAATGTTGTAGGCCCGTGTGCTCAGATTTCGGTGCACGTTAAAGAACCCCAGGTGGTATAAATTTCCGGAGCCCTCCACTACGGCGTCTCTCATAATCATATAGTGTTTTTGGAACGTTAAACCCCACATATCAATCAATCAATCAGCCGGATTAGTGTTTCCACGTTATTTTCGACGGTAACCTCTCAATCTTTAATTTACAGCCCTGCCGCGGTGGTCCAGTGGCTAAGGTACTCGGCTGCTGACCCGCAGGTGGCGGGTTCAAATCCCAGCTGCGGCGGCTGCATTTCCGGTGGAGGCGGAAATGTTGTAGGCCCATGTGTTCAGATTTGGGTGCACGTTCGATAACCCCAGGTGGTCGAAACTTCCGGAGCTTTCCACTAAGGCGTCTCTCATAATCATATGGCGGTTTTGGGAGGTTAAACCCCACATATCAAATCTTATATATATATATATATATATATATATATATATATATATATATATATATATATATACACGTATGCCCTGACGAAGGCCGGTCCTCGGCCGTAACGTTGGCAATAAAGCATCGTTTTTTGTTTGCTCGTTCACTTCATCTGGTGACTTATATATATATATATATATATATATATATATATATATATATATATATATATATACATATATATATATATATCATCATCATCAGCCTGACTACGTCCACTGCAGGGCAAAGGCCTCTCCCATGTTCCGCCAGTTAACCCGGTCCTGTGCTTGCTGCTGCCAATTTATACCCGCAAACTTCTTAATCTCATCTGCCCACCTAACCTTCTGTCTCCACCTAACCCGCTTCCCTTCTCTGGGAATCCAGTCAGTTACCCTTAATGACCAGCGGTTATCCTGTCTACGCGCTACATGCCCTGCCCATGTCCATTTCTTCTTCCTGATTTCAGCTATGATATCCTTAACCCCCGTTTGTTCCCTAATCCACTCTGCTCTCTTCTTGTCTCTTAAGGTTACACCTACCATTTTTCTTTCCATTGCTCGCTGCGTCGTCCTCAATTTAAGCTGAACCCTCTTTGTAAGTCTCCAAATTTCTGCTCCGTAGCTAAGTACCGGCAAGATACAGCTGTTATATACCTTCCTCTTGAGGGATAGTGGCAATCTACCTGTCATAATTTGAGAGTGCTTGCCGAATGTGCTCCACCCCATTCTTATTCTTCTAGTTACTTCAATCTCGTGGTTCGGCTCTGCGGTTATTACCTGCCCTAAGTAGACATAGTCTTTTACAACTTCAAGTGCACTATTACCTATCTCGAAGCGCTGCTCCTTGCCGAGGTTGTTGTACATTACTTTCGTTTTCTGCAGATTAATTTTAAGATCCACCTTTCTGCTCTCCTTGTCTAACTCCATAATCATGAGTTGGAATTCGTCCCCCGAGTTACTCAGCAATGCAATGTCATCGGCGAAGCGCATGTTACTAAGGTATTCTCCATTGACTCTTATCCCTAACTGTTCCCATTCTAGGCTTCTGAAAACCTCCTGTAAGCACGCGGTAAATAGCATTGGCGAAATTGTGTCCCCCTGCCTTACACCCTTCTTGATTGGTATTCTGTTGCTTTATTTATGAAGCACTATGGTAGCTGTTGATCCCCTGTAGATTTCTTGCAGAATGTTTATATATACTTCATTTACGCCCTGATTCCGCAGTGTTTGCATTACCGCTGATATTTCTACTGAATCAAACGCCTCCTCGTAATCTATGAAGGCTATGTATAGTGGTTGCTTATACTCTGAGCATTTCTCTATTACCTGATTGATAGTATCAATGTGGTCAATTGTTGAGTAGCCTGTTCGAAATCCTGCTTGTTCCTTTGGTTGATTGAATTCTAATGTTTTCTTTACTCTGTTAGCAATTACCTTTGTAAATAGCTTGTATACTACAGAGAGCAAGCTGATCGGCCTGTAATTCTTCAAGTCCTTGTCATCTCCTTTCTTATGTATTACTTAATACATAATACATAATACAAATACATCATCATCATCATCATCAGCCTGACTACGTCCACTGCAGGACAAAGGCCTCTCCCATGTTCCGCCAGTTAACCCGGTCCTGTGCCTGCTGCTGCCAATTTATACCCGCAAACTTCTTAACCTCATCTGCCCACCTAACCTTCTGTCTCCCCCTAACCTGCTTCTCTTCTCTGGGAATCCAGTCAGTTACCCTTAATGACCAGCGGTTATCCTGTCTACGCGCTACATGCCCTGCCCATGTCCATTTCTTTTTCTTGATTTCAGCTATGATATCCTTAACTCCCGTTTGTTCCCTAATTCCACTCTGCTCTCCTCTTGTCTCTTAAGGTTACACCTACCATTTTTCTTTCCATTGCTCGCTGCGTCGTCCTCAATTTAAGCTGAACCCTCTTTGTAAGTCTCCAGGTTTCTGCTCCGTAGCTAAGTACCGGCAAGATACAGCTGTTATATACCTTCCTCTTGAGGGATAGTGGCAATCTACCTGTCATAATTTGAGAGTGCTTGCCGATTGTGCTCCACCCCATTCTTATTCTTCTAGTTACTTCAATCTCGTGGTTCGGCTCTGCGGTTATTACCTGCCCTAAGTAGACGTAGTCTTTTACAACTTCAAGTGCACTATTACCTATCTCGAAGCGCTGCTCCTTGCCTTGGTTGTTGTACATTACTTTCGTTTTCTGCAGATTAATTTTAAGACCCACCTTTCTGCTCTCCTTGTCTAGCTCCGTAATCATGAGTTGCAATTCGTCCCCCGAGTTACTCAGCGATGCAATGTCATCGGCGAAGCGCAGGTTACTAAGGTATTCTCCATTGACTCTTATCCCTAACTGTTCCCATTCTAGGCTTCTGAAAACCTCCTGTAAGCACGCGGTAAATAGCATTGGGGAAATTGTGTCCCCCTGCCTTACACCCTTCTTGATTGGGTATTCTGTTGCTTTCTTTATGAAGCACTATGGTAGCAGTTGATCCCCTGTAGATTTCTTCCAGAATGTCTATATATACTTCATCTACGCCCTGATTCCGCAGTGTTTGCATGACGGATGATATTTCTACTGAATCAAACGCCTTCTCGTAATCTATGAAGGCTATGTATAGTGGTTGGTTATACTCTGAGCATTTCTCTATTACCTGATTGATAGTATGAATGTGGTCAATTGTTGAGTATCCTGTTCGAAATCCTGCTTGTTCCTTTGGTTGATTGAATTCTAATGTTTTCTTTACTCTGTTAGCAATTACCTTTGTAAATAGCTTGTATACTACAGAGAGCAAGCTGATCGGCCTGTAATTCTTCAATTCCTTGTCATCTCCTTTCTTATGTATTAAGATGATGTTAGCGTTCTTCTAAGACTCTGGTACTCTTCCCGTCAGGAGACATCTCGTAAACAGGGTGGCTAGTTTTTCTAACACAATCTGTCCTCCATCTTTCAGCAGATCTGATGTTACCTGATCCTCACCAGCAGCTTTGCCCCTTTGCATGCTCTCCAAAGCTTTTCTGACTTCTTCTATCATTACTGGTGGGGTGTAATCTGGGTTACTGCTAGTTCTTATAGTATTAAGGTCGTGGTTGTCTCGGCTACTGTACAGATCTCTGTAAAACTCCTCCGCTATTTTAACTATCCTATCCATATTGGTAGTTATTTTGCCTTCTTTGTCCCTTAGTGCATACATCCGACTTTTGCCTATCCCAAGTTTCCTCTTCAGTGCTTTGACACTTCCTCCATTTTTCAGAGCGTGTTCAATTCTCTCCATGTTATACCTTCTTACATCGCATACCTTACGTCTATTAATCAACTTCGAAAGCTCTGCCAGTTCTATTTTGTCTGTTGTACTTGACACTTTCATGATTTGACGCTTCTTAATTAGGTTCTTCGTTTCCTGGGAAAGCTTGCCAGTGTCCTGTCTAACTACCCTGCCTCCAACTTCCACTGCACACTCCGTAATGATACTCGTCAGATTATCATTCATTGTATCTACGCTAAGGTTGGTTTCCTCACTAAGAGCCGAGTACCTGTTCTGCAGCGACACTCTGAATTTCTGTACTTTCCCTCTCAGTGCTAGCTGATTGATTGGCTTCTTGCGTATCAGTTTCTGTCGTTCCTTCTTCAAGTCTAGGCGAATTCGAGACCGTACCATTCTATGGTCACTGCATCGTACCTTGCCAACCACTTCCACATCCTGCACGATTCCAGGGTGTGCACTCATTATAAAGTCTATTTCGTTCTTATTTTCGCCATTAGGGCTCCTCCATGTCCACTTGCGGTTTTCTCGTTTGCGGTAGAAGGTATTCAAAATCCGTAAATAATTGCGTTCTGCGAATTCTACTAGTAGCTCTCCTCTGGCGTTTCTAGTGCCGATGCCATAATCTCCTACTGCCTGGTCTCCAGCCTGCTTCTTCCCTACCTTTGCATTTAAGTCGCCCATCACTATAGTATACTGTGTTTTTACTTTACTCATTGCCGATTCCACGTCTTCACAGAAGCTTTCAACTGAAGCGTCATCATGGCTGGATGTAGGCGCGTAAGCCTGTACTACCTTCATTTTGTATCTTTTATTCAGTTTAATTACGATACCTACCACCCTTTCATTAATGCTATAGTATTCCTCTATGTTGCCAGCTATGTTTCTGTGAATTAGGAACCCCACTGCCAGTTCTCTTCTGTCTGCCAAGCCCCTGTAGCAAAGGACGTGCCCATTCTGTAGCCCCGTATAGGCCTCATCTGTCCTCCTAACCTCACTGAGCCCTATTATATCCCATTTAACACCCGATAGCTCCTCAAATAGTACAGCTAGACTTCCTTCACTAGATAAGGTTCTAGCGTTAAACGTGGCCAAGTTCAGGTTCCAATGGCGGCCTGTCCGGATCCAGAGATTCTTAGCACCCTCTGCTGCGTTGCAGATCTGACCGCCGCCGTGGTCAGTTGCTTCGCAGCTGCTGGGGACTGAGGGCCGTTAGTTATTTGACGTAAGCATGTGAGAGGTAGTGACCAGATACTGCACCAGGGTGGCCAATCCTTCTCTGGTGAGGGAGTGCGTTCTCGGCGGTGTTTGCCGGTGAGGCCGCACCCCAGGCCTCTTAATGCAGTTCCATCAACACGCGGATTTTTTTTAATCCGGTTGGGAACTGCGCGGTACCGGGATTTGAACCACGGACCTCTTGCATGCGAGGCGGATGCTCTAACCACTACGCCATCGCCGCAGCTCTATACAAATACATATATATATATATATATATATATATATATATATATATATATATATATATATATATATATATATATATATATATATATATATATATATATATTCGAATGCGTGCAGCTCACCGACAAAGTTTGACAAAATTGCTTATGCTTATGCGCTGCATGTGCTGTATTCACTGGGCAACATTAATAATTTTTACAATCTTCCATAGCAATACTATTAAGTTACATCCAGTCAAGACACACTGCTCATAATACTGTCACCACGCCAATACTAATCACACCTGCTATTAGGTATATTAAATGTGCTGAGACAATGAAGGCTTGCCCTAGCGGTGGGGTGTTTGTTTTTGTTTACCGTATCCACCGAGTGAGTGCTTTAGGATGCTTATGCAGGCAATTAGACACACTATGTTGTGATGGCTTACAATGGAACGTGCCATCTCGCACTAAGCAGTGCAATTACATAGTCTCTACGTTACGCGATGATACGTATATTCAAGCCAACTCAAGCTTACAATAATTCAGCAAAATAAATAAACAGTGTATCAGTTCACTTTATCTTATAACAAAATCACCCTGTAACCTTCTTTGCTTTGTGGGTTCATTAGCTCATGACTTCCGCACGCAAACTCGGGGATCAGGAGGGTGAATAGGCGATGCAGATTGCACAAACTGTGCCATCGCTTGTTGCCATCGCACACTCCCGCAGTTCATCCAATCTAGTCCTTTCGCATACTAAATCTCTCATTGCACCCTTACGCAATGACGTTCCGTCCAGTAGAGACAAAGTTTACGCCAGCTACGACTGGACGGTTTCGCCACCAGAATACCCGTGAAGCAGGCCGAGAAAGTGAAAGAATGTATATATACCGCGGCAGCAGTAGCGGCAACGCAGTTTGTGCCTCATTCTCATCCCCCTCGTATTGTGTGTCACTGAAGAACGTCTAACGGACACACATCATCTCTCGAAAGAGCATGGTACGGATATACTTAAAAGTATAAATAGAGCCCTATTACCCGCCGCTCTTCCACTTATTATGTTTATCGTTCTTTTTTCGTTCGTTCAGACGCGATTTGAGACCTTTTTTATTGCGCCATAGACACACCGACATTGCGTAAATTGCCATGCCTGAAATGCGTTTCTCTCTTTTTTGCTTCCTTCGTTCGCGCGTTTGATTTCGGCAGAGTAAGAGTGAGCTGTTTATCTTCTCCCGTTCTTTTCATTGTTTATGACACAGCCTTAAAGAAATGAACTAGCGTTACAATAGATACGCCGAGATGCAGACAGCGTAGTAAAAATAAATTGGCAGATCCAACATAAAAAAGGAATCGTAGATATATGAAGCACGAAAAAGGGAGGTTAATATGTCACTTTGAAATCCCCACAATGTAACGAGGCGCATGAATGTACAACACAGTAAACAAAAGTGAAGATGTTATGCGTCTTCAGGTATCTAGATAAGATAAAAACATGTTGTTTAGTGTCATGTAATGACAGCACCACAAACGTTTGCAATACCAGCCCCAGCAGCAGTACACATGTGAATTATGCCGTACATGACTTCCACATGATGTATATCATGTTTGCACCTGACAATTGTGTTCATCGTTCATTCGCTTCGCGTAATACTAAATTAGGTAAATGTGAAGCTAGCAAAACGGCCGCGAGTGCGCTTGAGCGTAGCACGTAGTCACGTTTTACCAATAATCATGTTTGAATATGTCACTTATGTCGTCCATTCACGTTACGCAATACCAAATTTGCTATATGGAAAGCTAGTGAAACGTACCATGTGGTCATGTTCTCACATGACAAGCATGTCGTGATTATCATGTTTGCACCAGTCACATACATTCGTCATCCATTCACGTCACCTAATACCAGACTCGGTATATGTGAAGCTAGCAAAACCGGCCGTGAGCACATCATGAGTGTACCATATAGTCATGTTTTACATGACACACAGGTCATCGTTATCAGGTTTGGACGTGTCGTTTATCTGCGTCATTCATTCCTGTCACGTAATATCCAATTTGCTAAATGTGAAGCTGGCGAAACTACCGCGAGTGCCCCATTTTTTTTCTTTCTTGCGTTTTCATGTATACAGATACGTATACATATTCGCAATTTTCGTAGACTGTCGCGCTGCCTAGCGAAACTCAGGAGCATCCACTCAAGGATGATCAGTAGGCAGACGCTCCCAATGCTTCCTTGTTCGGCGGTGCTAGAAGCAGTGTTAATGCGTTAGAAGAAAACGAACACAAACCATTTTGTATGTTTCGTGCATCAATGAATATACCGAACCATCCGTGACCCGTTAAATCTGATTCGTTCTTGGGAGACACGAAGTTTCCGTGAAAGTACGTGGAAACTCGCGCTTTCGATTATAGCCCCCAGAGTACACATATCAGCTTCTCGAGATTTTCTGAAGCTAGTTTGGATAGTTATATGTTAAAGTCTGACCATTTTAGTGAACTCTCGCCGTGTTTCATATCCGTATAGCATTTGTCAATGCTTTTTTAGTGCATGAATCTCATAGCATTCACTGTAGGCAGAAAGTAGCGCAGGCTCGCAATTTGCGCTTCCAAACTTTGGCCTACGTTGCACCGCTTGTTTTGTACGCTAGTTGATAGATGGCAGCACACTGCTAGTGATTCCTTTCTTGCCGGATATCGGAGCGAAATAATCTCCGCACCCCCCCCCCCCAAGATAAACGTGTTGAGTGACGTTGTGTAGGTGTTGTGCGTGGTGAATGACCCGTTGTTGGTGCTATCGTAGTCGTTTGGCGAAGCGAATTCATCATATTACATTAGGCAGCGATGTTCAAAGAAACCGTCTTGACGTCGAGCGTTTTACACTGGGCGTAGGTGGTTGTCAATGCGCTAAGAATGACAGCGACAATGAACGATCAAAGCTGCTAGCTCACGAACTGAGAGTTGCACTACACAGGCTCTCGTGCGTTAATGTCAATTTGATTGTATTTATTCTGTAATGTCCTTCAGCAAGCTCAAAATAAAGGCATACTTTTTTTGTACATCCAATGTATCCCAATTACGCTGGAATTACAAAGCGCCGCCTGCCGTCAACACACTCGAGCTCGACCAGCGAAGCCAAATGATTAGAGCAACGAAATCTACAGTTACGACTACAGTCCACGCTATCTTCTCCTGCACATTACCGATGCCATTCGAACGACGTTGTTGTTCGACAAACTTTCGCAATTTTAACGTTGCGAAAAGCGTACGCATGTCGACATCCTTGTTTCGGTCGAGCTGATAAAACCTGCAACATCCAAGTGCAGGGCATTGCACACTGTTAGAGTCTGACCGTGGCTGCGGCACAAGTGGTACTTAATGTGAAGTTAAATGCTTGTGTTTCCTTGAAGAAGCAGCTACATGATGCTTACAGCGCAAGTAGCGACGGCGTAATATGTTTACAAACCATCGCTACGTTGAACATTCTTTCTCGTGCAGCCGCGATGGCACGCTTCACTAGTAGTCTACTACTGCGACAAACCCCTCAGACAGGCTTGGCACAAATGATCTCGGAGTGCCGATCATTCATACGCGAATTCTGGTTCGCTCGGTTTTCTGTAGCACGCACAGGAATACGCAAAGTGTCATTAATACACGGTTGATCAATTGACACCGCCATTCTTCGCACTGCGGCAAGAAATGAGGTAGCGAACATTCAGCAGTTCCTATTGGTTGGGAAAGTACTTTGGTTCGATATATGTTCAATTCACGATCAAGAGTTCACCGGTGAAAGCGGCCCAGGGAGTACGTCCGTGCGTCCTATCTTATGCGTGTTCATGGGTTGATCATCCTTTCGAAGCCACCTTGGATTGCACGGCGCGCCACCTATAGGCTGTGGGCATGGCTAATAAGGTAAGTGATAATGATGCCAATGCCTATCCCAATAATACTAGGTTTGGTACATGTGAAGCAAGCGAAATGACCATGGGCGCAGCATTTGCGGGGCGTGTAGTCATGTCTTATATGGCATGCTTGCCATGATTACCACGTTCGGGCCTACCACATATGTTCGCCATGCAGTGGTGTCCTACCATACCAGTTTTGCAATATTGTCACAAAGACACAGGTACGCAGGTACAAAATAGGGCGTTTACTTTCGTAACCCAAGGGCCAGAAACGCGAACACCAGAGCACGCGCACACAGGACTACTTCGTTGTCCTCCTCAGAGGCTGGCTACTATAGTTGCCAGCCTACCTTGCGTAAATTCCCCCCTTTCAAGAGTGACCGTCCCGGTCGATTGACTGAGATGCTAGAGGTGGCTATGAAAAAAAAATTATCACGTCAACGAAAAAAAAAGCCCACGCTGTTGTGGATAGTAAGGAAAACGTTCGAAGTGTTCATAACTCTCGGGCGTGGTACAGTTTCATCCGTATACATGGACTACTTCTGGACGTGGACGTCTTCGGTTTAAACTGGTGTCAGAGCTTTGGGGAACTACCTCGTAATTCACGTCATTGAGGCGGCGCACAACTTCGTAAGGGCCAAAGTAGCGTCGCAATAGCTTCGAAAAGCCCACAATGTCGAACTGGTGTCCACACCCATACATAGTCCCCTGGTTGATAGTGAACGTTCCTTCGCTTTTGGTTGTAACGGCGAGTGTCGATATCTTGCTGCGCGCGAATGCGGTTCCGTCCAAGCTGGCGGGCTCCCTCGGCTTTCTCGACGAAGTCGTCAACGCTGTCATTTCCGCTGTTGTCCTGGTCTACGGGGAGCATAGCGTCAAACGGTTTTGTGACGCGACGACCATAAAGAAGCTCGAATGGTGTTAGGTCTGTGGTCTCTTGCACAGCGGTGTTATAAGCAAACGTGACGTACGGCAAAAATTCATCCCACGTTTTGTGCCCTACATCAACATACATAGATAGCGTGTCGGCCAGTGTTTTGTTTAACCTCTTCGTCAAGCCGTTCGTTTGGGGATGATAAGCTGTTGTTTTTCAGTGGTTGGTGTGCGTCAGCTTGGTGACTTGTAGCAATAACTCTGCCGTAAATGCTGCTCCGCGATCGGTTATCAGAACAGCAGGTGCACCATGGCGCAAAACAATGTCGTGGACAAAAAGAATCTGGCGACTTCAACTGCAGTTCCCTTAGGCACAGCTTTGGTTTCTGCATAGCGAGTCAGATAGTCAGTTGCGACGATTATCCACCTAATTTCTGATGATGACGTAGGGAAGGGACCAAGAAGATCCATTCCCACTTGCTGAAATGGTGCTCAAGGTGGATCTAAAGGTTGGAGGAAACCGGCGGGCTTTGCGGGTGGAACTTTACGCCTCTGACAGTCACGGCAGGTGCGGACATAGCGCTGAACGGACGAATACAGCTGTGGCCAGTAGTACTTCTGTCGGATGCACGCTAATGTCCTAGCAAAGCCTAAGTGACCAGCCGAAGGATCGTCGTGGCACGCCTGCAAAACTTCCGTGCGCAGTGCCGTTGGAACGGCGAGGAGGAAAGTTTCCTGGCTGCTCTAGAGATTTCTCTTGTAGAGAACATTGTTCCGCAGGCAATACGTTGTTAAACCACGCGAGAGCCGGCGTGGGACAATAACGTCTTCTCCTTGAAGATGCTGGATGACAGGAAGTTACTCAGTGTCCCCACGTTGAAGCTCAGCCATCCGCACCACACCGACGTTGCCAAGAAACGGTAAATCTTGTTCAGTGTCAGATGACGTTGAGAAAATAGGAGCACGAGACAAGCAGTCAGCATCTGCATGTTTATGTCCTGATCGGTAGACCACCGTTATGTCGTACTCTTGAAGACGGAGGCTCCAGCGGGTGAGGCGGCCTGATGGATCTCGTTGATTGGCAAACCAACAGAGCGAATGGTGGTCACTGACCACTCGAAATGGCCGGCCTTATAGATAGGGTCGAAACTTGCTAATGGCCCAAACGACTGCTAGGCACCCTTTTCGGTGGTAGAGTAATTAGCCTCTGCTTTTGTGAGATTGCGGCTTGCGCAAGCGATCACACGCTCTGCGCCGTTCTGCCATTGAACTCGAATGGCTCCGATTCCTACGTTGCTGGCGTCTGTATGGATCTCGGTGTCGGCAGTGTCGTCAAAATGTGCTAGCACTGGAGCTGTCTGCAGTCAATTGCGCAGCTCTACGAAGGCTTGTTGTTGTTCTTCCGTCCATACGAAAGTTACATCGGGTCGTGTGAGTCTTGTAAGAGGTTCCGCAATTTTCGAAAATCCTTCGACAAAACGGCGGTAGTACGCACAGAGTCCGAGGAATCGCTGAACAGCCTCTTGTCTCCAGGACGAGGGAAATCAGCAACGGCATCCAACTTCTCCGGATCTGGTCGAACACCCCCCGGGCTCACCACGTGGCCGAGAAACTTGAGTTCCTGATAGCCGAAGTAGCACTTTTCGGGCTTGATAGTAAGGTTCGCTCTCCTTATTGCAGTGAGGACACTTTTTAGCCTTGAAAGATGCTCGTCAAACGTGCTAGAAAACACAACGACACCATCCAAGTATACAAGACACGTCTGCCACTTTATTCCAGCTTGTGCAGTGTCCATCATGCGTTGAAACGTGGCGGGAGCGGAACAGAGACCGAAAGGCAGCACTTTAAATTCGTAGAGCCCGTCAGGCGTCAAGAACGCGGTTTTCTCACGGTCGCCCTTGTCAACTTCAATTTGCCAGTACCCTGATTCGAGAGCTAATGATGTAAAAAACTGGGAACGGCGTACACGGTCTAATGCGTCATCAATCCGTGGCAGGGGATAAACGTCGCGTTTTGTGACTTTGTTAAGCCGTCGATAGTCGACGCAGAAGCGTAGTGTGTTGTCTTTTTTCTTTACTAAGACAACAGGTGACGCCCACGGACTTGTCGAGGGTTGAATGACGTCATCATTCAGCATTTCTTGAACTTGACGCTTAATCACCCCTCTTTCCTTCGGGGACACACGGTATGGATGTTGGCGAAGAGGCCGTGCCGACTCCCCGGTAACAATGCGGTGTTTTGTAAAGGTAGTACGCTGAACTTTCGATGCTGGGGAGAAGCAGTCTGAAAATTCCCTCACAAGGTTTAGCAGCCGTTCTTTTCGTGAATCTGGCAAGGCCGGATTAACGTGAATGCGGCTTCCCAGGTCAGCATAAGCTTTTGCATGCGTGAAGTCTTATCCAATGTGCCAATATCAAAAAGTCGGCGATTTCACTGAGGAAAGCGACAGTAGGACCTCTAGGGACGTGCAGAAACTCATTTCTGAAGTTGGTCAGCGTAACTCGAGAGCGTTTATTCTCTAACCAAACATAGCATCTGGCTATGCATATGTTTTGTTTAAGAAGCAGTGGGATTTTTGCCTCTGCAATACCTTCATAGTCGTTGAATTCATCAAAAACGTCGCAGGCTACCCAGGTAAACACGCTACTCTTCGGCGGTAATGTGACGTTATCGTCAACAATTCTCAAAGCATTGACGTGACTGCCGTGAAGGTTGCGCGCTAAAGCGTGTGCCGTAGAAAAGGTCACCTGCGACTCTTGCTAATCAATCACGGCTCCATTATCACGCAGAAAGTCCAGTCCGAGAATTAGGTTCCTAGAGAAACTCGGCAGTATTAAAAAATCTCCGAGATACGTAAATCCGCGAGTACTGACTCGCGCTGTGCACCACCCCACCGGAGTGAGAAGATGGCCTCCTGCCATACGTATCTGTGACCTAGCCCACTGGGTAGAAACCTTCTTCAGCCTGCAGGAAAGACCCATGCTCATAACGGAGGTGTCTGCTCCAGTGTCAATTAGCGCCAATACTTCTTCATCGTCCATAGTTACCGCAATGTTTGATGTCACCACTCTTCGTACCACGCTTGACTGCGTCTGTACATCTTTTTGCTGCCGTCGCTGTCGTCGTAGTGGAGGATCTTCCATAGAGTCAGCGTCAGTGGCCTCACCTCCGGAGGTCGCTGAACTCAGTTTTCCCGACTTGCAGGACTGGGTGAACGGCGTCTCGGAGCGCCACGTGAATAGGCTGGGCTCGGTGACCTGTAGCGAGCAGGCGACGACGAGCGAGGCTCTTGCGACCGATGTTCGATACTGCGACAATTCGAGATGAAACTCTCTATTTCCTGTGGTCGCTCGCCAGGTCGTGGACGAGGGGCAATAGGCGAAAATCCACGGAGACCCACACGACAGTATGGACCTGTCCGGTAGACATGTCCGGCTTCCTTGCAGTGGAAACAAAGGGGCCTGTGGTCGGGTGTATGCTAGATGTCACTCTTTCTCGGTCTAGCTTCGGCGATCAACGGTGAGCTGTGAGGACGGAAGCCTACCTCCATTTGCTGAGCGTGTCGCTCATTGGGGTAAAATAAGCTGGTTGAACTGCACGATGGAGGACGTCGCACTGCTTCCGCGTAGCTCATCTCGACGCAGTGCCTCTGTTGTGGCGCCTCAGACGGTTGGGGAGCGTGAACGGCTTGCCGTAGCTCGGCACGTACCATCTCCGTAATGGAGAGCTGCTCTACAGGAGAAGCAGTCACCTGCATTTTCTGTAGCTCTTCCTTAATAAGAGCTGTGATAAGCTTTAGCAACGCGCTGATGTCATTGCCGAGAGTGGCAGAAGTGACCTCACTTGGGTGTACATTATGGTTATACTGCCTGGCACGCTGTTGAAGGGCTTTCTCCATGGCACTGGCTTCGTCGTGGAACTCCGCAGGTGTCGCAGGCGGGTTTCGAATCAGGCCGGCAAAAACCTCTTCTTTAACACCACGCATTAGGTGGCGAACTTTCTTGGATTTGGACATATAGGACTCCGCACGCCTGAAAAGCCGATTCATGTCCTCTACGTAAGTCGTCACCCTTTCGTTAGGGCCTTTAACCCTTGCCTTTAGCACGCTCCGCTGTCTGTTTCCTGTCCACTCGGGCAAATGCCTTGAGGAACTGCCGGTGAAACTCATCCCATGACGTAAGCGCTGCTTCATGGTTCTCAAACCACGTTTTCAAGGAGTCCTCCAGGAAGCAGTACACATAGCGATGCTTACGTTCTGGGGTCCAATCGTTGATGACGGCGACACGGTCGAAATGCTCGAGCCAGTCGTCGGCATCTTTAAAAGCAGCTCCGTGAAATGTCTTCGGCGTCTTGGGCTGGTTGACAACCAGGTGCACTGGTGCTGGCGCGGTGACGTTAGGCGGTGTTTGATTCATAGTGCTCTGACGTTCAGGCAGCAAATCGTGCTGTGGCTCGAGTCCCTGGAGACGACGGCTGGAACGTACGTGCACAGGGGTAAGCTCGGCTGAGCTACTCGATGAACTTGCGTCAGGGGTCCGCATCATCTACCGACCCCGCACTTCCACCAGAAAGTGTCACAAAGACACAGGTACGCAGGTACAAAATAGGGCGTTTACTTTCGTAACCCAAGGGCAAGAAACGCGAACACCAGAGCACGCGCACACATGACTACTTCGTTGTCCTCTTCAGAGGCTGGCTACTATAGTTGTCTGCCTATCTTGCGTCCATATGTTGTGTCAACGAAACCACCTCAAGAGCAGCGAGACTATGACATGTAACTCATGACATTCATAACATACGTGTGACGATTTTCATGTTATGACTATTCAATTAGGCTCGTCATACAGTCATGCTATGCCATAAAAATTACGATATAGATCCCACCCATCATCGAAACGGCCAGGAGAGCTAAATGTCGTAGGCGGATAGATAGACGGACGGACGGACGGACGGACGAATGGACGGACGGATGGACGGGTGGACGGATGAATGGATGGATAGATGGATGGATGGATGGATGGATGGATGGATGGATGGATGGATGGATGGATGGATGGATGGATGGATGGATGGATGGATGGATGGATGGATGGATGGATGGATGGATGGATGGATGGATGGATGGATGGATGGATGGATGGATGGATGGATGGATGGATAAGCTCCAAGTTGCCGAAGTTCGCTAAGTAATGCTTCGCAATTAATATACCCGATAACGCGAAGCAGGGGAATTAAAAGATTGATAAACGAGAATTTTTTGGAATGAACTAGTAAGGTAACCGGTAAATTAGTACTGGGGCTATTTTTCTTCACTGAAGCAAATAAAGTTGTGTCTTGTGCAGTCGCTGTGCAGCTCTGCTCGCACACCAGCACATGCATTATATTGTTACGGGGAAGATTTATTCACCGAGAGCTGGTCTTGCTAACGGCTTAAAGAGCGCACAGTCATGCAGGCCAACGGGAGAAGCTCGAGAGTCCAACCCACAACCACGTTGTCGTCTCCTTCATTTGGGTGCTCATTCAGCTGTGTCGGGGCGACAGTTCCATACACGTATCATCACCCAGGTCCGTAAGGCACCGTCTCGGTGCCTGTTGAATGAGCGAGTCGGCGTTGTAGGGCTTGAGACGAGAAACGTGGACTACTTCCGTTCTGGGTACAGCAGCTGATGAGTGTTGTAGCGGCAATCTCGTAGGTCACAGGTGTCACCTGACGAATGACTCGGTAGGGCCCAGCGTATCGCGATAGTAGTTTCTCGCAGAGGCCAACACGTCGAGATGGCAGCCATGGGAGAAAAAGAGATCCCACAGAAAAAACGGCATCTCTATGCCCACGGTCATAAAGGGAGTTCTGTGCTGTCTGCAACGACGATCACCGAGCGCGTGCCGTGAGGGCACGGGTGATCGCATCCTGAGCGTACGAAGTGGAGGATGGGTGGTCTCAATAAAGCAGTGTGTCGAAGGGCAGTAAGGGATTACGTCCGAAGAGTTGATAAAAAGGGGAGTAGCCCGCTGTTTCATGACACGACGAGTTATAGGCGAAGGTTACGAATGAAAGAGCTATGTCCCAATCAGTGTGGTTGGTAGATACGTACATGGAAAGCATGTCTGTCAATGTGCGGTTTAGGCGCTCCGTAAGGCCGTTAGTCTGAGGGTGCTAAGATGTGGTGAAGTTGTGACGGGTAGCGCAAGATCGGAGTAGATCATCAACCACACGAGATAGAAAGTATAGCGACCACGGTCTGTGAGCAGGTGAGACGGAGCGCCATGCTGGAGAATAATGTCGTACAGCAGGAAGTCGGCAACGTCGGTTGCGCAGCTGGTTGGTAGCGCACGAATGATTGCATACCGAGTGGCATAGTCTGTGGCCACTGCAATTAATTTATTTCCAGTTGTAGAAGTAGGAAAGGGACCTAGCAAGTCCAACCCCGCTCGATAAAATGGCTCGGCTGGAACTTCAATAGGTTGAAGAAGACCGGCAGGGGGAGTCGTAGGCTTATTTCGGCGCTGGCAGAGGTCGCAAGATGCGACGTAACGGCGAGCAGAGCGGTAGAGACCCTTCCAGAATACTCGTCGTTGAATGCGGTCGTAAGTTCTGGAGACTCCTAGATGTCTAGAAGTTGGAGCGTCGTATAATTGTCGCAGAACATCCTTTCGCAAGTGATGTGGTACGACGAGTAAAAGTTTCGCGCCGTCGGGGTGTAAGCTGCGGCGGTACAAAACGTTGTCTTGAAGCAGGTATCTGCTAAAAGAAGGGTCAGCATAACACAATTGAAGGCGGTCAATGATGGTGAGCAGTGATGGATCTCGGCGCTGTTCGTCGGCCACGTTCAGAAAGTCAGTGATGGCTAAAATGCAGGCATCAAATTCCAAAACAGCGGAGCTAGGTGGATCAACGGGGGGCCGGGATAAGAGGTCAGTATCGCTGTGCAGCTTTCCAGATTTCTAAACAACCGAGAACGTGTACTCCTGTAATCGAAGTGCCCATCGGCCAAGTCTTCCTGTAGGGTCCTTAAGCGTCAACAGCCAGCAAAGCGCATGATGGTCCGTGATGACTGCCAACAGACGTCCGTATAAGTACGGACGGAATTTCGCAATAGCCCAGACGAGAGCTAAGCATTCGCGCTCAGTGATGGAATAATTTTGTTCCGGTTGCGACAAAAGGCGGCTAGCGTAGGCTATCACACGGTTGGCGCCATTCTGTATTTGAGCGAGTATAGCACCAATGCCATGGCTGCTTGCATCGGTGCAAAGCTCTGGTCGAGCCGCTGGATCAAAATGAGCCAACACAGGTGGTGATGTGAGGGCGGTAATTAGCGATGCGAAGGATGTTCTTGGTCCCTTCCCCAAGAAAATGCCACATCCTTTTTGAGGAGATCCGTGAGGGGCCTGGCAATAACCGCGAAGTTGAAGACAAAGCAGCGGAAGTATGAGCAGAGCCCAATAAAACTTCGAACTTCTTGTGTGTAACGCGGAACCGGGAACTCTCGGACTGCGCGGACTTGGTCAGGGTCGGGTTGAATACCAGTGGCGTCAACAAAGTTGCCGAGTAGTTTAATCAGCCGGCGTCCAAATGAGCATTTCGAAGAATTCAGTTGGAGACTAGCGCAACGAAAAACGTCAAGAATTGCCGAGTGACGAGACAGGTGGCTTTTGACGGAGGGCGAGAAAACGATTACAACATCTAAATAGCAAAGGCAGGTCGACCATTTGAAACCGCGAAGAAGAGAGTCCATCATACGTTCAAAAGTAGCCGGGGCATTGCACAACCCAAAAGGCATGACCTTGAATTGGTAAAGGCCATCGCGTGTGATGAATGCTGTCTTCTCGCGGTCGCGCTCGTCAACCGAAATTTGCCAGTATCCGGATCGAAGGTCAAGGGACGACAAATAGTTGGCGCCGTGGAGGCAGTCGAGCGCATCATCGATTCGGAGTAAAGGATAAACGTCCTTCTTGGTGATCCGATTCAGGTGGCGATAGTCGACGCAAAAGCACCACGTGTTGTCCTCCTTTTTAACTAAGACCACAGGGGATGCCCAAGGACTTGACGAAGGCTTAATGACGTCTTTACTCGGCATTTTCTCGACCTCCGTCTGTATAACTTGCCGCTCAGCATGTGACACGCGATAAGGGCGTTTGTGGAGTGGACTGGTCTCGCCGGTGTCGATGCGGTGGGTTACAGCACTTGTGCGGCCCAGGGGACGGTCATCGGCGTCAAAGATATCCAGGTAAGAAAATAGAACACCCCGGAGCGCTGCAAATTGGGAAGGTAAGAGGTCGCTGTATATCATTTTGTCGAGGAACGGCCTATATTGCGACGTGATGACCGCTTTCGCCATGGTCATAGTGTCAGGGGTAAAAGAACGAATCGAACATTCATCAAGGGTGGAAAGATCGGCTAAAGTGATGCCTTCGGAAAGAACTTGAGTCGACGTAGAGAAGTTCAGAACTGGAAGAAGCACCGTGTTGTTAGCAACAACCAGATATCCAGCTAAGAAAAGGTATCTGGTTAGGAACAATCAGATATCAAGGTAAGAAAATAGAACACCCCGGAGCGCTGCAACTTGGGAAGGTAAGAGGTTGCTGGATACCATTTTGTCGAGGAACGCATTATAATGCGACGTGATGACCGCTTTTGCCATGGTCTTAGTGTCAGGGGTAAAAAAACAATTCGAACATTCATCAAGGGTGAAAGAACGGCTAAAGTGATGCCTTGAGGAAGAACTTGGGTCGACGTAGAGAAGTTCAGAACTGGAAGTAGCACCGTGTTGTTAGCAACAACCAGATATCCAGCTAAGAAAAGGTACCTGGTTAGGAACAACCAGATAGCCAGGTAAGAAAATACAACACCCCGGAGCGCTGCAACTTGGAAAGGTAAGAGGTTGCTGCATACCACTTTGTCGAGGAACGCCTTATATTGCGACGTGATGACAGGTTTTGCCATGCTCTTAGTGTCAGGGGTAAAACAAGGAATCGAACAATCATCAAGGGTGAAAGATCGGCTACAGTGATGCCTTTGGGAAGAACTTGGGTTGACGTAGAGAAGTTCAGCACTGGAAGTAGCACCACGTTGTCAGCAACAGCCACTATAGTATGTGGTAGTGCGATGTGGTGCGTGAATGTCAAATCAATGAGGGGAGCCACCAGATAGTCTCCATCAGGAACGGACGGTAAGGGCGACAGAGGAATGTACATAGCAGCCTGTGGCGGTAGCCGTAGAGACTCCACGGATTATAGCCGAGTGCGACTTGGAGGAGTGAAATCGGAGCACAAAGGCAATTCGAGCCGCAAGATAACAGTAGAACAATCGATGAGGGCAGAGTGGGCGGTTAAGAAGTAAATTCCAAGGATGACGTCGTATGGGCAAGCACCAAGGACTGCGAAGAGAACGGAAGTGTGGTGGCCAGCAACAGTAACGCGGGCAGTGCACATACAAAGCACCGATGTTCGACTTCCGTTGGCAACTCGAATAGTAGAGAACATAGCCGGTGTGAGAACCTTTTTCAGGTGAGATCGAAGTGTAGAACTCATAACAGATACTTGGGCACCAGTGTCAATTAGAGCAGTAACGGCGTGGCCATCAAAGAACACCCGAAGTAAATTGCGTCATGAATTTGTAACCGGTTGAGGGTTTTCGTTCCAAGTTGTCAACGCAGCGCCACCTCCAGGAGCTGCACTCGTCAGTTTTCCGGGTAATGGCCAGAATAAGCTGGTGACGGAGAGCAGTGGCGTTGAGGGGAGCGTGACGGCCGACCCTGAGGTGACGGCGAGCGGCTAGACCAGTTTCTTTGGGCGATGACGTCAGCGTAGTACGGTTCGGAGCGTGGAGATGGACGGCGAGCTGAAGGGTCCTGAATATGGTCATCCGGAAAACCGGGTTGCGAATGGTGTCCACGGTCCTGACGGCGATCGACATTAGGAAAGCTTGGCCGGAAATACCACCTGTTGCGGCAATGTTGCGAGATGTTCCCAACTCGAGAGCAAAAAAAAGCAGATGGGTCAATCATTTCGGTAGCATGGTAAAAACCGAGCAGTCGAAGCTGCCGCAGCGACAGGTGGAGCAGAGTGGTGGTCAACATTGTGGGCGGGAGTGCTCATGGGCTTCGGCATCAGTCTGGCGTGCTGGGGAACCTGGACGCCCAGGTTAGCAAACTCCTGACGTACGATGGCTTGAATAAGCGAGACTGTTGCCCAATTGTCTTGCGCAGGGGCCTGATAGGAAGCGGGTGCCATGGCTTTCAGCTCCTGGCGAACAAGTCTTGCGATATTGGTGGGAGGCGCAAGTGAACTTGGCGCTGCAGAATCCTCGCAAGACGAAGTCGCAGCAGTGTTTGGTAGTCTCGTGATGTGGTGGGTTATTCGCCTGCTTTTTGCTTGTTGAAATCGTCGGCATTCAGATTTGATGGAGTCGACAGTAGTGCAGTTCTTGCACATTAGTATGTTGAAAGCATCATCAGCAATGCCTTTCAACACGTTGCTGATCTTGTCCGCCTCGGACATGTTTTTGTCAGTCTTCCGGCACAGTGCCAGTACGTCTTGGATGTATGTGACGTACGACTCCGTCGATGATTGAACACGCGACGCGAGTTCCTACCTGGCTGCCATCTGACGAGCAATTGACCAACCGAACAAATCGCGAAGCTTTTGCTTGCATGTGTCCCAGCTGGTTAATTCTTCTTGATGCGTCTCATACCAGGCGCGCGCCGTACCCCGTAGGTAGAATAGAATATTTGCCAGCATAAGCGTTTCGTCCCACCTGCAGTGCTTGCTGACGCGCTCGAATAACGCGAGCCATTCTTCGACGTCCGTGCTGTCCGTGCCCGAAAAAGTGCCGGGGTCGAGAAGATGAGGGGGAATCACAGGTGATGGAGCCGGCGTGGATGGTGAGGCCTGAGTGCTGGTTGCAGGCATCGCGGCTGGACAAAGCTGGCATCCACTGTGGAGTTCCAGAGCCGGGTTTTGGGAAGACCCCGCACCTTCCACCAAAAGATGTTACGGGGAAGATTTATTCACCGAGAGTTGGTCATGCTAACGGCTTAAAGAGCGCACAGTCATGCAGGCCAACGGGAGAAGCTTCAGAGTCCAACCCACAACAACCACGTTGTCGTCTTCTTCATTTGGGTGCTAATTCAGCTGTGTCGGGGCGACAGTTCTATACACGTATCATCACCCAGGTCCGTAAGGCACCATCTCGGTGCCTGTTGAATGAGCGAGTCGGCGTTGTAGGGCTTGAGACGAGAAACGTGGACTACTTCCGTTCTGGGTGCAGCAGCTGATGAGTGTTGTAGCGGCAATCTTGTAGGTCACAGGTGTCACCTGACGAATGTCTCGGTAGGACCCAACGTATCGCGATAGTAGTTTCTCGCAGAGGCCAACATGTCGAGATGGCAGCTACAGGAGAACAAGAGATCCCACAGAAAAAATGGCATCTCTATGTCCACTCACATGTATACATCAAACAGAAAGCTTGTAATAGCGACAAGAAGTGGCAAAAGCGCTGACATGATGTGCCACACTGGCAGATATCATCAAAAGGGTTGCCATTCCACTCACTCGTCTGCGACGGGCAGGGCCATACGCAGAAATATTTTTCGAGAGGTGTTTTCTTGTAGAATAGCAAATTTAGGCAACTGGTGGTCGATATGAAGGCATCTAAGTACTTAAGTATGACCCAAAACGCTGAAACAATAAATTATTTCGGGGCGTGTCATAACTCCCTCAAACCCCCCCCCCCTAATTACGGGCCTGGCGACAGGCATACGTCAAAGAACTACCTCGTGAGTAGACTCACTTGGACTCTGATCAATTCTTGAGTCAGAGCCTGAGTGAGTAATATCTTGGCGAGCTTGAGTCCGGGTTACCCCCGCAAAGAAAATTTCATTCGGAGTGAATCCAAGTGAGTAAGAATGAGGAAACTTTTGGGTGTACAAGTCCGTTTAACTCCTAAGCATAAGATATATTTCTTTAGTGAGCCTGAGTGAGTTCCTCTACGGTTTTCCTACCTATGGCAGCGGGACAGTTGAGCCACGCTATCACTTCCCGGTAATAACGCCCCAACTGGCAAGTTCGGCTGGTAGAGCCCCATAGATCGACCGGTGGAACCCCATTACTGCTACCGCGATACACCCCGCCCCGTTCACTCCAACTGCACACAGACACGCACACACCTCGACAAAGCGCACCTCGCCTTGGTTTTTCGATGACTAGACGACTCACATGCAGGCAGGGTCTGCTCCAAAGCACAGAAGATTATACGGGTATTTCATAAGTGTTAGTCAGCTCCTTTTAACGGCCGTGAACGCAATGCTGCCTAATGAACTCATTCTACATTCGTATTTTATGCTTGAAGATTAAGAGTGGAGGATGTGCATTTGGCTTCGTTCAGTGATGACTTGAGTATAAACAGAGCACAGGAAATAAGAAAAAAAGTCACAGCTTTGCCGCAACGGCGAAACGATTAATGCGATAGCAATAAATTTGAATGTCCCGCGAAAAATGGTGAGCAGATCGAAACGTACCCGGCGTTTCTCACGCACGAATGACGCACGAAACGTACTCACAGGTATGAGAAACGCGAGTAAGTGTCTCAGTTGTTACTTCACTTTGTCTGAAAAGCAAGCCTTTTGCAAAGGGAGATTGTGCAGTGAGTGCAGAGACCTTTGTGCGTCCGGGAGCCACAACAGAATCGTTCCCGTGAAAGCCCAAGGCGTACGATTCTCCCCACCGCGAGATACGCGTGCGCACGCGTGTGCGTCTACCCCCCCCCCCCCACACCCCTGCGGGGCAAAGTGCGCGAAGGAGACGAACGCATCAGCGCGTCGTGTCGATCTGGCGATGCGCGCTCATTGTGCCACCACGCTGGTAATGCGAAACTCATGATAGTTCCCTTGAGATCGCCAGCGGTAGCGCTAAGTGGTAGATATAAATAGCTTGCCATGTCGGAGTTGCCTGAGGTGCTCCTTCGTGGCTCAGTGGCTAACGCCACGCGCTCTCGAGCAAGAAGTGGGGCGTTCGATTCCGCGCACCGGAGTCTTTCTGGGCCATTTTTCTTTCTTGCGTTTTCCTATATATGGATACGAGTAGATATACGGTGAATGACGCCGGTGACGGACGTGGACGCCGAAGACGGCGGCAAAGTCCTACCGAGATTACTCGTATATATGTTATCGCAATAAAAGTCATAAGAACAGCACCTTTGTAACTTTGAAACATCGCATTTTTTATGTTTCTGCGTGAGCCTTCCAAGCACACGACGCTCTGGGATGCCCAGGCCTTATTTCAGTTCACACTCATGACGTTCGAGAATGTACTTGCCATTTAACGTAATTATCTTCTTGAGGGGTGCAAGTTCTCGATGAAGCAATTGATGCGCTAGCCCTGTTCATTTTATTCCAAATTTTTATTTTGGCAGTGTTAAAGACATCGTCTCGGAAGAATTGCACCATTGGCGTTGCTGTCGGTGAGTGAATCTTCAGCATTGTCCATGAGCGTGAATTCGAGATAAGCGAAGGTGTAAAAACCCGTAAAAACCACAGTTCGTGTGAAATTCAAAGCTCGGACTTCTGCGTTGCAAGGAAGTGTTCTACTGCAATGCCAAGCCCATTCTCGAAATTGCTTCGGAAAGCCTCTATGCTTATGTTATGTGCAGTGTGAGGGTCTCCTTACGTAACGCGTGGAAGAACCGTAGAAAAGGCGTCGATACGAGTGAATTGTGCAAGAGCGGATATTTTATATGCCCAGATTGTCCCAACCGTACAATCATAACATTTTATCATTATCCGCATCCCCAGTGACAAAGTATTCAGGGGCGTGGGTGCGCATGTTGCCTTACGGACTCCTTGTGGTTACTTCGCCAATTCACACGAGAAAGTATTATGGCTTGTAGGGATTTCTCAAAATGTACTTGCCATAAGCGTTGTGACAGCTTCAAACGACAAACTTAGGGCACACAGACGTTACTTGCCTAGCAGCACAGGTGAGGTGACCACCGGGGAGCGAAGACAGAGTGTCGGTTTGGGGGGCGATGCGAACCGAGCGCGATTACGCTATCATGGTGCACTCCTAAAGATGAAGGTCAAGCGTCTTCTCAGTTACCATTGGTCACCTGTCAATACTTCGAAAACCTTGCTGTTTACATTGATAACGATGTGTTTTTGGTGTTAGTGGAGGTGATTCTAAAATCGGGGTAAGCCTGGTAGACCTGTCCCGCAATATCGTCATCAGAGCGACTATTTCCACGTGGTATGGCTCACCATACTTCGATTAAGTTTGTATACCATCAGAAATGTACAGGTATCATAACCACTTTCTGGCGTATCCACCACACACTTTCATGAAGCAATCTCTTCATAGCATGCGTGGGGAAAACCTCTTTCTATCATGCTATCTATTAGTATCTCCCTTCTAGAACAAAAAAGCCTGTAGGACCAGATGTAGTGATGAATATCCGTAACTTTGTTGCATTCGGTGCACAGCGGAGAAAGAGCCATGCAGGAGGCCTATCGTGTCATTATCCTTTAGAGAAGCGTTGACTCGGCGTGACCAAGACATATTGGCATAATGCTGATGGCGCGTTTTTTCTAAGGAATGAAAATGGCGTGAAATTGTCCCATTTATTAGTTGCTTGTTAATTGAAGCTCTGGCAGTCGGTTGACGGTCCTTAGCTGGCTATCGCGTCTGCTTTTTTTCTTGCCGCTGACACTAACATGTCAAGGTATTCATTGTAATGTTACACAGATGCCTTTTCTTTTTGGTAGCGTCTTTTATTGATGTTAGCGACTAGCCGCAAAATTTGTTTGCGGAAGTTCCTCAAGAAAGTTCTTGCACTGCCGACTTGCAGTCCGACAGAAAGGCAGCCTCATGGGTGAGACCATTCTTTAGGTTGTGAAGAGAAACAGCAAAAGTTGAACTTTCAGCAACATACAAAGTGATTACGTGGTGCAAGCGGCCATACCACGCTGAGTATATTATGTTAGGTAGTTTATCTGTGCTTGCGGCATAATGAATTGGTCATAGAATACTCATATTGCCAACGTGATTCACACCGCCAACTTCACTTTCAATTTTTATAATTCTAACTTCATGGTAGGTGTTGTTTCCTTAAAACGTTCTTAGAAAACAACAGTCGCGTTTAAAATCATATATGCCTCTTCAGTTGTGTCAGCGTGGGTTCATGCGAAAAGGATGAGACAACTTTCCTAGGCGCGAGCGATGTTTATTGCCACATGTCTATCGTTGCGTGGCGCAGTCTCGATAAGCCAAGGGCAGAATGTGGTTCGTGCATTTTAAATGCGAAGCATTTCTTAGCGAACTTCAGCGACTTTGAGCGCATCTATCTATCTATCTATCTATCTATCTATCTATCTATCTATCTATCTATCTATCTATCTATCTGGCCACCTACGACTTTTAGCTTTCCTGGCCGTTTCGATAATGGTATTGATACCAAGCTTTGCATGGCATTACATGACTATATAAAGAACATATTTGACTAGTCGTAACATGAAAATCATGGAACGCATGTCATCATGAATGCCATGATTTACATTTCATAGTCCTGCGGCTCTTGCGGTGGTCTCAATCACATAACATGTTGCAAAACTGGTATGGTATGACATGATTGCATGGCGAACACAATCGACAGACCCTAACATGAAAACAATGACATGCTTGTCATGTAACATGGTTACATGCCACACTTATTATGCGCTCGCGGCTGTTTCGCTAGCGTCACATATACTAAAGTTGGTATTACGCTACGTGAATAGATCACGATGATATGTGACTGTTGCAAACATAATAAACATGAGATGCCAGTCATGTAACAACATGACTACACGCCACACTCATGATGCGCTCGCGGCCATTTCGCTAGCTTCACATATGCCAAATTTGATAAAACGTGACGCCAATGGATGACGAAGGTATACGTGACTGGTGCAAACATGATAATCATGAGATGCGCGTCATGTGAGAACATGACTAGATGCCACAGTCAAGGTGCCAATACATTTCGACATGACATGGGGCGCGTGCTCGCCGACTTTCATTGCTTCGCGTCACTCCAGCGTTGCCGCGCCAGACGCCAGTCCTGCCATAGATGGATGGATGGATGGATGGATATGGCTGTACCCTTTAGATCGGGCGGTGGCTAGTGCCACCAAGCCGTAATACTTAATATTAAGTATTACTTCATGTTACACTTAATATAAATATTAAGTATATGGCGTAATATTGCCATATACTCGCAGGCACACGCCACACTGCGTTGCTTTGACGCATGTGTGTTTCAGCGCGTTCGGCATCCCTCCGTCACGAAAGGTGGAGACGCAGTGTTGTCTGGGTAACGCGTCGGCATAGAGTAATGTTACTATATGACATCGGCGCGAAATGCAGAAAATATTGCAGCTCTGATATAATTGATATGTAGGGTTTAACGTGCCAGAACCTCCATATGTAAATTATGAGAGATGCCGTGGTGGAGGGCGCCGGAAAATTTGACCACCTGAGGTTGATGATTTGATCGATTTGTGGGGTTTAACGTCCCAAAACCACCATATGATTATGAGAGACGCCGTAGTTGAGGGCTCCGGAAATTTCGACCACCTGGGTTTCTTTAACGTACATCCAAATCTGAACACACGTTACTACAGACTTTTTGCCCCCATCGAAAATGCAGCTTCTACCACCGGGATTTGATCCCGCGACCTGCGGGTCAGCAGCCGAATACCTCAGCTCTTTACCACTGCAGCAGGGCAAGAGTTCAGCTCCACTGAGTGTTGTTACTTGGTCTCGTGCTGCCAATATCACGTCACCAAAAACTTCTCTTCGCCGCCCTAACCTTTCCAAAGCAATAAATAAATAATTAAACATTTTCACATCAATAAGTGGGGATAAACTTTGGTGTAACTCGTGTTGAAATCGACAACTATAGAAAATTTTCACATTTTAGGGGGCATCGATGGTCTTTCTTTTAAGATGGCATTGTTGTGATTGAAACTTGTACATTTTTAATAGTTACTCCAGAATTATACTTCTTGTCAAGCATAACATACACTCGCTAATTAGACTTACTAACGTATGCGGCTTAGGAAGCCACGATAAGGAAGGAAGGCTTCTTTATCGATGGATGATTTTGGAATAGATCTACAGCCTTATAGTTAGCTCTGTAGGGCTATAGATATTTTGTCCCGAACACATCCACAAAGAAGTATTCGTCATGAAATATTTCACGCTGGGTCTCATTCAAACGTTAGAGTAATCTAGTAACCACCCGCAATGAACTGGTGAATTTCGTTTCTCGATTATTATTCTGCGCAATATTCACGTCGCATTCTCTCTTCTCACGAATACGTCCAACATGGGGGAGGCCTGTTGGAAGACGTCTCACGCAATATCGATTCTTTTCGCAGGAAATGAACCAAGTGCGATGACGGATATGTTTCCTCGACAGCTGCCGGAGTCGGTCGAAGCCGTCAACGCCTCCGGCACACGTCAACTGACGAGGTTGACGCAATCGCTAATTACGAATCACTTCTCACCATACGTTCGCCCGCACCCCTCATTCACGTCCGACCCCCGCACGCGGCAGTGAACATCACGGAACGCGCTACGTCAAACCTACGACGCACTCAGTAGATTTGCCTATGTGGGCTCTGACAAACTCGCTGAATTTGAGTCGCACGAGTAAAAAATCCACTATTGCTATTCAGGGTGCACTCTCGATTCACGTTAAATCATTCGGGCGTTATATAACTTTCACGATGATTAGATAAGGCGAAAGACGGCAAGCACAAAAGCCGCAATTGATAAGAACTGCTTTATAAGCCCACATACATATATCAAAATTTTAACGTTAAATACAATAACAAGCGTTATAATGAGACTTAAAATTGACACATTTTTTGGTACAAGACGTAGTCATTTCTTGCACAGCCATAGCGCAGCAATTTTGGCAGTCCAGCAGGGCACTACTGTATTGAACAAAATACGGTGATATGGTTTTCAGGGCTCATGTGGTGGCAGCGGCATTGCGTTTTAGACAGACAGACAGACAGACAGACAGACAGACAGACAGACAGACAGACAGACAGACAGACAGACAGACAGACAGACAGACAGACAGACAGACAGGCAGGCAGGCAGGCGGGCAGGCGGCAGGCGGGCAGGTAGGCAGTCAGGCAGATAAATAGATAGATAGATAGATAGATAGATAGATAGATAGATAGATAGATAGATAGATAGATAGATAGATAGATAGATAGATAGATAGATAGATAGATAGATAGATAGATAGATAGATAGATAGATAGATAGATAGATAGATAGATAGATAGATAGATAGATAGATAGATAGATAGATAGATAGATAGATAGATAGATAGATAGATAGATAGATAGATAGATAGATAGATAGATAGATAGATAGATAGATAGATAGATAGATAGATAGATAGATAGATAGATAGATAGATAGATAGATAGATAGATAGATAGATAGATAGATAGATAGATATTTGATGCGGACCTATAACTACAAATAGAAAACTCGGTGTTCATGCTCACACTGATCACGACAGTACGTTGTGACCGCATTTATTGATCCATGTTAATTTCATGCAGGTTAACTGCTACATGCCGTATACATTCTCACAGTGATATATATGTACACTACTCAACATTATCCACTAACATGCACTGACTTCTTTTTTTATTTTTGCGTAGAAATACCTGCAAGTTCGTTCAGACGTGTGCAGTATTTATTATTTATTCGTAGTCAAAAGCGGAGACTTTTTTTCTTTGCGTGTTTTTTTTTTTGCTTTGGACCCCACGACACCAACAAGGAAAGAGCCACGAATTAAGTAGCGCACTCAATATACAAACTTTTCCCGTGGTTTTTCACGCACCCGCCTGAGGTTCTGGGATTGCTTGAGGATGACCTTCTGCGGCAATAAGGCCATATGATCGCCTGCCTATAGCTGTACAAAACCAATACTCATCCTGCAAGAGAAGCAAACAACGGACGCCTAGGCATTTACACGCATGGCTCTGTGTCTTCAGTAAGATCAGCAGGGGCGGTGATTATTCCCTCGAGGCACATAACAATTAAATTGATGACATCGTATTTGACATCGTCAACAGCTGCAGAACACGCCGCCATACGTGCAGCTCTGGAGTTTATAATTGAAGAACCTTCAGGAACTTGGTCTATCTTCTCGGACTCGAAGGCAGCTCTTCAATGTCTTATGTCACCCTTTCGCCGTAGACCTAATGAACAGTTAGTAGCTGAAATAAGGCTTCTTCATCACCAAACAATCGAGAAACACCACAGCATAGGGTATCAGTGGATACCAGGTCATTGCGGTATATATGGCAATGACCGCACAGATGAGACCGCTAGATCTGCACACCACTGTACCCAATACTCAGCCATCCCGTTCTCAAGAACCGACGCAGCTACAAGACTTCGTTCGCTTGCACGTGACTTCACCCTGGTACATTGGACTCAACAGAATTCACAAACGCGCGCCTGCATAATTTGGATTCCTACCTGCAGCTTCGTCTTCTCGCAGGGATATCTCGAGCTGAGGAGACTTTTCTGTGCCGCCTGTGGCTTGGAGTGGCCTTCACGAACGCATACTCCTATCTCATGGGAACGGCCCGCTCGTCTACGTGCACTTACTGCCACTGCGAAGAAACCATCGCGCACCTTCTATGTGAGTGCACCCATTTCAACGCGCCAAGACAAGAACTGTCTGCAGCTCTGAATAGTCTGGATAATCGGCCTTTGTGAGAACGAACAA
This sequence comes from Rhipicephalus annulatus, assembly GCA_013436015.1. Lineage (NCBI taxonomy): Eukaryota > Metazoa > Arthropoda > Arachnida > Ixodida > Ixodidae > Rhipicephalus > Rhipicephalus annulatus. The sequence goes on along the minus strand of WOVY01011254.1, from coordinate 193,904 downwards.
TTCTGGGTCATTGGCCACGCCCATCCTCAGCCCAGAAGGCTTTGAAAGCTCTGCTACGCTTTCTGCGGGCAACTGGCCTGAGACCGACTTTAGTGTGATACCCTTTGATGTTACCTTTCATCTGTCGCTATTTTTTGTAATATCTCTCTGTCCCTCTCTTCGCAACATTGCTTTTCATCATCTTTTATTCCCCTCAGCCATTTCTCCAATACAGGGTAGCCAGCCGGTCTAAGATCTGGCTAACCTCCCTGCCCTTCCGCTCAAACTTTCCGCCTCCTCATAGTTTGCATATGCAGAGTTATATCTAAGCTGACTTAGAATGGGTTCAAATACCAACCTGTTAGCTAATATCAAAGATATAAAGTGTAAAATAAGAACCTGTCTAAGCGAGCCCGCAATTAGGAATGGGATGAAAATGTCGTGCTTCGATATATGGCACTTTAGCTAATTACCATTTCATATTTAACGTCCAATTTGCGGGTGCTGTCTTCACATTTCAGAGGTGATAGCATCACCCGGTTGGTCACCCTTTCATCTTTCATAGCCAGCCTATCCATAGAGTGAATGATGATGAGTGGGGCGAAGCATCCGTCTGTCCATCCGCTGCGCGTTCCAATGTGATAGGAGTGGATGCATGGACTGACGCATGCATAGACAAACTATCACACGGACGAACCGACGAACGCACAAAAAGACGGGCCGACGCAATCACGGACGCACGCATGGACGAACGCATGCACAGAGGCCCGCGCAGACGGATGGATGGACGGACGCTTCGCCCCACTCATCATGCTTCACTCTGTGGGTTCGGTGAGGTTTTTCGTTTCGTAATTTACAAGGTTAGCTATGTGCTTGTATAATAATAAAAAGGCAGGGACGTTTATAATGCACTCTAAATAATGTCTGTCGATATTCAAGAATTCCAGTTCAAATGACGTCCGACGTACATAAAAACACACATTTTATGCCTTAATGGTATGTGCATTATTGCACCGCTTTTCGTTTCGACATACTAGAGCGTCATACAGCTCCATGACTCGCTCTTCTAATACACGGTGTTCCGCATCTCTAACTTGCGTTATTAAAGTTAGCCTGTCATCCCTTCAAAAAACAATCACAGCTTTGCAGTAAAGCCGAAGCAGTGAATGTGATAGTAAGCAATTGGTAGGTCCCGCGAGGAATCCCAAGCATATCGAAACGTGCCCCACGTTTCTCACGCACAAATGACGCAAGAAACGTACTCACAAGTACAAATGAACGCGAATAAGCATCTCAGTTGTTAATTCGCTGTGTCTAAAAAGCGTGTCCTTTTGCAAACGCCGACTGTGCAACAATCGCAGTGACGTTTGTGCGTTTGATGACTAAAACGGAATTATCTTGTAAAAAACCATGGCCTGCGAAGACGTACGATCCTCCCCAATGCGAGATAAGGGAGCGTGAGTGAGCGTCCGCTCCCTGCTCTCTATGCGTCGCAGCGTCGTGACGATATGGCGACGCGCGCTCATTGTGCTATTTTTATGGTAATGCTGAAAACACAATAGTTGCCCCCCAAGATGACCGTCACCAGCTGTAAGTGGTAGGTATAAATAGCTTGCCGTTTGAACGTTGAACTACGTGCTTCTCCGTGGCTCAGTGGTCAACGCCTCGCACTCGCGTTTCAAAGGTTGCACATTCGATTCTGCGTGACGGAGTCTTTTTCTGGATTATTTTTTTTTCTTGCGTTTTCATATATATATATATATATATATATATTATATATATATATATATATATGTATGTGTGTGTGTGTGTGTGTGTGTGTGTGTGTGTGTGTGTGACGCATTCACAAGGTGATTCTAGGAGAAGCCGACGAAGAGGAAGTGTGCGTGCATTAGAATAAACGCATGGCATCTGGACCACGACGTGTCTCCATTTTGTAGCGTCACACAAGTCGACAGGATCGACCTCATCAACGTGCCATGGCTAAGCCTAAGCCCCCGCTCAACATACAGAAGTTCAAGGGAACACCAGAAGACGTCCCCATCGACAAGTGGCTTCTTCTTTTCGACATGAAGGCAGCCGAGGCATCATGGACTCACCGCGATCGGGTCACTCACTTCAACGAATACATTGAAGGGGAAGCGTTCAAGTCGTACCTGACAGAGATTTTCGGCAACGGCGAGACAACTTGGGGCGATATCAAGCGTGACATGCAAGCCCGCTTTGCTTCGACTGACGGAGATGCCTTCCGTCTCTTCATTCACTACCGACTGAAAGGAGGGCAGACCATCAAGGACTACTACGACGAGAAAAAGCGACTGGGTTCCTTGGCTGACCTGAAAGAGTGCCACATCATTTCTGGGCTGACTGATGGTGTTCCTCCTGATGTGGAACTGGCGCTCGCTGGACTGTCTTTCAACTCGTCATTAGAGTGGCTCACCGCTGCTCAACGAGTCGAGACATCTTTGAAACGGGTGAGAGGAGTTTCCTTTACTCGTAACGCTAGTATCGCATCAAGAGCTCCACGTCTCTTCAGCAGATCGCAGCAACCGACAATAACTCTTCAACCGCGTGCCCCGCAAAACGAATGTAGATACTGCTCAGCTGCTGGTTTCCACGACAGTTTCACTGGCACAACGAATGTCCGCGTCGCGGCAATGTGTCCGCTATTGATACTGAACAGGGAAACGAGGAAGGCGACCCAGAGTTTCATTAATACACTTCAGTGCTCTCATCAACGGAAAGCCAGTAAATGCAATTCTCGATACAGGAGCAACAATTACTTGTATCAGCGAGGATGTGTACAAACAGCTAAAGCTTCAGTTGATGAGAGACTCCAGCATCATGGTCCAGCAAGTTGCATCAAGCATTCGAACTTTGGGTCGCGTAAACATTCAGTTACAAATTGGGAACGTCATCAAGAAAGTTTATGTACATGTGCTGCGAGGCATGAGAACGCAATTAATTCTTGGCCTAGACAGCGCTTCATACTTCAATCTTTCTGTAAATCTGGAAAGCAAGTCAGCGACATAAGCACGTGAGAATATGAACCTTCCGCATCACAATGAAAAGAAAACCATTCAAGCCCCGGTGATGCGAACCCTGACTTCAGAAAACTTATCAGAGCATGAGTCTGTGGCGCTCGACTCTCTTTTAAGCAAGTATGACGAGATATTTCCGAAATCTCAGACAGATATTGGGTATAGGATCGCACTTACCAATGCTGTCCCTATTCGTCGAGCACCATACCGATGTTCACAGGCAGACAAAGTGGAGATCAACAAACAGGTTAACGCTCTTCTCAAGCAAGGTCTTGTGAGGCCTTCATTATCGCCCTACGCCGCACCTGTCATTTTAGCAGAAAAGAAAGGTGAAGGACGCACTCGTCTATGTATTGACTACCGGAAACTCAATGCCATAACGGTACCCGACTTTCAACCAATTCCACGTATAGATGATATTCTTGACCACTTAGGAAAGGCGGAGTTTTTCACTACGTTGGACGTAACGTCGGGATACTGGCATGTGCAAATGCATTCCTGACGATGTTCAGAAAACTGCATTTGTCACGCCTGATGGTCAGTTTGAGTGGTTGGTAATGCCGTTTGGGTTGAAGAACGCTCCAGCTACATTTGAAAGAGCCATGAAATCAATAATAGCGAAACATCAGCTCACCAATGTTATTAATTACTTTGACGATGTGGTCGTATACTCAGAGACATTTAATGATCATATACGACACCTTGAGGCGCTATTGAAAGCTCTCAAAACCGAGAACGTAAAACTCAAACGAAAAAAGTGCCAATTTGCACGCTGCAGCATTGAATACTTGGGCCACAAAATTTCACAAGGAACAGTGACACCTAAGCAAAGTAATGTGGCTGCCATACTCAAATTTCCTACACCAAAACGAGAAAAAGATCTCCAGCGTTTTCTGGGCACTGTAAACACCTACCGTCAGTACATCCCCCACTTCAGCGACATCGCTCTTCACTCACAAACTACTCCACAAAGGCAGCAAGTGGGTGTGGACAGAAGCATGCGAGCAAGCCTTTCGTGAACTGAAGGAGCGGATAACTGAAGAACCGGTGCTTCGCATATACGACCCTTCGAGACCATGTACTGTGTACTGTGACGCATCTGGCGAAGGCATCGGTGCAGTGCTGAAACAACCTTGATGACAAAGGCAAAGAACATCCTGTTGCTTACTATTCCCGCAAACTACTTAAGCATGAGGTGAACTATGCTATTACAGAAAGAGAATGTCTTGCCATTGTAGATGCCATTGATAAATGGCATTGCTACCTTCATGGAAAGCCATTCACTGTTGTAACAGATCACTCTGCACTCCAGTGGCTGAAGAATGTTAAAAATCCTCAAGGTCGTCTCTTCCGGTGGTCTTTGAAACTGTCAATGTATGATGTGAACATCAAACATCAAAAGGGCACAAGTAATGTCGAAGCAGATGCGCTCTCCAGAGCCCCAATAGTTAATCTTCTATCACACAACGACCTTCAGCGATGCAACAATGAGCGTCCAAAAGGAACGCACTCATTGGAAAATAACATCATCATCGTTAAAAGAAAAGGACTACGGAAAATATACGTGCCCCATGAACTACGTCCCAACCATTCTGAAGAATGCACATCAACATTTTGGGCATGTCGGAGTGAAGAAGACGCTATCACTCCTGTCTCCGCAATATTATTGGCCGCATATGGTAACCGATGTTTCCACTTACATTCGGCATTGTGATACATGCCAGAGATGCAAGAAGACGAAAACAAAAAGTTCGGGACGCTTGAATCACTGCCTCCAGCTGAAGAGCCCTTCGACCTCTTTGCAATAGACACCATAGGAGGATTTTCTGGATATGGCTCGTCAAAAAGGTTTATACACTTGGTTATTGATCATGCGACTCGCTACGTATGGGCGTTTGCTCATAAAAGTGAGAACAGCGACGCCTACATTTCATGCTTAAAAACTAATTTTTTCTTCTGGAAAACCACGGAAGCTCCTTTCAGACCGTGGAACAGGATTTACCGCAGGAAAATTCAAGCAGTTTTTAAAACATAATCGTATACACCAACTATTCACCTCATCTCATCATCCACAATGCAACGGCATGAACGAGCGGACAAACCAGACTATCGTAACAAGACTTAAATGTAAGATCAATGACGAACCACAGAAGTCTTGGACTAAGCTGCTTCCGGAGGTAATTGACGAATACAACAGAACACCCCACGAAGTGACCGGCTACGCACCTTCCTTCCTGATGTATGGAATTCCATCTTATCCTACTGTACTGGAACAACGAGAAGAAACCGTCGAAGAAGCGCGAAAAACTGCAGTTACCAATTCTATCGCCTACCATAATAAGAACAAAGCCATTTATGATAGAAAATTTCTTCCGATTGAGTTCCAAGTCGGTGACTTTGTTCCTTTACGAGACACGATGGCATCCCAACAGCGGCAAACTGAGTTCTGTCATGGAAGGACCATACAAGATTCTACGCAAGGTCTCAACAGTGAACTATGAGATCAACCGCTCCGTGCTACCCTTACGTAGAAACTCTGACATTGTGCATGTTAGCAAACTGCGGCGTTATTTTGAACCTTCTGAACTGAGACTTTCTCGAGGGGAGGGGGAAGTGTGACGCATTCACAAGGTGATTCTAGGAGAAGCCGACGAAGAGGAAGTGCGCGTGCATTAGAATAAACGCATTCACAAGGTGATTCTAGGAGAAGCCGACGAAGAGGAAGTGCGCTGTGCATTAGAATAAACGCATGGCATCTGGACCACGACGTGTCTCCATTTTGTAGCGTCATATATATATATATATATATATATATATATATATATATATATATATATATATATATATATATATATATATATATATATATATATATATATATATATTGAGTGATGGTGAAGCCCTTGTCGGCGCCGATGCCGGCGGCAAAATTCAGCTGAGAATGTCCTTATAATCGCTATCGCGATTTTAAAAAAACACACATATGAGCATATCCACTCACAAAGTATACAAGTGAATAGTGATGTCTGCAACTGTGCGCCACTCAGCCGCAGCCAGCAACCAAGTGACCGTGCCGCCACTGACGATCAATACGTACTGCATCACTTTCAGGCGCGAAACATTTGTTTACTTGTTTAGATGAGTAGTTTATAAACTCATAACTAGCAATATTCGTGAGAGAATGAGAGTTTTCGTTTGTGAAGGCCATTCCAGCACAATGTGTCTTTACACAAGAGCAAAAGGCCGCGAAGCTAAGTTCTTGGAGTTCGCGCATTGAAAAGTGGGCCAAGTAATGGCGACCGCTCTAGCAGAAGGTGTACTTTTCTCCACTCTGAACGGAGCGAAGGCAGCGGAGGTGTACGAATGCATCGAGGCACTCTAGTAGGCTCTCGTTCGCAGCACCATCACTGCTGTTTTTTTGCAATTCCACCACTCTGCCCTCAGCCGGGCTCTGCCAAGCAGTCTTGTGATACGGCAGAACAATTTATGTTTTTTGTTCGTGCCACAGCGCCGTTTTGTATTGCCTCCTTTCGTTGTACGTGATATGTATAGTGCTTTTGTGGCCAAAAACGACATCTCATCGTAATATATTTTGACTAGGGTAGGCGATAATGAACAGGTTATATATGTCTTTTCACCAACTTGTAACCAAAAATAATGGATGTAACCAAAAATAAAAATACGTGTTAGTGAATATTTGCATGTTTACCTCACAGGTGTATCGAAACAGCCCAACATATTGCGGGCACGGTGAAACATTTAAATTGTGTTACCAAGTGTTTATTTGCCCAAACCTGCTTACAATCATCGTTAGCTTGAGTTAATTAAAAAACACGGAGTCCTAATGTTTAGCACTTGTTGTATTGTAATTCAATATTTTCTTGTGCCACCTACTTTATCTCTCTCAGCAGCGCCAAAAACCACTTGAATTGGGTATTGTGCTGATTAAATTATCCCAAGTCATCTCTGTCGGAGTATTTCTAATTGTCATTTAAAACAATCAAAACAAAATATCGCTACTGACAGTGACTTCCATCGAGCATGTTATAGCATGAGTTTCATCTAAATTCGTTCTTTCGTCATGTTTTCATTGCTGTTTTTCTTCGAGGCAATGCTCTTTGCGTCAGCGAAACGAACGAAAAGCAGACTCAGCCGTTGATGAACACCGGCTCTTAAATTTGGCAGGAGCCGCTTTTCTAGTCAACGTGGACGCCAAGGCTGTCAATATGGCGGAGCTATGCCCAACTCTGTTCCCAGAGGAAGTGTATACAGTACTTCTAAACTGAATGGGGAGATGGCAGAGTCAGTGCTGCCTACCTCTGAGTGCAGGGCGGTGACACTTAATGTTTCACCACCCTGTGTCCTTTCACCTCTGCCTGCAGCTACATCAGCGCGTTTAGCATGTTCCCCGGGAAACTACGGATGTTTTTTCCTTGTAGTGAAAACAGGTTCTTTCTGTTGTTGAACATGTTCTCTTTTTTTTTCTATATACTTCTGGCGCAACAAGACGGTATACCAAAGTGTACAAAAACACCGCATGAACAGGCTCAAGCAAACTCGACTACACGCTGGGCATCAATGAAGAAACAACCCGAAAGTGGACAAAGAAGATGGCGCTTCCAAACAATTTGTCATGCTAGTGCATCACGCTTGACATTTTATTGCGCAGCCGAATTTAGAGCACTGCTGCCATCGGGAGTGAGCACTCGCCAGTTTTAATTGATTACGTGCCCTAAATTTTTACATTGTAGAACACCACGCAAATACACCACTTTCTGATGCATTAATTACGTTGTCATATTTAGCGTTATTGTTTTCACATTCCTTACTTCGACAACCTTTCGCACTGCGCGCTTATAACCACAGCGCCCTAGATTGTTCTACAAAAATCTAACAAGGTCATCTTTCCGGCCAAAAGCCATGTTACGCGAGCTGCTCGCCTCAACCAACATCATTTGCAGTGTACAAAGCTCACGAGAAAGATTATGATTGTATAGTGGCACAAATGGCGCTATTTCATCGTTTTTTTTTTTCAGAGACCTTACTGCGTCGACGGGGGCGCTATATTGGGTGTAAGCCTATGACGCAGAGAACTCCTTCTGAAGGTAACATGCAGGCATGCTGATAGACGTGCGCATGAAACTGCAAAACTTAGAAGAGCCTGCACGTTACAATGAAGGTGTCTTTGTATACTATCTGCGTGCGCGGGCATCGACACAACATGGTGGTTCTGCCGGACATCTTGTCACAATAAATCTTTTCCCATCAGTGCTGTCTGATGCGAGCACTACACTGGTTCGCTGTAGAAAGGCATTAATTTATTCTATTTCCACCATCTTGTACAAACCATTCTGTGACTACTGTCTCATTGAGCCTGGCATCTGCTTTTCCCATTTTTGCGAACACAGAAGAAAGCTTTGCTTGATGCGGATACGAATAAAAACGTTTCCACTAAGATTGATTGATTGATTGATTGATTGATTGATTGATTGATTGATTGATTGATTGATTGATTGATTGATTGATTGATTGATTGATTAATTGATTAAATGTATTGTGGGGTTTAACGTCCCAAAATCACGATATGATTATGAGAGACGCCGTAGAGGAGGGCTCCGGAAATTTCGACCACATGTGGGCTTACACTGAGAGTAACACTTACCTCACATAACAAAGCCAAGGCATTTTACCTTTTTCGACCAATACAAAAACGACCGAAGTGAATTTTAATGAACGTAACCTTTCACAACACGGATGGTCGCTAGAGTGCTTGGTGGGTAATTTAAGAATTTCCATGGATTGCAACAGAAGCAGCGATAGAGGCGGACATACTTCAAATGTGTTCTGTCGGGTGAACGGGAAGGACACTACCAGAAAACATATATTTCTTTACTGTGAAGATTTAAAGCTGGCTGTATTTTTTAGTTGTAGGGCTCTTAAAACTCGTATCCAAACACCAGTAAATGACGCTTGCGTTTGCTTTTCATATGGTAATCAATAAAGAACAACTTACAAACTCAAAAATTGCAGCTCGTTTATGATGTGCTTGTCAAGACTTGCGATCCAATCCGAAAATTCACTGCACGTGTCTTGGCACACTCCTCTAATATGGACAGTACCAACTGTTTTTAAATCTGCCTAATATTTAGGATCTGTTGATAAGACTCTGAGGCAATAGCAATACTTTGCCGTCGTGATGGAAGCTTCCTTCTACAAAGACATTGTACAGTACACGTGAGATGCTGATAAAACATTCCTTAAGTATAAGAGACCAATATTCTACGAAAAAAAAGGCTTTTACTCTTCCCTGGCGACAAAGTTTTTGCACGCCCTGTATCTTTTTTAACGAATACGTACCAACTAGCTCCGCTCCATGCTATGCGTACGTGCCACATAAATTGGGAAAATCGCTTTGCTCCACTAAAAAGAAGAACGCAACAATTCCCCTAACAAATGGCTATGTGTCACAGAAAGACGCATGGCCTTTCTGAAAACAACTGCATTCATGAGTGGGTACGTACCATAAAAAGTGGCTAAATCCCACTACACATAGCTTCAACCAAGAAATCTTCGCTGCGTATCTGCGCACTTTGTCGCAAAGGTCGTCGAAAGAAAATTATTTTATGTCTGGAGGCGCTGTGTGAGATCTGGATGCCATCTGGCAGTGATGTCAAGAAACGAAAGTTTTCGTAGAGTGCAGAGCCACTGGTTGGTGGCAGCACCATGTCCTTATAGCGAAGCGTAATAAACATCCGCTTTTAGATGCTAAGGTCTCTGAGGCATGGGTCGTGCATCTCCTGTATGTAATAGGCCCTTCTCGTTTTAGTCCTTGAAACGTCCGCTGGATGGCAGTACTCGTATATGATGAATATATGATGAAAAGATGCGAAATGGTGGTACTTGGCGCGTTCACTAGATGAACGGATGGTCAGAGATACAGACAGACGGGCACACAGATGGACGGGTGGACAGACAGACGGACGGACGGATGGATGGATGGACGTATAGATGGACAGAAACAGACAGATGGACAGACGAACGGACATACAGATGTACAGACGGATGGATGGACAGACAGACGGACGGACGGATGGACAGACATACAGACAGACAGACAGACAGACAGACAGACAGACAGACAGACAGACAGACAGACGGATGCATCAACGGATTGACAGAGAAACAGGTGGACAGACAGACAGAAAGACAGAGGGGTGGACGGACATACATACAGACAAACAGAGAGACGAACTGATGGACGGAGAGAGAGATGGACGTAAATACAGACAGACAGACAGACAGACAGACAGACAGACAGACAGACAGACAGACAGACAGACAGATGATGGACGGCCAGATGGACGGCCGAAACCAGTGGATGATTCACGGTTATCGATAAAACCCTTCGAAGCTTCACCCCACTCATCATTCATTCCGTGGATATGCTTGAATTTTTTTTTTCGTTCATAGTACCACACTTTCAGCGCAGCGTACTAAACGCTGTGGTTTTTAGAATGACATATCTTTGCATTATCTAAATAAAGACACACACCACCTAATACTTACATTTTGATGCTGCGCCTCGCGTATGAGCCTCAAATATGCGCTTTTTGATTGACAAGGCTCACAAGTATGAACGCAGTCACCTAATCAAGATTGCTGAACGTCGAGCGAGGTTGTGACTTTTGCCGAGCGGCTGAGTCGTTTGATAGACAAACAGACAGCCAGACCAAACTTCCTTCAAAGAAGTATCCTAAGAATGACTATCGTCTTTAATAGGAAAAAGGCAGCGGTAAGCCAAAAACCCCTGAGTACGTACAACAAGAAAATATTAGGGAAAGGGATGGCAACGGCTGCTGCGAAAATACCCCAAATCAATGGGAAGCCTACTTTGATGACGACATGACCGTATCGTGTTTTTGACTGTCGATGCTTTAACTCAAACCTCTCTGCGCTGGGAATCAATGCAGAAACAACCTATCATCACCTAACTAAATGTTTCTAAGACTGTCCTCGAACCTACTTGCCCGATGTTTCATGCTATTACACCTAACTAAAGCCTAGCAGCTGTATACAGTGCTTTCATTGCTAACTGACCCCACAGTCGTGGCTTACATCCCTGTCACGGCAATCTCGATGGAAGCGAAATGCTAAAGGCCCGTGTACTGTGCAATTTTATTACACGTTAAGCAACACCAAATTGCCAAAATTTCTGCAACTCTCCCTACTGCGGGGCCTTTCATAATCATATATTGGTTTTGAGTTCTTAAACCCCTGATGACTGGGATTCAAGGTCCAAAACAACTGATTGTTTTTTTACTTCCATTTTTCTTGGTGGCTTTTTTAACTAAAGTACTATTTCTAACGGTGTTGCCAAGCGTATGCGCAAAATTATAAGGACGTATTTCTTTATTCGTTATTGCATTAAAAAGCGCTCTTGGTACGGGAGGAATGCGACCAAAGCGACAAGCAAAATCTTCCTTAAAGACATCAGTTTAAACAGCCACAAAATAAAGGCAGAAATACTTACTCTTTCAAGATCGGAATTTCATTTCAGTGATGAAAGTTTTAAAAAAATCAAATAACAAAAGGGCTGTTACTCCAATCCAGTTAGGGTTTCATTTAACCTTGTGCCAAGTCAAGTTTAGGGTTCTCAAACTTCAGTGTCTAGAAGCGTAAATTACTCAGGTATTTTAACTATGCGTATCCTGATTGCCACCCGAAATGTTTTGTGAAGTTAGAAATGACAAGCGTTGTGCTCACACGAAATCTTTATTGCAAGTTTCGTTTGAACGACACGCCATCGCTATTGCCTCCCAAACAAAACCGAACAAAAACAAAAAACACGCGCCATAAATATTTTTCGCTGGAGGCAATGGGACCGCTTTGTAAACAAATGGGAAGGTCCGGCACAGTTTTTCTTTCTCACATTTCTGATCTCGAAGAGTTGACGGCTTGCACCTGATTTCCTTGCAATTACTCGGCTTTGCTTTTGTTATCACGTGTCGCCATATCTTACAGCTGCAGTGCAGTTTCCTGTTACCGCTTTGTTGGTACTAGTACGTGTAATGCAAGCTGGAGAACTAATGGCATCGAAGGACGCCTCGCAGCACATCCGCGTTCGTTGTAGCCTAAACCGTTAGTTTCACGCATGCGTGTACAATCAGCTGGTGCTCAGGTACACAATAGACAAAGTGTGGTACGGGCTATCACCTGCGATATTATAGCGCGTGTCTTATCTTTTCTCCGCCAAACTCTTGCTGTTGTCTTGTTTTGTTACTTTATCACTGCAAGCTATCTTCAATGCCATTAGTGCAATTTTACGCATTACGCACTCTCCGGCACGTAGATAAATCTCTAGAACTTCTCTTCTCACGTTCTCAGAAAAATTGAATGACTGTGCAGTGTGCTCGCAACAAATAGAGCATCAGCATAATATATGGGTGTCTGTGGGGGGGGGGGCTGCATTTGTGTGTATTAGTGTGACATAGAGAGAGAGAGAATAGGCAGAGAGAGGGGACTGGTTTTTTCAACATTTTTTCGGTGTGGGATGGCTTCGAAACCGACTTCCCCCCACGCGCACTATCCGATCATCCTTAATAATTCAGACCATTGTAAATATTTAGGTCAGGTTACTCAATCCTAGTCTCAGTGTCGCAGCAGTGGCGAAGTGGTTGCACCACTCGGCTACTTGTATACCCGAAAATAGCGTGTTTGATCCTGGTCGCTGAGTCCATAACTCGGTGAACAAAGAATTTTAGACGCTCATACGGTCGTAAGGAATACCAGGTTGTCAACATTGAACGGATCCCTCTACTACGACGCATCTTCTAATCATATAATGATTTTGCCACGAAAAGCCTCCAAGTTTTATCAAACGACTTTTCGGTTTTCATAGTTCAAGCAGAAGTGATGACGAGGAAATGCTGGGCCATCATGGAAGAACGTCCGTCTCAGCTTACTGGTCGGATGCAGGCACTATTTTTGTGTTCTGCACGAATCGTTAGATCTATATGATTTGAGAAAAAAACGTTTCGCGTTTAAAATCAGCTTTAAAAATAAAGCAAAACAGACTGGGTCTCTGAGGCATTCGTGTAAGACAATGAAAAGGCCAAATCTGCCTCCGTTACTTTCTAGGTTGATGTACCTCTACAGGCTTTCTGCACCTAACGGGATTTTGCCCTGCCTCCAACATCGGAGGCATTGCAAGCTTTTTGCACCCAACGTGCTTTCTTATGGCCTTCGGAATCAGCCCACCTTTCACCAAGCGACGATGTCGTATGGTGACGTCAATTGACGTTTTGTTATCTGATGTAATATTTATTAGTGTTATGATCACGTGATCTATATCATGATTACTGGCCTCTTGATTACGTCATTAGAAGCATCATTACGCGATTATTTACATCACTCGAGTTGACGCCGATCGTTAATTTTCGCGTTTGACGTGGCACCTACGGGTTAGTTTGCCTTCAAACGGCAGAGAAGCACGGAGCGCTGCCCGTCAACTTCCGGTTCAAAGCATACTTATGGCAAATGTACTACCCATCCCCATTCACAGCCCGCCACTATAAAAGAAATGTTACACAAACGAAAACACTTCAGAGTTTTCTATGGCTGATTTGGCAGACCAATAATCATCTGAGCATTCAGGAAAAGCGTTCGTCCCTATGTCCGTTTTTTTTTGATAACTAGGGTATTACCAATCTCTCAATCTGCTGTCAAACTTGCAAAAAAGCTAATACACAAACGATGGCAAAATTTTGCCTTTAGAACAAGTAGTTACTAAAGGTTTCCTAGGCGAAACATAATGCGACTACACCTGTAACAGAAAGTGGTTTCGGCACGTTTACTACATCTCATTTGGAGAAGTCACGAGCTTTTGAGGTGGTGAGCAAGAGGATTGTAGGCCGGAAAGTTTTTGGGGAGGGGAGGGGCAGCTCCATCAATTCAGGAGGAGGAGCGCCACCCCCTAGAAATAGACATTCCTCGCTCTGTATAGCATGACGGAAAAGTGTATATATCTTATTCACGGAGTGAATAATGATGAGGGGGCGAAGTGCCATTCCGTCCATTCATGCGCACGTCCATGCGTCTGTCAGTCCGTCCTTTCTTCCGTACGTCCATCAGTCCACGTGCCTGTGCCTCTGTCCATGGGTCCATCCGTTCATGCGCCCGGGTGGACGAATGAACAGAGGCACGGACGGACGGACAAAAGTACGGATGGACTGATGGACGCATGTACAGATGCATGGAAGGACGGACGATTGGACGGACTGATGGATGCATGGACGGACGGACATAAGCGCAGATGCACAGGTGGACAGACAGAAGCACGAACGGACAGGTGAACAGACTTAAGAACGGAAGCACAGATGGACGGACGCATTGATGAACTCATGCTCGAAAAGACGGACAGACGGACGACGCATGGACAGATGTTTGGAAGCGCGGACGCGCACACGCACGAACAGAAGTATGGAATCATGAACTAATGGATGCACGGACGGACAGATGGGCACACGGATGGATGGACAGAAGCACAGATGGACGGACCGAAGCCAAGACGGATATACGAATGGGCCACGACGATTTCTTGGCCACGACGAGCAAGTCGCCAGATGGCGTCAAAGGCTAGACCTCGTTCGGTTTGGACAGTCAAGGTGGATGAACGTGTTTTTTGAGCGCTCCCAATCGACTGCGCAGATAAGTTGTTTTGCATGTTTTGAGCTTGTCTTTATAATTATGAGGCAGCAGTTAAAATCCCTGTAGCACTTTTTTTATTGTACGGCTTTTTCGGGGGTCAGTCACCAGGTATTTAGTTTGTGCGTGTGTGTGTGTTAAGTTTTTGTTTAGTTTTGTTTCTTGTTTTTCTTTTGCCACCCAGTGGGGGAGGTGCAGGTACATTGAACACGCAAATTGTTGTAGTAGAGCTTATAGGTTCTCTTTTTCGTAGGGCAGGGCTCGAGTTTTGTAATTATCAAGTGAGACATGTCATAGGGACAATTGGTGTCGGAAAGGCATGATTAAAAAGACTGTAAAGTGTTCAGCATGTGGGGTTCGTTTGAAAGTGGAACCAAGTGTAGAAGCGGAAGAAAAGAAGCTGACGCGAAGTGTAAGCAATGTGAGGTCGAGGAAAAAATGGAGAAAATGATGGTTACCCAGAGTGACCTGCTGATGAGAATCACCGAGCTCGAGACTGCGTTGGCGACAGCGCAAAAGAAAACGAGGGCTATGGGACAAAGGCTGAAGTTCGCCAAGGAAGCACTAGCCAAGGTGAACAGAGGAGCGGCCTACGGAGAGAACATTAGGGAACTGGCAACCAGAACGGCCGAGAAGAAAGAGCAAGCAAGTTTGGAAAAAACAGGTTCATCTAGTTCAATTGTCGCAAGGCCCAGCTTCAGCGAAGTAGTGGTGTGGCTGGGAGGGGACAAAGCAGCCGGCGTTACAGGTGCAAGTAACCACCAAGTGCAGGACGCTCCAGCTGAAAAGTCACAGCATGAGATAATCGCCGGGGACTCGAATTTAAATCGATGCACAGAAGCCATCAAAGAGAGGGTAAGAGGTGACAAGAGGGTTGCAGTAGGGGCGTTCCCAGGACGCAAGCTGGAAGCAGTTATGAGGCAAGCGAGCGCAAAGCTCAAAACTACGGCTGATAGACGAAATCTCGTGCTAATTTCAGGCGGATTAAACGATGTCTTAAATGAAGATACAGCAGGACTAGCAACCACACTGGCGAAAGGCGTCGATGACATGCGCGCCACTTCTCCTCAGGTACAGGTAGCGATATGCACGATACCGGAGGTACCGGTGCGTGTAGCAACCTGCAAGGAACGGTTGTCAACGCAAACGAAGAGATATGGCAGGTGAGTCGAGAGACACGCGTTGAAGTGGTGGAAATAAACAGAGAGGTGCATAGGGGGGGGGGGGGGTTTCAACGAAACAGCATTCACTTCGATGGGCGGCTAGGTCATGAGGTGGGTTGGTGACTTGCAGGACGCGCAGTAGCTTTTTTGGAGGGCAAGCGATCCCTTCGGGGTGCAGGATAGGTAGTAACGAGAAATACAACAAGGAAGACTCTTTCAAAGGTGGTATGGACAGATACGATTCCAAAGTGGCACCAGTATCTAAGATAGGCAGAGTCCGGGGCAGAAATAGACATAGCCACGAGCGCCGAGCTAATTCAGACATAGGGTATATAGACATGCAGGGTGGTAGGAATAGGCTGAAGTGGGAAGAGATAAAAGAACAGCTAAGGGAGGAGAGGCCGATGGTATACGGTTTTGTAGAAACACATCTCAGGGACATGGAACAATCTTCTAACAATGCGGACTACGTGTGGGAATATTGTAATAGAACAGAAGGCACCAGAAAGAGGCGCTGGTATTGTGGCATTCAGTCATAAAAGTACAGACTGGCAAAGGGTCAAGCAGGAGTGCAAAGAACATTTATGGCTAAAAGGGAAAGGGGCAGGGCAAATGACACTCCTTGGTTTCGTGTACTTATGGACGGGAGCAAAGGCCAGAGAGGAAAACCAGGCAATGGTAAAGTGCATATCAAATGACATTCAGGAGTTAGGAGGAGAGTACAAGATAATTATACTAGGAGATATGAATGCGCACATAGAAGATATAGATGGGTATACCGACCCGACAGGCAAAATTATCATGGATATGTGTGAAAGGCTTGATTTGATCTTTTCCAACAGTACTGAGAAGTGTGAAGGGCAAATCACATGGGACGTAGGAAGGCTGCAGTCGACGATATATTACGCACTGATGTCACATCGCATGTATGATAAGCTCAGGGGAATGCACATAGATGAAGGTGGCTCTAGAAGTCTGGGTAGTGATCACAAACGTATCAAGCTAAGTTGTGGAAGAGCAGTGAAAGTGGGAAGGAGACAAGATGAGAAACTACAGGAAAATTTTTAATCAGATAGGCAAATTGAAATTGCGACAAAACAAATTGAGAAAGTAATCACTGAGAATAATAAAACAGTGTGGACATACACAAATCTAATTAGACTGAGCTAGAGCTTGCTAAGGCACGTGACAAGTCACCCCGAAAAAGAAGACACAAACCTAAGAGTTGGTGGGATGAAGAAGTCAAGAAAGCCGTAGTAAAACGTCAGGAAGCCTCTAGAGAACACAGACATGCTAAGCAGCAGGGTGAACCGACAGATGGTGTCGAAAGAAAATGGGAAATCTTTCTTAGCTGTAGAAAGGATGCATCCCTTCTGATCAATGAAAAGATTAGAAGAAAGGGAGCTCAGTGGCTGGTAGAAGTACATAAAAAGATAGAAAAGCAGCTGCGAATATTTGGAACCATCTAAACTCCCTAAGAAATGAGACGTGCCTAGTGCAGAGGTTTATAACTACAGCTCAAGGTGCTAGACTAGAAGGAGACGAAGATATTGAATATATAAGAACAAGGGTGACAGAAAAATTTCAACAAAGAAGTGCTTTATGCACCACAATAGACAAGGATGAATGAAGTGGCACAATGGCTCCATTTTCACAACAAGAGTGGGAAAGGGCTGAGAAAAGGGTTCCTAGTAGTACATCAACAGGCCCAGATGGTATTTTAAGTATGCTGATAAAGACATTTGGTCCGAAGTCTAAGCAGGCTTTTAGAGAGGCAGTGAGAAAAATAATAATCAATTGAGAAGTTCCCTATGGATGGAAACTCAGCAGGATGAGCATGATCTATAAAGAAAAGGGGGACAAAGCTGACATAAACAACTACCATCCCACAACAGTGACATCAGTGGTCTACATGTATGCTGGCGGTGCAGATTATAAAGGAAAGACTGCAGGCATAGACAGAGGATGAGGGGGTACTGGGGGAACTTCATAATGGGTTTCGGAAACACAGGAGGTTGAAAGACAATCTGTTCTCACTGAGGTAGTGCATCGAAATAGCAGAAAAAGAACACAGGCCTCTGTGGCTAGCAATTTCAGATATCAAGGAAGCGTACGATAGCGTGGTTCAAGAGGAATTGTGGGGAATACTGGACACACTAGGCGTGGAAGATGTAGTCACTAATCGTTTAAAAGATATCTACAACGGTAACAAGGTAATTATAAAGTGGGAAAAACAGGTATCCAAGCTTGCAGAGGTAAAATGGGGGCTTAGGCAGCGGCGTCCCCTGTCACCCTTATTATTCATGATGTACCTACAAGGACTAGAGGCCAAATCAAAGGAAAGTGGACTGGGCTTCAACATCTCTTTCGTCAAACAAGAAAAACTCATTGAACAGGCACTACCAGCATTAATGTACGCAGATGATATATTGCTAATGGCCGACAACAAGAAAGATTTGCAAGAGATTGGTGGACATCTGCGGTCATGATGGAGATAGGTTAGATTTCAGTTTCAGTAAGGAAAAATCAGCAGTCATGATTTTTAATGACAACGAAGGTAGTGAGCTTAGTACACAGGAGGTCACGCTAGAGATAACAGATAAATAGAAATATCGGGGCGTATGAATAAGCAATGGGGCCGAGTACCTAAGGGAACACGAAATATACGTGTCGACTAAAGGTAAGAGGAATGCAGCGGTAATAAAAAACGGCACTGTGGAATTACAATAGGTATGATGTTGTGAGAGGAGTATGGAAAGGGTTTATGGTTCCTGCTCTGACTTTCGGCAATGCGGTCTTGTGCATGAGACCAGAAGTTCAAGCATGATTAGAAATTAAGCAACGCGGAATAGGTAGGCTTGCCTTAGGAGCTCACGGGAATACACCAAATCAGGGAGTACAAGGTGATATGGCATGGACATTATTTGAGGGCAGGGAAGCTAGCAGTATTATAAATTTGAGAAGCAATTGAGAGAAATGGGGAAGGAGCGTTGGGCTAGGAAGGTATTCAGCTACTTGCACATGAAGAATGTCGATACAAAATGGAGGAAGCGAACCAGAAAATTGACCGGTAAATACTTGGAAAACAGCAGGGGGCCAAACCAAAAAGAATTATCGGTTATGAAGAAAGTGGAGGAAGCTGAGACCGATATGTGGAGAATTGGCATAATTAAATAGTCTGCACTAAATATCTATCGAACTTTTAAGCAGGAAATTACCAAGGAAAGGATCTATGATAATACTCGGGGTAGCTCTTTACTGTTTGAGGCCAGGACGGTAGTATTGCAAACCAAGGCATATCGAGCCAAATACAAAGGGGTAGACACGGTATGCAGTGCGTGTGGATAGGAAGAAGAAACTGCCGAACACTTATTAATGTTCTGTAAAGGGCTTCACACTATAGTTCAGGGTGATGGCACAGAGTTTTTCAAAGCACTGGGCTTTAGGGACAGAGAGGGGCAAAATATACTTTAAGCAGGTAGAATTACCTAGAAGGAGGTTATCTCATTTGTGGCTAAAGTCAAGGCACGAGTGAAAATTAAACCCTTCACTGCAAAGTATGAACCCTCAACCTCACTATTTAAGGGGAAAAAATAAATCTAGTTTTTGATTCATTAAGTATTACGGCTTGGTGGCGCTAGCCACCGCCCGATCTAAAGGGTATAGCCATATCCATTCATCCATCCATCCATCCATCCATCCATCCATCCATCCATCTATCCATTCATACGTAATTGACGGGAGAAATCCGAGCAAGAAGGTGGTAGGGGCCGGGATAGTGGGCCAATAACTTGGAGTACAGGCCAGGAGTATTCGATGGGACCCAGAACCAAACTAGGGCACCCGTTTGGGAAGTAGCATAAGGTCGGTAATCGCCACGCTCAAGCTTCTAGCGACCTTGGTCCTCGCTCGTAAAGGAACGAGCCAACTGCGGACAATCTTCTGCGTACCTGGCAATGTCGGAAATCATCCTGTACTCGCCGTCGTCAGGTGTGTAAGGAAGCATGGTGTCTAGCATACATGATGGCTCTCGTCCGTATAAAAGTAAGAATGGCGAGAATCCCGAGGTCGTTTGCGTTGCAGTGTTGTACGCATATGTGACGAAAGGAAGGACGGCGTCCAAGTTTGCCTGGTCGGATGCGGTGTACATTGTGAGCATATCACCGAGAGTGCGGTCAAATCGTTTGGTTAGGCCATTTGTTTGCGCATGATATGCGGTCATCTTGCGGTGAACGATGTTACACTGAACGAGCAATGCTTCGACGGCTTTGGATTAAAAAACACGTCTTTTGTCACTCAAAAGTTCGCGGGATGCACCGTGACGTAGGGCAAAGTTGCGTAGAATGAAAAACGCAACTTCTCTGGCTGTTGCTGTGGGCAATGCTGCCGTTTCTGCATAAGTCGTAAAGTTGTCTTCGCCGACTGTGATTCATCTATTTTCAGCAGTGATCGAAAGAAGCGTGCCGTAAAAATCAATGCCGACGTGGTCAAATGTACGCACCGGGCACTGGAGAGGTTGAAGTGTACCGGCTACTCATTTAGGGGAAGCCTTTTGTCGCTGACAGGCAGTACAAGCGCGGATATACTTGCACACAAATGAATACAATCCGCGCCAATAGTACCTATGACACAAACGTATGTAGGTCTTCAAAACAACAGCGTGTTCGCTTTGTGGATCAGTGTGGAAAGCAGCACATATTTGCATGCGCATGTGGTGAGGTATCACAAGCAGTCACCTCCGGCCACCAGATGCGCAATTTTTTCGATAGAGGAGACCATTTTGAGTGGTGAAATGGGGCGCTTGACGACGTAGAGCTCTGCAAGCGGGAAAAGCTGATGAATCTCCCAGAAAGTCGAGCAGGTGGCAAATCTACGTATCCTTGCGTTGTTCAACTGGCATGTCGGTGACGTCGACTGGCGAGACGGAAACGGACGGTGAAGCCGTGGCGGATGCTAGAGGTGAACGGAAAAGAGCGTCCGCGTCAAAGTGCTTGCGACCTGATCGGAACAGAACACGAACGTCGTACTTTTGCATCCTGAGCGCCCAGCGACCGAGTCGTCCCGACGGACGACTCGGTCGCTGTTTCAGTGACGAGAGCCGCCACAGAGCGTGGTGATCCGAGACGACGACGAAAGGGCGGCCATAAAAGTACGAACAGAACTTAGCCAAAGCCCAAATTGTGGCGAGTCATTCTTTTTCCGTTACAGAATATTTGCACTCAGCTTCCTTCAGAGTTGGACTTGCGTAAGAGACGACGTATTCCTGTTACCACGACTTTTTGTACGAACATGGCACGAAAGCTGACTCCGCTGGCATCAGTATGAATTTCCGTGGGCAAATCCAGGTCAAAGTGATGTAGTATCAGATTTAATGCTAGTGAGCGCTGAAGCATCTCGAAAGATTTGGAACAGTTTCGTGACCAAGCAGACAGGCCGTTGGAGCCTCTCAGAAGTTGGTAAGAGGGGCAATGATGGTAGCGAAGTCGCACAATGAAACTTCGAAGCGTCTTCATGCAAGTGCGCTTGTGGAATTCGGCCACGGCACGGAGTTTCGCGGTGTCCGGCAGAACGCCTTCTTTGCAAACGACGTGACCCAGTATCGTCAACTGGCGTGCCGCAAAATGCCACTTCTTTATGTTGTGTTGGAGACCAGCTGAGATGAGGCAAATCAGAATCTCTTGAAGGTAGACAAAGTGAGTTGAAAAATCTCTATAAAAGACTGCGATGTCATCCAGGTAGCAAAGGCAGGTGTTAAAGTTGTAGCCACGAAGGGCGTTGTCCGTCATCCATTCTAATGTAGCTGGGGCGTTGCACAATCTGAATAGCACGACGTTAAACTCGTAGAGTCTATCAGGAGTGACGAAAGCAATTTTCAAACGATCAGGTTCAGTCATCGGTACTTGCCAATACCCCAAGCGTAAATATAGGGAGGACAAATAATCTGCTCCTTGTAAGCAGTCGAGAGCATCACCGGTGCACGGAGGCGGGTACACATCCTTCCGGGTTATCTTATTGAGGCGGCGATAGTCGACACAGAATCTTATGGTGCCATTCTTCTTGCGTGCAAAGATGACAGAAGAGGACCAGGGGCTTTGGGACGGCTTAATCACTTCGCGTTGAAGCAGCATTTAATCTACTTGTTCGTAGATAATCTTGCGCTCTGCCGCAGAAACTCGATAGGGTCGTTGGCGTAACGGAGCATGCGAACCAGTGTCGACGTGGTGAGTAACGCGCGGCTCAAGGTTGGCCGGGTGCAATCGAAAAATGAGCGGAAGTTGTGCAGAAGTGCGAGAAGTTCACTGCGATACAATGGCGGTAGGTTGTCGGCAATCGAAGTAAGAAACTTATCTAGAGATGAAGACGGCGGAACAGGTGGCGTCATGGCGTTTAGCCGAAGGTACAGTTCGTCCTAGGCGATCTGCAGGAAACTCAAGAGGTCGGCGCCTTGTATCCGCCCCACAGATTCTCCTCGAAGCAAAGTCAAGGCAGACGTGAGTGGGTTGGCAACGAGCCTCATCCCCGCACCAGATCGCCGCACCAGATGTAACTGAAAGTAATGCAAAGGGCAGTCCTAAGCCATGGCGACGGAGAAAGACTTCCGTCGGAGCGAACAGTGCTGCCCCGTCCGGCGCAGTCAAACATGTTAGGGTGACAAGGGTTCATGGGGAGGGGGGGGGAGATATCTGTGTCCTCCGCGACGACAAGTTTGTGAGGAATGGAATCCTCTGAAGGAGACGTCTGTAAAGGCGTAAGGACGACTTCTGCTCGCGAGCAGTCTATGATGGCGCTATGACTTGAATGGTAGTCTAACCCAAAAATAATGTCGTGGGAGCAGGACGGTAGGACGAAAATCTCGATCACGCAGAGTGCGTCTTGAACCGTAATCCGCGCCGTGCAAAGAGCTGACGGCGCAATGCACTGGGAGCTGAGAGTACGGAGCATTAGTCCTGACAGCGACGTCATCAGCTTCTTTAGCTTCCGGCACAGTGTCTCAGATAAGACGGAAACGGCGGCTCCTGTGTCAATAAGCGCCACGGCAGTGGTCCCTTCCACGTCGCAGTCAATAACATTGCGCGGCGAAACGCATGGAGGCCTTGGGCAGTCCGACTTACCTGCAGCTCTTGCTTCCGGAGCTGCAGCATTCAGTTTTTTTTTCCTCCGTAGCTTACCGGCGACGCATGGGGGACAGAGAGCATCGTCGAGGAGATAGGGATTGGCCCTGCAGAAGGAGGGGTGGTTATTCGAAATGGGAATAGGTGGTGTGCTTGGCAACGAGGGATCGGGCATTGTCATCGCGTTGGAAATAGAGGGTAGGTAGCGGCAGCATTGGCGAGCGACGTGGCCAGCGACACCACTAGTGCAGCAGATGGGCCTGTTGTCTAGCATTCGCCGCACATCTAGCGGCGGAATGACGCAGGCGAAGACGATGCGTAGGGAAGCGGCGGTGCAGAATTCGTGGTCGGTGGTGAAGCGGGGATCGGCTACGCAGGGCGGGCTTAAGGTGACGGCTTCTGAGGTGGTCGCGAGGCGACGGCAGCGTAAGTAAGCGGTGCAGAGACGGGCTCAGAGACGTAGGCATAGAGTGGAGGCTGTTGAGGGGGACGAGAGGCGATAGCTGCGATGTAAGTGGCGTAGATACGGGGGTTGCTGGGACACAGGAGGCAGTGCCTCCGCGATTTGGGTGCGAAGGGCGTGCTCAATGTCAGAGGCCAAGGTCTGCACCAGTGCGTTCGTGAGACGTAGCAATAAAAGCTGACGCGCTACCACCTCCTCATGGATGAACTTAAGGGCGGATAGCACTGGCTAATGGTTGGCACAGCGAGCAGTAAGCTGCAAGCTGGATATTGTGTCAGGCGTTGTGAGGACTTAGCATGTGATCTAGCGCTGCTGACGCAACTCTTCCAAACTCTGACAGAAGGACACCACTACTGCGACAGTTGGGGGAAGGTTCCTTGCGAGCAGCACCTGGAAAGCGTCGTCTTCGATGCCCTTGAGGATGTGCTCCATTTTCTCCTCTTCGGTCATGGTGGAGTTGACGTGGTTGCAGAGTTTCAGCACATCCTCAATGTAGCTTGTGAAGTTCTCACCAGGGAGCTGCACCCGTTGATGGAAGCGCTACTCTGCTTGAAGTTTGCGAGCCAATAGCCGACCAAAGACGTCTATAATGGAAGTCTTGAAGACAGACCAAGTGGGGAGGTCTCTTTCTTGGTTGTTGTACCTCAATTCAGCGATATCCGTAAGATAAAACTGGACGTACCCAAGCTTCACTCGGTCGTCCCACTCGTTACAGGCACTGGTAAGCTCATACTTTAATAGCCAATCATTCACATCCGAGTCCTCGGAGCCGATGATTATGGGCAGCTCTCGCTGGCGATACATACCGCCGCAGGTGACGTGTACGCCTTAGGGTCAAAGCTCGAGGAGGGTCTCATTGGCCATGGTAGGGATGGGGTCACAAAGTGGGGGGAGGTTCCGGGAGCGAAGGTTCAGGTTGGTATAGAAAATTCACGTACCTCCACCAAATTTGACGTGATTTATTGACTCTCGCCGTCACGGAAGATCGACAAGTGTTAAACGTGAAGCGTCGAGGAGCAGCGGGCGTCAAGCAGCCAAAATTCGGGCAAGCGCGAGCTCGAGTTTCGTGCTTGCTTACTCGTGTCTTTCACGTCGTCTTACCTTCACTTATATATATATATATATATATATATAAGATATATATATATATATATATATATATATATATAATTTAATGAACATAGTTATACAATGATGTATCACTATGTCCATCTAGCGGAAAACATTAGCAAAAAGCAAATGTAAAATAGTGTGCTACCATTCATGCAACGTCAGAAAAATTGGCCCCGTATTTCCATCTTACACTGCAAATAACGTCGACAGACGATAGTCTTGCGTCTGGATAGAGTGGACAAAACGTTTTTTTAATGTTCAGCGCAAGAAAATTTGTGAATTGTATTTTAGAGGCACTCCGTTAGAGTGCCTCGAGCGTGTAGCGGAGGCGAACGAGCGCATCGAGGCACGTTAATCACGAGCGCCATCTGGCTGTTATCTTCGAAAACGAACGTGAGCGCGTCCGCGAAGAATGATGTGCACCTGTCTCGGAGGTGATAAGATGTAGAATGCAAAGCGGTGGGCAGGTTCCATCTCCGTGTCGTCGTAGCAAAGCGTCGGAAACACGTTTTTGAGCATCGCGTAGTACTGTCAGCGCAGCGCGATTAACGCTACAGTCCTTCAGGCTGGTGCACACCGGCAACTTGCAGCAGTCCCGCGACCATTCGCGACTGGCGACTAAAAAGCGACTGATATTCACACCAGCAGAGGCTGCATGCGAGCGACCGCAAGTCGCAAAACTGGAGCGTCACGTCCGGACCTTGTTATCAGCGAGAACTCTAAAAGACCGGCGCCAATCAGCTGATCGGCGCTAGCTAAGTGAATGGAGTGAACCGAGCGTGTCACATTTATTGTTTTCGTTCGTTCTCGCACAGCGTTGAAAAAAACAAAACAAAATTGAGCATCGCTCGTTGGTTCCAGCAGGCTTTGCGACTGCAGTCGTGCTACTGAAAATCGGTCAGGAAATTACTAGCCAAAGCAGTCGCTTTGCGACCGTTTGCGGCCGTTCGCGACTGTTTGCGACCAGACGCAAATGGTCGAGTGACCTCTGCTAGTCGCCGGTGTGCACAAGCCTTTAGAGGTACTTGTGTGTGCCTCTTCTAGTATAAAGGTAGACATACACAACATCGACGTGTTCTTATGGCGCCTCAGATAAGAGCAATAATTGCTTTTTATTTGACAATCATACAACTATGAACGCTAAATCTTAGGCTGCGGAATCGAATGGCATAAAAGCAGCCTTGTTCAGAACAGGTCGGTGCCTGTTCTTGTGCAGTCAACTCTTTAAAGGCCGATACAATAAACGATAGTGAAATTAGATGAAAACGATCACCTAGGTAAATTCCAAAATTTTTTGTGCATTTTGCTTTCGTTGGCATTTTGTGTTTTATTCCAGTATGTTTGTCACTGACGCCTCAGAATTCTGTCGGACTCTTGACTATACAACAAACCATAACCTGCCAAGAGCAACGACCAAGCAAAGTACATTGTGCAATGAAAAGACTTGGCACAACCTCAGTACACGACAAAAAAAAGCTTCAATACCAAACCTAATCATTTTGGCATTTATTGTAGCTGGGTTTTCACTTTTAACATGAAAGCTGCACAAACAAAACATTGCCTTTTTATCGTGAGCTTCACCTGTTCGGTAATGTTATAGCTACTGTGTTCGGCCCACGCTTAGCTCTCCTTACTAACACCATGCCGCCATAAAATGCTGTTTCTTTAACACAACAACTGCTCTGGAAAACAGCGCAAGTTTCGGCATGCCCGAGAGCGCTATGGTTATCACTCTAACCATGTTGCAACTTTCTGGCGACACTGTAACTTTCATCTTACAGTACATGAACGTCTAGCTCCACGACCGAGGTGAAAGTATTCGCACTGAAAACAAAACAAAAACAACAAATCTGAGAGGCGTGATTAGGGAGGACAAGGACATCTTCTGCGATGCAGGAGTGATCACGGATCGCTAGAGCTCTCCTTCCAACACCGTGCAGTATATAGTGCCAGTTACACGGGTCACGAAGCATTCGCTGCTTGTCTGTACAGGCGCGCGAAAAATCTCTCGGGAAGAAACGTGGGCCGTCTATCGTAAATACCGTACCCGCCGACACAAAACTCAGCAACCGTGACGCGTTACTCAGCGTTGACTGGGTCTTAACCCCGCGGGTTACGTGAGGTCGAATATAGGGAGCAAGATTAACGCAGTTCAAGCACATAGCTTTGCGAAACCACATAAGACAAGAAGGCTTAAAGCAGAAGAATGTCGCACCTCTCATGAAGCAGGGCGCACTAAAACGAACGCGTCATTACCTCCGAAGCGCTGGATCGTAATACTTTATGCGGATTTATTAAAAAAAGCACATTAAAACAAAGAAATTGCGTCGAACTTACAGAGTCAGTCTCACTCATTCTTTGGGACGAAGAAGTTCAATATTTTCCACACCGCAATTACGAAGTGATTTTTTTAACAACTCTAACTTCACATTTTGATCAACGGTGACGAAGACCATATCTTTTTTCACGGGCATAACTTGAAACTACTCTAGCCTCCTTGATTGTGTACTTCTTTGTTCTCAAGTACAACTGTAACATGTTGTTCATCATGTGTTAATTATTCTACCTTGTGAATCATGCTGTTAGCGGTGCGTTAATGACAACAGTTAAATACTTTGCAGGGCATTTCGCAATCAACGTTCTGTACCTCGTCTTGGCAACTGTGTAGCGTCGAGTAGTGGCCATAATCCCAGCAATGCGCAGCCATTTTGGTTAGGTAAGTGCATCGCAATGACTATTGCCAGCATAGAAGCAGTGTCGCGTTAACAATGCACGAAATGTGTTCCGGTAGTACCATTGGGGAGCACTCTTGAGAAACCACCTTTTACCGACGTTCACGAAATGACTCTGGCCCCACATGTATTTCGAAAGTCTGCCCCTAGGCATATTTTTGAAATAAAATATCATCATCATCATCATCAGCCTGACTACGTCCACTGCAGGACAAAGGCCTCTCCCATGTTCCGCCAGTTAACCCGGTCCTGTGCTTGCTGCTGCCAATTTATACCCGAAATAAAATAAAATGTATTAATTAAAAGCTGAGGCACCGAAAAGTCTTCTGACACAGCCGTAGAGGTGGGCCGTTCTAGGTCTAGCGCTTTACTCTACAGCGTCCACTGCTCGTCACAAAAACGCCAACCAAAATAGCCATGCGCTCACTGTTTGTCCAGCAGTGGTCATAAAGATAATGACAACAGCACATGAAACTCACGCATTCACACCTGAATTCACAAAAACGTTTCTCTACATCCAGAGCATGCTCATCGTTATGCTCACCTCTACCCCTCTCTATAGTCGTAACGTAGGCTTGTAATTGTCCCATTGCTATCGAGAAGTAAGCTCTACCGGTGGTACCACCTCCACTGTAATGCCATTAATTTAGGAATGTATACTGTGTTGTTGTATTCTATTTATACCGCGCTTACATGGTCCAAGCGATAGTGTTGCGGCACAAACCTTTCAGTGCCATTGGCTGTAGCACTAGTAAAGTAAACGAAATGAACTAAGACAGCAGGTTAACAACCCTAGTGCGCGTTGTAGACATACGCCTTTGTATCATGCAGGAGCTCCTGATGGTATGTTGCAATCCCAAAGGAGATTTCATCAGTACTGCCTCACAGCAAAAAAATCGCAAGAGAGCCAGAGAGAGAGAAGGTCATTCATAAAATGCACATAATTCTAACAGCCTAACTAAAGGAACAAATGTGTTACTGTGTTCAGAAACAAAGAGCTAAAAATGAAAGGAAGAAAGCCTAACCAAAGGTTGGCTAGGTTGGCTACCCTATACCTGCGCTGGAAAAAGCGAGAGAATAATACATATCAGAAAGACTAAAGAGCAAGACTTTTGCAGTTTCACGCAAATTGAAGGCTGTAGAAAGCCCCTAGAGACGATTCACCTGTCCTTCAGCGACGAACTCAAGAAGTATGCTTTGAAGAGCTAGCTGGTACACCGTGTCACTCATTTTCTGCGCTTCTTGCACTCCCATACCCGATTATATCCGAACCAGCGAAGTTGCGTCACTTCGTGAGAGCCAGGATGGCAAACGAAGTCGTAGATTGTGGTCAATAGAATACAATCTTAAGAAATGGAAGCCACGTGTGACCCACTGTAAAAACATGATGCCGCAAGCGAGTAATTGCAGCTGCCGAGCAGCGTTCATTTTCGCGAGCTGTATGGGTATCTGCAGGTTTTGTTTTGACCGTGTCTATGCTAACTACTTCAGCTACTACAATGAATAAATCACGATCACGCACGTCAGTTGTCTAGATGTAGAAGTGCTCCTAAGCGCCAACGTTGGTTCATCCACGTCAAGCTGCGCTGCAAACAACAAGCATTGCGCAAACTCTCACGAATCGGTGAGCAAAGAGTTGTCGGCAGTATACTCTTGAGAAGACGTGGTTAGCTTTGGAGTTAAAGCACTCCCTATGACAGAGAGATCAATAATGATTTTGAGTGATCGACGTATTTTTGAAGACACTGATCTTAATTGATCGGCGTACAAATTTACACTGGTTTAGGCGCACATGACTACGAAAACAAAATTCAATCTTACACTTTGAATGACTTCGATAGAATGAAGCCCGTAGAGGCGACTATTCAATAAGTGAAAGAGACTTTCATTCTGCCGTGGAATGCGAGGAACCTCAATTCGAGCATCTCTCATATCCCACAATGTGTGTATGAGAGCCAGTGCCCAGTGTTGGGCATTAGTTAACAAAATCTACTAAATGGGATGAGATTTACAGAAAAGAATTTTCCGTTTCAGTCACATACCCTAAATGCAACATGGCCGTTGTTTATTTTCGTAAGGAGCTCCCCCCAATGGTCCATGCCGTTCCTCTCCATGCTGACAATTTGTATTTTGCGAGGTACGTTTCCCGACCGAGTCATTCAAAAAGGGAAGAACTCGACAGAATTTTACAACTTCTGGACTGTGAAGAATCAGACACTTGCCGAGAACTGGACTATGAACGTTTATTAATACGAGTCTGAGCAAAGTACCAACTCCTTTCCACCTTCAGATTTTTCAGTCTTACTCCTTCTCCGTTGAAGGTAGTCGACCGGGATCGAAATCTATATATCTATCTATCTATTTATCTATCAATCAATCTATCTATCTATCGATCTATCGACTTTCAATAGCAGCACATATAGGGGTATGCATTGTTGAGGTTGTGAAGTGACTCAAACACTCTGATAGCTTTAATTTCTG
The DNA here is from genome assembly GCA_013436015.1 of Rhipicephalus annulatus. Taxonomy (NCBI): domain Eukaryota; kingdom Metazoa; phylum Arthropoda; class Arachnida; order Ixodida; family Ixodidae; genus Rhipicephalus; species Rhipicephalus annulatus. Next base: position 164,117 of record WOVY01011254.1, on the reverse strand, counting down.
TTCCGCTTTCATTTTTGCAGCCTCTTTGACAATTGCTACTTACAAGACAGTCGGACACAGCGCGAATGTATAAGTCGATAAAACGCGCTTGAGCATGGCCCTGCTGAAATGCCAGCCACAGCTGCGGCTGACAAAGACACCAGTTCAAACAGCTTAAGCTGACCCCACAGTCAGATCAGTAAGCCGGCTTTTTGTACTTTTCAATCAGCTCTTTTAACAGCACCCGTTCAAAAACAGCCGCTTTGAACAACGTTGAAACGGCGTGTAATGTGCAACCGCTACCGCGGCCATCAATGTCGCTGTAAAGCCTTTCGCATGCTAAACTTCTATGTCTAAAAAGTTTCACAGTCGACCAAGCTGACTCAAAGGGAGAACATGGATTCAAATGGTGCAACTGGCTAGGCTTGGAACTGCAGAATGTTACCTTTTTCTGAAGTTCGATTGCTAGTCTCGTAATATTTGCATATTTCAATTACTCTCCTTGGTTTCATTTTCAGCGCGCACCACTGTGTGAGTCGTGGCCAGCGTGCCGCTTTCAGACATTATTCTATCCTTTGTCTGCCATCATTTGTGTCACTTATACTTTAAAATCTCCGTCAAACATGGCGCAGAAACTATTAATATGACTCCCGTACCTACAATAGCGGGAGCTGGTAAGTTGCGTAGCCTGTAATCTTGTTAAAACACGCACTAATAGTTGAAATTACAAAAAAAAACTTATTTCTTTCAAACAAGAGAAGGGGCAAGCCGCCATCGGTCACCATCGATGTCGTATAGTGTGGGCACATTGAGCATGGTCACCACCGATTTTACATATTTGAATGTCATTGTGCAAGTATATATACCTCATAATCCTAGTGGCAAAAAAGGGAAACACATTTGCCTTATTGTTGATGTAAATCTGACAACGCTTTTCAATGATTACACGAGCACTTGGAACTATTTAAGACACGTTAAGGAAACCTTGCCTTAAGTGAATGGTTGTTCGTGCGTCTCTCGCAATTCCGTGCAATTTAACGAAAGTGCTACACGTCCCGGTTGCGACGAAGTAAACTATACAATGAGGCTTTATCACCAAGATGTGTAGAGAGCTGCATTGTTACAGATACAAGCTTTTTTCGCCGTTATAGGGGGGAGGCATGTTTTGCCAGTGCCAAGCAATAGGATGGAAGAGAATATTTTGTGGAAGCACCCTCCCCTCTTACTAGTTGTGTTTGAATGAATCTTCTGATGGTTTTAGTTGATAAGTATCATTTAAGGTGGAGGCTTAGAGCAAATTCAGGACGGACAGCAATTAATATATATTTTAGACAAGCCCTTGCGCTGATTATCAGCTGGTTTATTCTTCTCGAAACATCGCATAGCAATGTCACAACCCGGTATAATCTTTCATGCGCAGCTTGAACAAGACATACTGCATACGAAACAGTGATCATTATTGAAGATGCGCGTGCGTTAACTCATATTTGTAGGGGTATAAATATACAGAGACTTCGCTGATACAATCAACTTCTGTTTTCGTGATGTGGTACGTTTCCAAGGCAAGCCGCGAGTGCCCATTGCTGCTTCTGCCGAGAATGAAGAAAACAAGCCTCGCAATTGATGCACCAATGAAGATCAAGCGATGAGGTGCTTCCCACTCTGAGCTGCCTTTCAACCGCGGCATTCAGAAGATACAAAGTTCTCGGAATGCAATATCTGTGGTCTCCGGAGATAATTATTGCCAAAAAGTTCTTGGGCCATCCCCCTACCCTTAACACAATGATGAGACATGTTTAACTGTATAAAAGTGTGGGGCTGATTTGGCGACCCCCTTGGATGTTGGGGAGGAGGGCAGCCACCCGCTGCCCCCCTCATGCACACGCCTACGCTTATAACGTTCATGGCACCAGACCACGTCGTGATTGGAAGATTCAAGGAATCGTCAACAGTAAGAGCTATTGATTCTCGGTGGTTCTGATCATACATAACAAGTTTTGAAAAAACATTATTGGCTAAGAAACTTTCGCGAGGCAATGCTGAGAAACGCGACGAATTTCACGTGTCGTATGGCCCTATTACATCACCAGACAGCAGAAATTCTCAATTAGAAAGTGATAAGTTGAGAATGTGGCCCAAAATGTACTACATTACATTGTCTTACAAAAAAGCAGCGTTAAATTTGGATTCTTTCGGACCGCGTAATACCTGGCACTATCATTCTATTGCATTCCTCGGGAACCTCTACCAACTCTGAAAGAATAAGTTAGGAATATCAATTTTACCTCCTTTTATGTACACTGCCACACATAGTTGTCTATTCTAAGCGACTAGTGAAACAAAACTGTGCGTTGACGGGAACAACGTCTCGAACTGCTCTCGGCCCCGATTTTATGGATGCCTTACACTTAATTAAAAAAACCAAAGCTCTTAGTTTACGTCTCACCAGCGAACGCTTTGGATGCAGGCAAATAAAACAACAAAGTTGACATTTTCGAGCACAGGAATGTATTTTTAAGGCTGCAGTAAAAATAAGTCAGCCGAGATTTTAGCGCTGCAGCGAGCTTCACTAGCGTTGTGTAACGCAGGACTGCAGAACACCGCCAATGTCCGCGCTTCGATGGCTGCATTAATCGTTACCGGAACAATAAAAGCGTCGCCTCCTATTCCATTCTACACTCGGCGATCACTGTCACTGGTGTTTGAGACACCAATAAAAGCAATGAAGAGATGAAGTTTCGCTTTAAAAGGACAACAATAATATCGCATTTGGGAGTTCCATGGTATGCTTGCCTGAACAAGACACATTTCGAGCGGAAAGAGACATTCGGGTGCGTACTCTTCGATAGATAAAGATACGTCCTAAGCACACACACACACAAATCACTCAACTTTCACTTTACAAAGCAGAATCAACAACTTCGATTCAAATATCAGTCTATAAGATAAGCGAAATGTCATCTCATTGTCCACTACAGTGTAATCAGTTATGTGCGATAAAACGAGGCTTGAAGGTTAGTTTCTTCACAGGTTCACGCGTTCACGAATATCACAAAGCAGTAGGTCGTTATTATTCTCAATATTTCAGTAATTCAACCTCTAGTCACAAGGGGATTATCTTACGTGAGTAGCCTGCCTGGTGGAGCTGTAAGCTCATCGATGACAGCAAGAAATTGTACAGGAAACAGGGCACGTGTGATCACGGTTGTGCCAAATTTTGGTCGATTCAATTTCACTTAGCTGCGAGTGGTTAGTGAAGGAGGCATTGGTGTTTTTCTCTGAATAATTTTTTTGTGATAAGCCTATCAACAAAGAATTCGATGTATTGAAACCCAGCGCTGTGAAGGTTAAGATATATTCGGCGTGCCCTACAAGGGCGCGAATTCAAGCAAGCTTGCCAGAAAAACGGGAGCCTGCAAAGTTACTTGTGATTTATTTTGATTTTTTGGTGAGAGATTCTAAAGCATAGGCAAGATTTAAAAGCGTGTAAACCATTCTAATTAAACACCATGTGACCACAATAGGCTCGATTTCCTAAAGTAACACTGGCATAAAATTTAATAATGTGAAGATTTTTACGTCAACGAGTAGCTAGCGACCCCCTAGTAGCGATTCGCGACCTACAACGTAACTGAGGGACGAATAACTATACATTTTATTGATTTATGTCACTGGTATCTAACACAATTCAAAACGGCCTGCGATCGCGCCATTTTCAGCCCAAGGAGCTCTACCAGTGGCGCTACCGGAAGGTCACGTCCACACCACGCCACAGCTGATCACTTCTCCACAGAAAAAGGTGGCGTTAGGCTCAGCTTCTCCACAAACACTTCCTCTGCTAGGCTAGGCACCCTAGCTAGGCGCACACATTCAGTCACGCCGCGTCACCTGCAGTGCCATCGTCGCTGTACAAAATGTCGACTAAGTTTGAATACGACAGTCTGCCGCTTAATTTGAATCGCCCCGATTTGCGACGTCACAAATCAATTTTGCTTCGATCAACCCTTTGCAGAACAGCCATTTCAAAATGGACGCCGTTCCAAGCAGAAAGGAGATTCTCGAAGATGCATTCTTCGGCCATGCTCACTCGTGCGTCTGCATTATTTATATTGGTGTGTTTCGGCGTGCACAGCATTCAGGTTTACGCAAAGGGGTCAATTGGTATAGGTTAAAGTTGAGCATGTTGTAGGTAGCCGGCAGATCTAGCCATGCATAATTTGCAGGCAATAGTTCCGCCCGGCTTCCTCTTTTTATTGTAGCTAATGTCCTTTGTTTTTTAACTAAGCTCGAGCAGGCTTTTGAAATAAAAATTGTGCATAGTGCGACGTAAGCCTGCATAATACGGCGACCTTTGTGCTATTCCACGTGCAGTATTGTGCCGGTACTCTACCTCGCTGCACTATACCCCAAACATAATTGTCACATATCACCAGTCACATGCGAGGTCTGTAGAATTCAAAAATGTCAAGAGAAGTCGCGACACCTGTTTCCTGAAGATCGAGGGACCACGCGGAAGCGCAATATGATTCACACTGTCACATGGCAAGCCTAACTGCTGCAGTTCCTCAAATAAACCTTGCCCTTCCTTCTTAAGCTCACGACACTTAAGCTAGTAGCGTTCTGTATCACCATTTGTCTTGCACTTCGGGCACAAGAGCGTCGCGGAGAGTCTGATCTTGTGGAACCAAGCTGGTGTACTCACTTATCCCGTTCGAATGCGATGAAGCAAGCAAGTCTCTTCCCTTGATAGCTCTTTTGTCACACATGGCTGGTGAGGCATCCGCCATAACGAGTGAAGATGCTTATTGACAGCTTCTCGTAAGATACGCTGATTTTCTTTGGGAGCCTTCTTTGTTGGTTTAATTTCCAGAGCACTCCGGGCAAGTCTGCCAGCCACCTCATTACCCGCTATACCCAAATGTGATGGAATTCATCAAAACTTTATGTTTATACCAATGCCATACAGCTCTTTAAGGATTCGCAGCGATCTTTGAGTGCATTGATCCAAACCCAATCTATGTTTTAGCCGCTGCAAAGCGGGCTTACTGTCCGAGAACAGCACGACTTGTTGCTGCCTTCAAAACTTCAATTTATTCAGGGCTGCCAAAATTGCCGCGCTTGCACATGCTGTCAATAAAACAACGCACTCGAGTCGCGCTGTCCAGGATGCATTTAGAGAGGGGATCACAAACGCTGCAGCGCTTGCTCCGCGCACTCTGTCGACTGATCCATTGATGAAAACTTTCAAATGATCGGCGCACTTCTATCAATATATTCAAGTACAAAAGAACATACTTCTGCTGCGGGTGTAGAACGCTTGCTGTGCATCCGTGGAGTCATCACCTGACAGTCGACATCCTCACGTGACCAAGGTGGGTCTTGTCGAAGTTGTCTTCGTTTGGGGAAATCGATGCCAAGATGGCGAAGGGTGTTGAGGACCACGAAAGCTCGCGATTCCGTGCGTCACCGAAGGCGACGGAGTAGTGCTCGTCCTGGGCTCGATTCGCCGAGTCAGCAAAGCTGTGTCAGCAGTCGTTGAGAGGCGAGAATACGTAACGGCGGAAGACGAGCTTCATGAAGCACATTTATGCTCGCTGCAAACTTCGACACTCCTGAAGCGACTCTGGGGCTTTTAATATGAAGTTTTTCCAGCCGTTCGCACTGTGACTCACTCGAAGAGGTCAGAGGCAATTGTGAAAGCACACGATTGACAATTACAGCCTCGTGTAACTTTATCATTGATGTTGGGTGGCTCCCCCAGCTTTTTCCTGCCATCCTTCGAAGTATGTTTGCATTGGGTGACAGTGCTGACATTGTCTTGTCTACTGCCCATCGCCAATTCATCCTGGTGTCTAGTGTGACTGCAAGGAATCTCATGTACTTACCTTCCTTAATTGTTGCATCAGGAAGTAATATTTTCATCCTTGTTTCTCATCTTCGCATACCTGGTAATAGCATGAATTGAGATTTTTCCGCTGATATTGTTAGTCCAATATATTCAAGATAGGTTTGTGCGGAGAGTATAACTATTTGGCCAATGATTTCCAATCGCTTATGCTGATGACCAGACAGCCAGATGCATACGTCGTCAGCGTAAATTGATATTTGTACTGCCTTGTTCACAGTCTTGAGAGCATTAGGTGAACCAGCCATGGCCACATTGAACAACATTGGAGACAGGACACTGCCCTGTGGCACTCCTCTGGTGATTTTCCTTGAGCTACTGAGCACTGTCCCCAACTTCAACTGCATCGAGAGATCACTAAGAAACGCCTGAACAAAGCGTAGAAGGTGTCCCGTTATTCCCATAGACGCAAGACCACAATTTATCGCACCTTGGAACACGTAGTCGTACGCTTTTGAAACGTCCAGGAATATTGCCAGAGTTGAAAAGCTGTATGCTCGTTGGTGTTCTATGTGACTCACCAAGTCCAAGATGTTGTCCTGTGCACTCAATCGTTGCCTAAACCCAGTCATACACGCTGGAAGGACCTTCTGTGTAGCGAAGCTGATGGAGAAGCTGGCCTGTGATCGGCTGACATGGTGGATGGAGAATCGGTATAGGGAATGCGCCTTAGAGGAGAAATACTATACGTAACCTGCTTGTCATGTTCTTCTTTACAACTCCAGATGGCCCAACTCATCTGGCCTCTCACGGAGGCGGCGGCAATGACACACTCAATATTACGTGGACGCAATGAAGTCTACAGTCGAATTGAAGTTCACTATTAATGATACCTGCGTGTTACTTGTCAGCGATGACATCTGCATATACGCTACTTCACTTCGAAAGCTTGAGTTCATATTGACGCGTAACACACATGTAATGAAAAGACAGCATTATTGATCTTTTTGCGTGCTTTAAACTAGACTACTTCAACTCACAATGGTTCCCCGACATACTGACTGACGAGCACACGACACGTTGAACCATGCTCTTTTCTTTTGCCGATCTTTTACGGTAAGTTCGCACCTTGATAATTTCACGAAATCATTCAAAAGCAGTGCGGCGAAGATCATACCTGACGAGTGAGTGCGCTTCCAGACATCGGCATCAGTCGGCGCCACGATAAGAAAACTCGGGTCGTACACATCATCTCTACTGTTGCAGTGTCAATCCGGATGGCATGCGTGGAATGTATCACACCAAACACGTAACACCAGCGTCGATGTCGAAGGGGGCACTCCATTTTCCACTAAGCTCTCGTACGCCATTTGCCGTCAAAATAAAATAACTTCCACTCGACAGACGCGATTCAAATTTGGCCAAGAAGACCGAATGAAGTCCACATTGCGGCTCTTAAACTTGATGTCAGTGCTCTTTTAAAAGCCCCTGCCACAGTGTTCCAGGTAGTTTATGCTCTCACGAATGAACCGCCGCAAAGTTTTTGTTTAGAATCTGCCTAGTGCGAGTGTACATAGTCATTTTTCCCACTCTGTAATTGCTTTATCTCTCCTCTTGTCCCGGCGAGCACGCTGGGGGCTAAGCAGGGAGGGATGGTGTGGGAGAACAAAGGGACGTCACGCACGCATCACGATGTCGACCAGTCTTCTTTTTTTTTGTGTAACGTGCCACTTAACGCCAGCGTGCCCGTGTATTACTGACAGTGTGCACGTGGGCACGTAGCGACCCCCCCCCCCCGGTGGTGGTCTGAGTAACTATGCCACTCATGATGCTCAAATCAGCTAAGGACCATGAAATTTCGCCTATGGCGAGGTTCTTTATATATGTCATCATTTATAGAAATAAGAGGGATAACTTTATAGCTGACTTTGAGAACTGATGTTAACTTGCAGGCCGCGCGCCGTGATATTATGATCGGCTCACGTGTTTTCAGGTTCGCCGGCAACCAATCGGTAGCGTTTTCTTGCTATGCTGACTTAGTGTTCCAGGCCCATCTAAGCAGTATGAGTTATTTCTTTTTACATTGATTAGAGCATGTTGATTATTAGGACCTATCCGATACGAAAAAATTCATTAATATATTACCTCTGTGCAAGGTAACGATAACGCAAAGTAGGTCATTTTAGACGCTTTGTTGTAATTCCCTTCACATCGTCTTCGGTTATAGTTCGCACGTGCATGTGGCTGCGCATTATCCGGGCATTCTTTTCGAGGTGGTGGTAATTTCTTCCCAGTTTCTACTACCATTAACTCAATCTGCTATGCCGTCCGCGACAATTCCACATGCTGCATTATCCGTAGCAAAAATTACAATCCTAAGTTCTAACCACTCGGAGTCGTTCACGAGCAGGTACCCCGATAAGTACGTGTTTCTGGGCGCCACGTCGTTTTGGCTTTTTGTTTTGTTCTAGTTGTTTATGAACATGCACACTCCTGCCTTCCTGTTAAATGCGTGAAACATATATTTAGCTAGCCCACAGTTCTTTGGAATAACTAAGCCACCGACCTAATGAACGCACTTCTAATTGCAAGGGAGGTGTCAAACACACACACACACACACATACACACACACACACACACACACACACACACACACTGACTTCCCATTACCACTGCATGCGTATATAGCCACCTGTGAAGGGTTTTTCATGATTTTTCCAGCTTGCGCATTTCGCAGAAAATACACGCTCGCCGGTGGCATGTGGCACACGGAGTCCGGCGACTTACCGAACACGTGGGTTATTCATCACTGCCCATACGATTTAACGCACTGGTTAATAGCTTTAATTTTCATCGTCATGTGATCGTCTTCTTTCTGTCTTCAATGCCTTGAATTTCTACCTTTCTATTGCGATTTCCGACAAGAGGGGCTCACGGGAACGAGGCAAAAGAGAGAACGACGACTCCGGATGTATTCTATAGTATGTCCACGATTGCCTGCGTGTGTCGGCAGCACAATCTCTTGCAATAGCAGGGCTGCCAAATGAAAGGAAATTTATTAGGCTGCAGTGGGCTCTACAAGGAAGACACCGACGATGCTTGAAAAAGTCACGTCGTCTGAGCTGCGTCCGTGGGCGCTCGGCGTAGCACGTGCGTTCTTTTTTACAAGCGGAGTAGCAAACACGATCCTCCTACAACTCATCCGTGAGAAAAATCAAGCGCTCACACGAAATGAAATGCTCACCCCATCCCAGCGGAGCAACAAGCCACAGGAGTCAGTGTTCAATGATCAAGTGATTTTTTTTCATTTATTTTGCTGTTGCATCCCTCAACTAATTCATGCTTTTCGAGCTTCTTGAGCTCCTCCTGTTGCCATGACTACGCAATCGCTGTGGCGAGAGTTCAGACACCCCTCCGCTTCTTCTGTCCCAAAGCAGTTGTTTTTTCTCTCGCTTCTGCAGTTTTTTTATACAAGACATTCGAGGTTTTCTGTTTTTTTTTTCATGACATACGTTCTTTTCTCTATCATGTCAGATGGTCCGCCGTTTATCTGTGGTCCACCAAAAATAATGAGACGCATCATATTTCATCGAAGTGAGAAACATCAACTAAACAAAAGATAGCACAATTTCGTGCGCAGTGCTGTTCGGACAAAAGCGAGATGAGAAGCGATGCAGTGTCCCTCCCTTGCCCAGAAATCAATAATTTCATTTTGTGCGGAAAAGACAGATATGGCATCGAACATCAACGTGACTATTTTTTCAGCCATTTCCGCGAATAAAACAAGAAAAATCGGGGAACAATAAAAGGCACTGAATGGCTCAAACTACAGGCATGAGTTTTTTTTTATTCTTAGTTGACTTTTTTTATTCTTAGTCGACAGGTGACTCAGCTGAGTTTGTTTTTAGCATATTTCCTGCGCACACTGGTCGTTCTATATACAATCGCACTGCCAGCATGCGGCGCTCAAATCGGCGCTATGCAAATGTGTATAACAGGGTGCGTCATACCTCTGCATTATAACACCTGCTAAAATACGCGGATAAAAAATTGTTTGGTAACAATTTGAAATATTTTCGTTTTGGTGCATGCTATCTTCGTCATTATTACACAATTTCGTACAAAACGCGCGTCGCGTAATATCAAATGCACTGTGCATTAACGCATTGTTCATTTGTTTCTGTTTTCCGAAATTAAAAAATATGACAAATAAAAAAGCAGTTAATTTTTCACTGAAGCAGAGAGACAAGGTCCCTTTGTGATAGACATTCACTACATTCCGTAATTAAAATATCATTCCCGGAACAACCCAATGTTTTCTAAACACGACACGATGCCTCCCTAAACGTTCATGAGGTTCATGCAACTCGGGTAAAGTAGAGAGCAACTCGAAACTTTTTACTATAAATAACATGGATAAACAGGCTCCTCCAGAAATGCTAGTTTGGTACCGGCATACGCAAAGTACCATTATAAGAGTTTTAACTTTCAGCTACGCACGTTTTTGTTTTTTAAGCGAAGCATTTCTTAGCGAACTTCGGTGACTGCGTGTATCTATCTATCTATCTATCTATCTATCTATCTATCTATCTATCTATCTATCTATCTATCTATCTATCTAGCCGCCTTCGACATTTAACTCTCCTGGCAGTTCTGATAAAGGTATTGATACCAATCTTGGTATGGCATAACATGACTGTATGAAGCACATATTTGACAAGTCATAACATGATAATCGTGATATGGATGTCAAGAATGTCATTAATTGCATTTCATGGCCCTGCAGCTTTTGCGGTGGTTTCCGTCACAAGGCATGTTGCAAAACCAGTATGGTATGACATGATTGCACGGCGAACACAAGCGACAGACCCTAACATGAAAGTCGTCACAAGCTTGCAATGTAACAACATGACTACATGCAAGGTAATGATCCGCTCGCGGGCATTTATCTGGCTTCAAATATGCCATATTTGGTATTACGGTACTTGAATGGATGATGAAGGCTGTGACTGATGCAAACATGATAATCATGAGATGCTTGTCATGTAACAATAAGACTACATGCCATGCTCATGATGCGCTGGCGGCCGTTCTGCTAGCTTCACTTATACCAAATTTGTTATTACGGGACATGAATGAATGACGAAGGTATGATAATGGTGCAAACATCATAAACATGTGATGCGTGCCATGTGAAAACATGACTACATGCTACGCTTATGATGCGCTCGTGGCCTTTTGGATAGCTTCACATGTACCAAACTCTGTATTATGCCACGCGAACGGACGACATAGGTAAACGACACATCCAAGGATGATAATGACGACATGCGTGTCATAAAAAACATGACTATATGCCACACAGATGATGCGCTCGTGGCCATTTCGCTAACTTCACAAATGCCATATTTGGTATTACGTGACGTCAATGGATTGCAAAGGTATGTTACTGGTGCAAACATGATAATCATGAGATGCCTGTCATGTGGGAACATGACTACATGTCACAGTCAAAGCTCCAGTACATTTCTACGTGACGCGGTGCGTGTGCTCACCGGTGTTCATTTCTTCGTGTCACGCCGGCGTTGCGATGCCAGGCAACAGTCGTGCCACATACTCGCAGGCGCGCGTCACGCTGCGTTGCTTTGACGCATGCGCGTTTCAGCGCGTCCGGCGTCCCTCCGTCACGGAAAAAGGGAGACGCAGTGTTGTCTGGGTAACGCCTCGGCGCGAAATGCAGCATGTCGCATTTCGTGCCGGTTACCGTCGGGCCGCGCCGACGGACGCTGGTCGCCACGGTCGCACCTGGCGAGTGCTCGCGTTTTGCTAACGTAGCGTCGCTATGCCTAGCGTGCGTATGCGTCAACGCTACATTGTAGTATATTGGGCCCTTCATGATGCGTTCGCGGCTGTTTTGCTAGCTCCACATATACCAAATTTGGTGTTACGTGATGCAATTAATGGCAAAAGTACATGACTGGTGCAAACATGATAATCCTGACACACGTGTCATGTAAGAAAATGACAACATACCACGCTCGTAGTGTGCTCGCGGTCATTTCGCTAGCTCAACATATACTAAATTTGCTATTACGTGACGTGAATAGATGGCGAAGGTAAACGGCACATCCAAACATGATAATCATGACACGGAAGTCATCTACGGCATCATTTACCTCCACCTCGTAACGCTGTGCTGATTTTAAAGTGACATATCAACCTTTCTCATTCGTGCTTCGCATATCGTTGATTCCCACTGTACGTGGGATCTGCCATTTTTTCTATGTTTTGAAGTGACGTAGCGTGTTTCCAGTCGAGAGGCATGGCTACTACGTCGCAACTGCTCCGCATGGCCGCACAGTGTCATACGAACATTTAATGCTGCTTGTTAGAGTCATAGGAGGCCTACTTCGTTTGGTTTCATTTTTTTCTTTACTAGTCGCAATGTATTCATGGCAACGAGCATGGGCAGCAGCACTCCATGAGACCTTGAAGTAGGGGTGCCCCAAAAACGCGTGTGAAGCCCCGAAATGTCTAATAGGGTAATGTGCAAACTCTCCGGTCATTTAGCCCTATCAGTACATATTTCAATGTACGCAGACTACATCTACCTATGGTCGCCAGGGTAGGAACGCAGGAAAGTACAGTACCGTCTTTAGAAAAGCATGGACATAACTGTGCGTTTTATAAGAGTGCGGCACGGATGCTTCAGCGGAGAAATCTTTAATGTTACATTTTACCAGTAGACGTCATGACCAGCTCAGTCTGTCAGTCAACTATGCAGACTGCAGTGCCTTTTGTGCGGGAGAATTGTTTCCTTTGTGCAACACTAGATCGCACGCTATAGTTTTTACAGAGCTCACATCTCTTACAATGAAGAGCGTAATAATATGACATTGAATGTAATGCATTGCGGGAACTAAATAGCGTGCCACAACAAAATCGCTTTTGAAGATTCATGGAGCTCAATTTCGATAAGCGGCTATCGCATATGCATTATCACAATTGGCCAGTTATGCAAAATGTATCTCAAACAGAGGAACGTTAGCTAAGCAACATTGCAGTCCACAGCCTTCGTATTGCTTTGAGTTTACCGTAATCAAATCGCACTGGTCTCGTAGTCGCAGAAGCAAAATACTGCCCATTGCAAGTTCTTCACATTCGAAACTTCATCCGCCGTTTCCTCCACGTATCGCAACGATATTAGGCACACCCCATTTAAGAAAAACTTATTCAAGGCACGGAAAAATTGGTAACACCATGCGAGCTTATCAAGTGACATTGCAACAAGGACACCCATTATTGCATGTAAATATCAACTTTTCTCCTTTGGCACCTTCTGTCACCTTCAGTAAAAACTCAGCGGAAAATATTGAAGGAAGATTACAAAGACTTCAGCAAATGTGCCATTATCACGACCAATGCACTTTCATTTGCAAGGACGTATCTACAATCAATGAAAGCTTGAGCGCGTAATTTTTAATACCGGTATGTAATGTAGAAAGAGTCTTTCATCTTCCTCGAAATATTTTGTCTGGAATAACGCAGCTTGTTGCACTGTTACAAGGTTTAAAATTTATTGCTGAAACAAGCAAAGTCACGATTGGGGAAAAGCAAAATCACAATTTGGGACCTCGAAAGAAGCGCAGCAGATCATTAAGGAATAAAACTTCCATATAAATGACATCATAGTATATTAAATCCTGAAACAATGACCACCCCTTGTCTGGTGGGTCCCGCGATTAATTTTCAATAGCTTCCGAGTAACGTATGTATAGAACTGTTCAGAAATGAATCTGTAGGCAAATTGGTCTCTACAGAAAAAAAAATCACTCGATACCAAAACCCCCTTCTTTCTCGGAAAGATGGAATCTTCTTCCTGAACAGCGCCAAAAAATGGGCAAGGACGCTTGTCCTAATGAACATAACGTCTTCACTCTCGAAAGAAAGAAACCATTCTTTCGATTTACACCCGATACAAAAAACACTATCTTTCACTTAAGGAAACCATGACTACAAGCAAAGTGGCGCATGGGTATACTTGACCTTCCATTCATCATGGGCACCTTACCCGATGTTAAGACGTACTTGAAAGTGGAGCACATCATTGTTACTCGCCCCGAACTCTTGTTGGAGCATGCCACACGAGAACACGTGGGTTCATCGCGCGTCTGCTCAGTTTAGTTCTCCGACACCATCATGGTATTGCTGAGAGATTGTAAGAGGGAGAGGTCACAGTTTCTCACACAACCACTTACGCAAAACCGAACGCACTAGCGCATGCCAGCGCGTTCTGACTAGGATGCAACGCGCTGGTTCATAGCGCGTCTGCAGGATCTCTTTCCCCGATGCCATCACGTGATTGCTGAGAGGGTGTAAAGGGGAGAGCCCAGTGTTTTACCCAGCCGCTTACACGCGCTGTAATGCGCTAGCACGTTCTGAGAGTGCTTGAGCTAGCTGTTGTGCATGCGCAATAAGGGTTGTCACGCCGAACATAGCCCTACTGGACTCCGCAATTTGCTTCGTAGCTAAAACATAGATCGACCATTTCACTCGCTCCGGCATGGTCTACAATTAAGTGTCACAAACACACCTCACTTCATGTGCCTCACCTAAAGAAGAACGTCCCAGACTTGCGATCACTCTATTCATCGCGATGTCTCAGTCAAGTATATTATCGCAAAGTTTCCGCATTACGACGAACGATGCGCTCCACTGCGCGATATATTGAACTGCCTCGACAAATAACTCCTTGCAAATGGCAAAGTTACTACATTCTAATAATCAAATACGCGCAGTGAACGCTCTTTCATTCCCTTAATGAACACAAGTTTAATGAACTGTCTATAGCTAATGTTATTGTCGCTTTCTGTAGTGTTTAGTGATTTAAGAGCATATCTCATAGTCATGATAATCTCAAAGTCAAATGCCAGTGCATAGAAAAACTATCTGTGCGGATTCGAATCGCGATTTCAACACGCTATATGAACTGAACTAAGTCTTTTTAATGTTCTCACTATGATATGTACACCCCATAAACATATATATAATTCTCCTAATATATTGTATTTATTTATTTATTATTTGCATTAATTTTTTGTGTGCCATCATTATATGTACCACGATTGTAGGCTAGCCGGCTCAATCTTAGCCTACTTTCCCACATTCTAACACGAAAGTGTTGTATGCCAGGGTCCATCAAGATTTCAGAGACGTATTTTCATCACGAAAAATCACGTCAAAAAATACGCATGATCACAATAAAAAGAAGAAAGTTTCGTCAACGGGAGTCGAACCGCGACCTCTGAGTCCACGACAAGAAATGCCGGGCACGCTATCCACCTTACCGTGGTCATAGAGTTCGTAGGCTTAAAAATACGCCTTTTATTTCTATTACTGTCTTCTCACAAGGCTCTTGGTAAAGGGCAGTAATGACCATTATCGCGACATCCTCGATTAGTTCCTTCAACACGTCATTTAGTTCTAAGGGTCCGTCCAATTCGGTGCATTCCTAATGGGAAAGATGCAATTTGTCAATGCCTTAACATATCCAAAGGTGCTGACCTCCCCCCAAGCGTCCACGCCACTCACATCGCATCTGCTCACACCAACAATAGCTCTGCGATGGTCACTGGTTTCAGCCGGCTTTAACTCCTCGTTCCCCACTTTCCCGGCGAATAATCACGTCTGTCGAAAAGACGACACGAAGCACGCTGGATTTGCCTCTGGTCGGGTGGTGGAATTCAGTGAGCGCAAGATGCCACGAGCAGGCCATGTTAGCCCAAGTTCGGCATCCAATCAAACACATTATTTCGGGTGTCACGTCTCCTTGTCTGGTTCCACTGTGACCATCTGCTACAGCTGCCATTAGCACCTATGAATACAAGGGTTTGCTTCCTCCTTAATTATGTATGTTAGTTGTCGGGATGGAGATGTATGACTAAGCGTCGACGTGGATGCATCTACGCTGAGCAGTCCTGTAGCTATCAAACACTAATAGACATTGCGCAAGTTTTGTTGTATCAATGTACAGTAAACATTAAACTTATTTTGTAAGATTATGTTTTACTTTCCTGTTGTACAGATTACTATGACGGAAAAATAACCATGTTTTATATATATAAATAAACAATTGACTCCGTATCTGCATGTTACACTCCAAATATCGTCGAAAGACGATAGCCTTGAGTCTGGAGAGAATGAACAAAACATATATTCGATGTTCTGCGCAAGACGATTGGTGAATTGTGTTCTGGGGGCGCTGCGTTATAGTGCCTCGAGCATGCAGCGGAGGTGAACGAGCGCATCAACTCACATCGGACGTGAGACATGAGCGCTATCTGGCAGTTACCTTGGAAAACGAAGCACGCGCGCCCTGCGCGCACATCTCGAAGGTGATAAGGTGTAGAACGCAAGGCGACGGGTAGGTGCCATCACCATGTCGTTTGAGCAAAGCGTTAGAAACACTTGCCTTTTCGTGCAAGCGTTGCATGGTCAGGGGAACGTGATAAACGCTACGGTCCTTAGAATTACTTATGTGTGCCTTTTTCATTAAGAGACATACATACAGAATATTGACGTGTTGTTATGGTTCCATAGATATGCGCAATAATTGCTTTTTAATCGACAATCGCTGCAAGTATGAACGCTGAATCACGAGCAATATTGGTGGGCGCTGCGGATGGGGTCGGTTGTTTGGAGTATCGTTTGGCCACTTTGGTGCCCTTTAGGGTACCGTTATGGGCGGACAAACAAACAATTGTACAGACAGACAAACAGACCAAACTTTTTGCGTCGAAGGCCTCCAAGAAAGACTATCATCTATAAAAAGAGCTGTACATATCTGTACTCAGTTTCTTACATGAGGGACTACACTGAGAAGGCTATATAACTCCTGCAGGAAGTGCATTCAGTGTTTTCACCTCCCCGAGTGGGACTTTCTTTTCTAGGCTGGCTTATGCATTAAGATCTTTTGTACCTCAGAGAGAGAGAGGCGGGTTTATTTACAGAAAGACAGAGAGGACGGCCTGAGCAATAGTCTGCTCTAGCCTGGTACTCTACACTGGGGTAGGTGAAAGGGGAAGAGATAAAGTAATGAATGACAATGGTGAGCTAAAGAAGTGAGTATATACAATCCTTTCCAGCTGAGAAAAATGTCATAGTCACGCACATAGTCCAGTCGCTTCCAAAAAATTGCCCGCAGCTTCCCTCGGGGGAACACTGAGGAGGATGCGGAGCATATAATTGCTTAACGAGGTGTTAAAGTGCGACTTACTTGGGTCGATGGCTAAATTGGTTAACGTGGTTGTGAAATGGGGTGTTAAATTGCGACTTACTTGGGTCGATGGCTAAATTTGTTAACGTGGTTGTAGGAGGGGGTGTTAAATGAGTGAGCACGTACACACGTATGCGAAAGGGCGGCGCTGGTCGAAGGGACGTCGATCATTGTGTTTGTGGATTCGTTGGAATTCATTTCACCGCGACCTTGGACGTCGACGCGCCGTACAAACCAACCGACGAGCGGCAACTGAGCGAGCTAGCGCCGACATTGAGTATATATACAGCGCGACGGCGCATGCACTGTCAGCTGTTGAATGTTCTCGAAGCGCGACGGCGCATGCGCGTCCACTGGAGAATCAGGAGAATTGTAGAATGTTCTCGAAGGGGAGAAGCGCGCGCGGCACAGATGGTGGGTGACGGTGCATGCGCGCGTCAGCTGTCGAATGTTCGAGAAGGGGGAGAAGCGCAACGGCGCATGCGCGCGCGTCAGCTGCCGATGTTCTCGAAGCGCGACGGCGCATGCGCGCGCGTCAGCTGCCGATGTTCTCGAAGCGTGACGGCGCCTGCGCGCTACATTATACAGCTAGCGAATGTTCGTGAAGAGGAGAAGCGCACGCGGTGTGTAGAAGAGGAAGGGTGCACAGATGGTGGAAAAGTGAAGCGCGCGCGGTGTGTAGAGGAGGAAGGGATGCACAGATGGTGGAAGAAGGAGGAGGAAGCTTGCGGACGGCGCCGCACTACAAGCCTCGAGTATTAGATGCTCCGCATCTAAAAGGCTATCACCGCTCTTATGACCACAGGAGCACTGTCGGTGTAGGGAAAGGGCCCGTGGCATACTTTTGTAGCGCCCCGCTACATCATCATCGACATTCATCATCATCACCATTGTCATAGCCACCGCGCCGTGCCTCTCGCGCAGCTCATGCATAGCTCGAGCTGCGCGAACACAGAACGAGCTTCTGACCTGGCGGTTTGGACGCTGCAGCTGCTGCCGCTCCGCTTCGGCAAATCGCCTTGGATAATAAAGTGGCGAGAGAACGACACGACCACGTTGGCCGCCGTCCCGTCCTCCTCTTTCGCTACAGGTCCAATACGGTGTCATCAGTCAACGACCTACTGCGATATCGTTCAAAAGAAGAAATAAGTGTTTGTCGTCCACGTGCGTATGCTGGACAGTCCCAAAATATGTGCTCAAGTGCTATAAACCAACTATGTTATACGGCTACGTTATGCGGTCCTACATAACTTAGTGTTCGGTTGCTTTCTGCTTTTCATTTGCAGCCGGTCGCGACGACTCACGCACTCGCTTATTTTCAGGCTCTACAGGCATTTGCAGCCTTGAAAAGTGGTGAGAACATGTCCTTGGCGTTGTATATTAAGCTGACCAAACTTACTACTTAGCTTTAACAGGGTAGTACAAAATGTGTGAAGTGTAACGTGCAAACGAGCAGTTTCAATGTTTTTAAATAGAGCTAAAATACTGAGCTTTTGATACACGCAAGCCCAGTGGTACGTTCCTGGTTTCGAGGTGTGTGTGCCACTTCAAGATGTTATTAAGCAATATTACATACTCGTTAGTGTTGTGTTTTGTTATAAACCGTTAAATGTTGTGGAATAAAATTGGCCCCTGAAATAAGATACAAGGGTTTAAGGGAAACGACTCTTAATTAGTTTATCTTACGACGAATAGCTCGACGTTACTACTGACCACCTGAGGATATACTGAACACTGGATGTCTATGGTATTCTATACGAGTGTTCTCGCGTAGAGTGATATGGTCTTCTTCTAATGCGGCCCCTGGGGTGGACAGTGGACATCCTTGTTAAGCAAAACATGGTAATGACCGAAAAACAACGGGCGAGTGCAATTAGTCCCATGCCAGAGAAAGAAAAAGTTCTGGTAGACGCCAATGACTTCTCATTTTCTAAATGGTCATAAACACTTTATAGAAACTTGTGGTTTTCGAACAAGATCACTTTCATCAGTAAAGTGCGGAGCTTCTCTTTCAATACTCTAGGGACAATGTGCAGAAACATTGGCATTTAAACACTCGCGTAGGCATCTAGCTGAATGTACTGCCCATTCAAAGCCGGGGAAACTAAAGGCTGGGCCTTTTTAGTAGCACACAAGAGTCGAATGCTGTTCCATCTTCTGTTTGGGCCAAAATTCATCTGTATAACCCCGATATGTGACAACTGTTTTTCCTGCTTGTGGTTGGCGGGAATTCGGGCGGATGAATGGATGAATACGTGAAAAGCACAGTATTCACGTCCTGCACTGGGGGTTGTCACCTGCCTGGATAACCTCTCGTTGTACAGGAAGGTGAAGCTTCCTAACCCTGTCATACGGGCTCTGGACAGTCAGGAAATAGGTCATGTGGTCGCGGGGCTTTTTCCTGTGAACTATTCCCGGCAAATGCAAGAGCCACGTGGTCAACACTCTCAGAGCACCAGTTCAAGCGTGTACATTACTTTCTTGCATGACTTGAAACTAGCATCCATATCTTTCATGTGATAACGCTCTTTTGTCTGTTGGTGCCTGGTCGCGGTGGTGATGGTGTCGCAACAGGCGGGGTCAGCCTGGCCTAGATGGCCTGCAGTCGTTTCACCTGAGCATCTCCTGAATAATAGGAGTCCGTCACCGAATATTAGACAGCCCTGCCACGAGTAACAACTCTTTATTTATAATTGTTAACTGTGACTCGTTGTGCAGAGTTCAGTCCAATGTTTGGGGCTGCGAACCCTCCACTTCCAGGTAATGAGCGCCTTTCCTTGTAGCATGAGAATGTGAGATGGCAGTGCACGTGACCACAATGGCAGAGAGGAAAGTGGTTGGGCACATCCTCTGTCATTGGGCTTTCTACAGCTCCCAGAGAAGGTCGCCTACAACAGCGATAGCACATTTTAAATGACGACCCACTTTCTGAGCGATCGACGTGGTAATGCCGGAACGTTCGATCAACTTATCAGAATGCGATAAATTCGATGAAAGACCTGCTGAAGCTTCAACAAGTAACATGCTTTGTTCGACTACAATGATACTTTTGTGTTTGTTTGATAGCATGTTTTTTTCACTTTATCCTCTCTTACAGCACGGCACAAAACCCGGTATGTATATTCTACTAACCCCATTGTTCAGAATTGCTCCGCGACTTGAATTCCGTCCTTCATTTGACAGAGTTGAGCATTGCGCCACTGCTCGACTGAGATTGATTGATATGTGGGGTTTAACGTCCCAAAACCACCATATGGCTATAAGAGACGCCGTAGTGGAGGGCTTCGGAAATTTCTACCACCTGGGGTTCTTTAACGTGCACCCAAATCTGAGCACACGGGCCTACACCATTTCCGCCTCCATCGGAAATGCAGCCGCCGCAGCCGAGATTTGAGCCCGCGACCTGCGGGTCAGCAGCCGAGTACCTTAGCCACTGGACCACCGCAGTGGTGTGCTCGACTGAAATTGACACTGCACTTTTCAAGAATCACTGCAGATTATAGCCGATATGCAGTGACTATGTCTGTCAAGATACGGCGCTCCTATCGACTTTTTCAGGTCAAGGTCAAGAATTGAGTGAAGAAGCGTTCTAGAATACTGTGGTAAACCTCCCTGCCTTCTTTAAATTAGATTTATCTCTGTCAAGATAACTGAAAAGGGCCACGCATTCCATGCTTAAAGAACACGATGTAATACCAGTGATGATATCCCCTTCTCAATGTTTAGTGGAAGCCTCTCAATGTTGTTGCGAATGTTCAGATGCATAGGCTCTAACTGTTGTTTGCTGTACAAAGCGTCAAATGCGCTCTTGCCTTGGGAACTGTAGCACTTGTTTTCAGCATGGTATCACACTCCCACTACCGCACCCACACAAACAAGCGAACATACAACTGTACGTAGTATGGTACTGTATTGCATTGGGTGTCAATAAAAATGGTGTCACAGCATAACCACGGAGTGAATGATGATGAGTGGGACGAAGCGTCCGTCGGTCCATCCATATTTCCATGCGTCCGTCTGTCCGCACGCTTCGCCCCACTCGTCATCATTCACCTCGTGCATATGCTGGGATTTTTTTTTTGCTATCCGTGCGTTGCTTCAAAGTAGGCTTCTCATCGGTATCCTGAATTTCTTTGTTAGAAACAAGAATAAAGTGGAATTGTTCAACGTTTTTACACAAAATTACGTCAGGAAAAATTGCCTTAATTGTACCTTGTTGCGTTCAGCAAACCACTACTAGGAATACCCGCCGTAAACATGGTCGATTCTTGGCACCCATATTTGCACGAACTAATGCTTACAAATACAGTTAGTTTCCAAGAACAGTTGATCAATGCAGTTCACTGCTTTATGAAATTTTTTTGGCTGACAATTTTGCTATATCGCTGGGACGTTATCTACTTGGTGATTAGAGTATTCAAATGTGTTATAAATTTTGTTGCTGCTTCACAGACATGTGATATTTGTTAGCGTATTGATACATAATGTTTTTCAGTTACAAGTCACTTGATGTTTTTATGCCCCCCCTGCCTGTACCAAAATGCTGGTCTGCAGTATGTCTAACTAAATAAATAAAATAAATAAAAATACTAAACTCATGCTTCATCACCTCGCACGCACCTCGGCTATTGTCAAAAATGCACAACTGTAGTCTACTTTTGCTGCGAACAATTACGTGGGATGACGAAGCTTCTCGATCGCGCTTTTTGTGACTCTAAGAATTTGTTTACTAGAACATTCGCTGGAGAAATCAAATGAATGGATTAATAGAGATGGCGCTAATTGGCGCTCGTTTCCATAAGGTTATTTATTTTGTTATTTTGTTTTTTTGTTTTTTGAGGGGGAAATCAACCAACGAAAATCATGAGAGATGCAGTCCATCGAAAGAAAGAAAGAAATGCAGAGGCGCAAAGCAATAAAAATCTATAGCATAGTGATAGCGAGTGAGACATTTTCTAAGAGACTGCGGCCGCGTTTGTTTTGGTCACGCCTGCATTAGCGTGTCTTCCATTCCCCAATGGGAAACTATATCATCATTTATACCGGTGTCTCATGGGTACTTCTGACCGGGATTAGTCAGTCCGGATAGGATTTTTGGTCGCTATCGACGCGCAGATTAGGACGACATTTCTGGTGCAGATTTTATTCTATCTCAAGTGACCCGATCGCTAGTTTATATTCTTTTTTTCGACGAAAACGTCAAAACACAGTTCTGATTATTCATTTTCTTATGTTTGTGTTATTGTGGCAGATGAGTCACTGTTGGTGACACTTATTCGCATTGATATTGCCCAAAGGCCTTCTTCATTTTGGAGACCACTGCGCAAAGCTACTTTCACCCGAGAAGATGAACGCATGGCTACACATTCCACCACCCACTAAGTCATTGCACTATGCGATGCTGCAAGTACCTGTGTCGTATACCGGCGCACAAGCACGAAAAAAATCCGAACACAGACAGACACGCCACAAGCGGAACTACATCAGATGCCAACATACAGCACGTTATCATGCGTGCGGCAGAAAACATCCGCATCGTAGGGCGCCTCATAAAAACTTCTATATTTATTTTGCATGCCCCACTTATACAATCTTTGGAAAAAGCTCATCATTTATTAAACGATTGCCTCAGTGCTAATATTTGTATTATCACCATGTAGAAAATTTTCAGCACTGCTGTGGCACGCAAGCTACCGTTAATAACCCGCCTCCATTGAATTCTGCGGCGCTCCCGCGCGAGCGCCGGCGAAAAATGGCGCAACGCGTACGGCCAGCGGGTGAGGAGAATCAAAGAGGAAACGTGCGTGGAGGAGAGTGTCATTAGTTTCCCAAGATCAAGGGGCTTTAGGTTGCACTGCTTGCGTTACACGTGTTTCGGAACGCTTTCCTCCGTGTACAGATACGATAGACATGTTTTCAGCTCCAACATCATCAGTCTGTCACATTTGTTCCTTCTTGCTGCTTGTTTGTGGATCGAAGCAATGCCGCCGACAAACTGCGACACGCTATCTCGAAACATCGTATCTCTTACAGAGCCAACGTGACCGCTAATATCATGAACACTGGGAATGCAATACGACGCCCCACGGATCTGTACAAACCTGAACAAAAAAAATTACTTCATATGACTTCCGTCACGAAGCACAGCATGAGGGGCTCTCCTCCATGACCATCATGCTCACGCGAAGGCTAGGCAATAGGAGAGAGCAGGAAAGGTCTCGAAGAGAGGGTGGTGAACAACTGGGTTGGGCGCATCTGGCTGGCATTTATGAAAAAGAGAAGGTATTGCGCAGAGAATAACACTTTTAAAGACAACCCGTTTTTACAGGGAAAGCTGTTATTAGATCACAACTAGGGTCACGCGCCACCGTAGTTGACCCGTAGTTGAACCTGGGTCCACTTGGCGCGCTGCACGCGCACTCATCTCGCCCGTGATGAAGAGGAGGGGGGGGGGGGCGCTAATAGCGGCAACGATCAGCGCGCGACTCTTTCCTCCGCAACGGGCGGGAGCTTCTACGGGCCGAATTCTCAACTAAAAAAAAGCGGTGCCAAAAGTGTACCAGGAGCAGCCGTCCACATATAGATGCGCTCTACACATAACAAACTGCCGTGAGCGGCGACACACAACGTATAGCCATCAAAACCAGCATGCGCTGCCCACGAGAGGCGCTTCTCAACAACGCCGTCACTACGCACGAGCCTTACGGCCACCGACTGGGGCCGCACCGCAGTAAACTTGGTTACATGGCAAGGGCATGTTTACTACAATTATATTGCTTCTGAAATTACAAGCCTTGCTTCGTAAAACATTCGAATATGTGCTATCCCATTCATTGTTTCGCCCTTTTGGCGAAACTTCGACTTTTTCTCATATTAAATTCTGCAACGAGGCACTTTCCACATTACGTGAACTTGAGGGTCAAGTCTATATTTCAACGATAAAGGAATGATAGTCTGAAGCAGAATGCGCTTTTTAACTATGCTCTAATTCATAGGTCTTGATATATGGTAAGCTCAAGCTTTGGATTTGAAACCAAATGCAGTCTACCATGACGCTGTAACGGAAAGAGGCTCATGAAATTCATAAAATACTACCTAGAGAGGAATCTGGAGCTGCGACCGAGTGCCTCCATGGGAAAATGGGAAGCACAGGCTTTGAATTGGATAGGATTAGCTAGTGAACTGTCTACAGACTTTTTTCTACAGTTTCAGTTTTGTTCCTTGCGCAGCTCTGGTTTTCGGGTGCTCTGAAAAAGGCTAAAGCAGTGCATTTGCTGTTCAAAGAGGCCGACAATGACTAGGTGTGACGTTAGAGCTTTATGAGTCGTATTCGGCTGTTTAAATTAAGCGTCGTCCACTCACAACTGCGCATAACTGAAGCGCCTCAAGCCAGTGCAGTATACTGCGTGGAGTTCAAGTTTTTCACAGCACGTCTACCCTAACTTCACTTTAAATGGACAGACTAACAACGAAGAAGCTAAGTAGCAGCACCTTGACGCTCCGCCGACTCCACTTCACAACAAAAACTGAGATGCGTTGGTCGCAGACCACTGGAACCATTGGGACAGATCCACCTACCGTCACAGAAGACGAAACGATAAGTGTTTCTCACCTAATATTGTACTGTTATTTCCATAAATAGATAATGCACACTCTCTAGAGAAAATGAGCATATTTGTTTTCAAATGTTGTACAAAATATTTCATCAAATTTTGATGCCAAATCTGGAACGCTACGGCAGAGTGATGCATACCCTGATGGGTGAATTTGCCAAGGTTTCACTTTTGCCGCCTGGTTACAAAATCTTTTTGCAACAAAGTTTGCGTACAAATAAATGAAGCAAAATTCAAAAAGAACAAAAGTTCATTACACACTGTTTTGTACTCGGCAAAGAAGCGTCGCAAATTTCAAGAACGTAACTCTTCCGAAGCGGATCCGAAGCATGTACTTCCCACAATTCCCATGCAGGTACAAGCACCGCTGAAGGAGCCCGCGTAGACACTATCACCAGATTCATATCTACGTGTTATTGTGGAACACTCTATGCTGTAGTGGTTTCAGTGCTGGGCTGCTGGCAGGAACGTCGCGGGTGCGATCACAGCCGCGTCGGTCCCAGTATGATGAAGGCGGAATGCTAGCGGCCCATGTACTGTGCGATATCTGCGAACGTGAACGAACACCGCATGGTTGAAATTTTCAGAGCCCTCTACTACCGCATTCCTTGTATATCGTCGTTTTCGTACATCAAAACCCAGATATCATGAATAATATTAATAATAATAGTCTAATAATAATAATAAGTTATTAATAATAATGTGATTAATAGTGTACCATTGCTATATTATAATTACTGTTTCATATTAATATTACTATAATAATTGTTGTTGTTGTTGTTGTTGTTGTTGTTGTTGTTGTTGTTGTTGTTGTTGTTGTTGTTGTTGTTGTTGTTGTTGTTGTTGTTGTTGTTGTTGTTGTTGTTGTTGTTGTTGTTGTTGTTGTTGTTGAACTAAAGCTTTACTCAATGAAAAAAAATTTTGAGTGGCTCTATTAGGGAATAGTTTACAAGTAGACGACATAACGCACCATGACCAGAATATTTGTCACTGTCTTGTGTGACAAAGTGTAACTTCAATTCACGTGTTTGGGTGTGGGGGGAGGGGAGCCAGTTTTCAATACTGACTTGAGTACTGAATACAGGTGGATGCTTAATTCCTTCGAAAATCCTACACCTCTAAACGAACAATCCCCAATGAATGACTCTGTCAGCGTACGTCCCGGCGCGAGAGAGGCAGCACTCCCCCTGCATTTTTTTTTTTCGTTTGCCTCTTTTAGCATTCGTTACTGATTTTTTTTCTACGTCTCTGTACTCCTGCTTTTGTAGTCCGACTTCCCTTCCCCACTAATGACCGCACTTACTATACTCTCGTTAAGTTCTCTGCCTTCTCAATAAAGAGTTACCTTTGTCCCTAATTTGCGTTTCGCAATCGCGAGATGTAATGAAACTCTTAATTTCGATGCTTCATGCATACACATACGTAGTGTAATGGTGCTTCCCCATCGTTGCTATTGAGGTAATAACGCCCGCTCTATCGGCACTCTAGTTACGACTAGTTGAGACATCGGCCTCCGACGTTGCACGCCGTGCAACCGCGGCATTAACCTCTACATTGCAGAGAGGCCT
This sequence comes from Rhipicephalus annulatus, assembly GCA_013436015.1. Lineage (NCBI taxonomy): Eukaryota > Metazoa > Arthropoda > Arachnida > Ixodida > Ixodidae > Rhipicephalus > Rhipicephalus annulatus. Next base: position 137,836 of record WOVY01011254.1, on the reverse strand, counting down.
GCAGTGCCCTGACGTCCGTTAAGCGTCGCACCGTTGCAACAATGGCATTCATCTCCGTTACTGGCCAAGACCACGTCCTGCGGCAATGCGAAAGACTGGGGCTTCCCCAACCTGTACGCTCGTGCCACAATCAGGTTACCTGTAGCCACGCGAGAAATATGCGCAAGGCCCCTGGTGTGCATTCTCATAAATATCGACGCGCACCATCCCCGTAGCAACACCTTAGCGTCCTTGACCTGAGAGCACGTGTTCCATCACTTTTCATTGTTTTGTTAGACTCGCGTGGCTTCCTTCAGCGTCTAAGAGACTTTGTGTGGAAGAAGAACCAACAACGTTGCTGAGAAAACACAAGTTTCCTCATGAATGAAAGTTGTCACCACTGAAAATTTTATCACTGCGTTCTTCCGACACTTCTGGGTGGCAAAAGATGTCCGCAGTGTTCAGTATGTTTATTGGCTGCTTCAAATATATTCGCCTTTTCTCAATAGCATGAGCAACACCCAAATGCGTTCCGTGTGGTTGGCTTACACTTTTTTTTTGTAGAATGTGCTTTTAAATGGGCCAAAACCAATACTGTGTTTCTCGTAGACTGGTTACTGTCTTACTGCATGTATTTTGCAATTGAACAGTTTTTAAATGAATTCATTCAACCCTTCAGTAGACTCCGCTAAGCAATGTATCTAAAATATCTCAGCCTCCTCTTTTTAAAACACAAAGTTGTTCGGCATACTAGTCTCTATTTTTATTCCCTTCACTCGAATGTTAACTTCTTACATTTCAATTTAAAGACATTATTTCTTTTATGCGAATAAAAAGCTAGCGCCACCTACACGACTCAATGTTTCCTAAATATTGCAATAGGCGATAAAAATGAGCAGGAAGAACGCGAGGAGATGCTATTTTGTTGGCAATTTTCACTACAGCTTGACTGTATTGCTCGCAAAGAACAATACCAATTACTGCCTGAATTCCTTGCCATTTGTTGCTGTTATGTTCCACAGGCACCAACTTTGCGTAAGTAAACTTCAGAATGATATAGCACAACAATGATTTATTAAAGATGATAGTCTTTCTTGGGGACATTCGACAAAAAATATATGATCTGTCTGTCTGTACATTTGTCTGTTTCTCCGCCCTTACCGATACCTCCAACGGCATCAAACGGCCAACCCCATCCATAGCGCCAACCAGTATTGCTCCAGATTCAGTGTTCATACTTGTGCAATTGTCAATTAAAAGGCAATTATTGCGCATATCTGCGGCACCATAACAACACGTCGATGTTTTGTATGTGTGCATTTATACTAGATAAGGCACACACAAGTAATTCGAAGGACCATAGCGTTTATCAGGCCGCGCTGAGTGTGCAACGCGATGCTCAAAAAGGTAAGTACTTCCAATGCTTTGCTAAGACGACACGGTGGTGGCACCTGCCCACCGCTTCGCGTTCTACACCTTATCACCTCCGAGACAGGCGCACATCTTTCTCCGCGGGCGCGCACGCTTTGCTTCGTTTTCGAACTGCCAGATGGCACTCGTGTCTAACGTGCCTCGATGTGCTCGTTCGCCTTCGCTACACACTCGAGGCACTAACGCAGCGCCTCCAGAATACCATTCACCAATTTTCTTGCGCAGAACGTCAAATAAACGTTTTGTTCACTTTCTCCAGACGCAAGGTTATCGTCTTTCGACGACATTTGCAGTGTAACATGCAGATTCGGGACAATTTTTTCTTCTGCTTCCCTCAAGACATGCAACTGCGACTTCAACATCATTTTTTCAATATAACGGAAACGCTTCACTTCTATAGATAGGTACAAAAGTATGACGCCCAGTCATGGGTCGTTATTGCACCATACCTGAAGGCCATTGTTAAACAGCTGCACAATAGGCTTACACTGCGTGTTCGATCTCGATATTCGAAAAAAAACCTCGTTACTGGGCTGGGAGTCTGGCTGGTATAGCACTACGGGGAGCGTAAAGTATGAGTAGAAAACAAGAGCACAAATAATGACAGCAATCAGAAAACATGGCGGAGCGAGCGTTATACTTGTCATGAGGAAAATAACGTTCGATGGCGATGGTCGAACACCAAAAAAAAAATTTCGATGAACAAGGACTATTCCTGCCGAGTCTGCTCCCAAAAAGTCACGCAGACTCCTAGGCTGTCGCTTCAGACATTTTTGCCGTGGACTGAAGGAACTTTTGGATCCTCTTCGAAGCAGTGCTGTGGCCATTAACGCTGGCAGCTGTGGACGTCTAAAAGAAATCTGTTCGTGCATCGTGATGTTCGCAGCAGACACGGCAGGCGCCATGCTCCAACGCGCTACTTATTGCTGCTATGAAGGGTGCTATGTGTTGTTGTGTGTTTAGTACATTTGAAAGGCATCTGTTAGAAAAAAAGTCAACTGAGTTTTAGTGTGTGACCAAGACCACCTGACGCTTCCCAAACTGTTCTGCGAAATAACCGCTCCATCGTTCAATTCCAGGACATTACAGTCCGCTCAACATGTGAATGTTTCATACAGGATACGCAACAAGTACCGTATGATGCAGGTTTATTTTGAATATAATGCTGCTCGGAGAGAAAGCTTCAGAGCTAAGAAATGACGAAACCGTTTGAAGTCAAAAATGAAAAATAGAAACCTTAAGTATAATTAAGGGGGGGGGGGAGAGATAAAGTTTCAATGTACACAAACCGAGTCAAAACTGACAAACTAAAGTATGCCCTATAAGTTGGCCAGCTATAATGTTTGTGAAAATTAACAGTCACCGGCGGCGTTGATGGTGGCGGTGGCTTGGTGGGTTGAGGCGGCGGACGCTGGCGATGTCTCAGCAGCTGCAGTCAGGCGCTGACCAGCAAGCACGTCGACGCTTGGCGGAAGACGAGGTAGCCTTTGCCCTCGCAAGAAATGCGGCTGCTTACCGACGCTGGCTCATTACGAGGAGGGGATCACCACTCGGAAGGTTCTGCCCTCCACGGGTGGTTCCAGACCGGAGTCAAGACATGGATACATGGTACGTGACCTAGAACAGTCACAGCCAGCACGGACACCTGGCACGTGACCTTGAACATTCACGGCTAGAAGCCTGGGAGGCCGCGTACCTCCGAGTACACCGTGGGCAACTAGGGCGTCCTCGCCTTGCCTGACTTCGCGCGTACGGGTCCGGAACCTGACACTGCAGTCGCGCGACACAAAAGATCTTCACTTCAGCCTGCTCGATCTCGTTCTACCCTCAACTCGTTTGTTTGTTTGTTTGTTTGTTTGTTTGTTTGTTTGTTTGTTTGTTTGTTTGTTTGTTTGTTTGTTTGTTTGTTTGTTTGTTTGTAGCCTAAAATCTATGGCTCATACCCACTCTGGGGGATTGGCCAAGAGAACATATAGTCTCATATGGAAGATAACCACCCTTTTGCTTACAACAAAAAGATGGGGGGAAAAGTTGTAGAGTGAAGACAGTCTATTATATTAAAGAAAGAAAGAAACCAAAGATTCATATAGTGAGAAAAAAATCAACAACGAAATAGACAGTAATAGCTATACCTTGATTTTGGGAGCCGTCCTGGCAGCTGGTTTTGCCAATCCAGATTAATTTGGTATATCACAGATTTATCCAGATTTGCAAATTACTTCTCACCCGCTTTTTTTAGTATCTGTTAGCGTGGGCTTTATGTTGAAAAACGTTTATTCTTGAATAAAATTACACACCACACCGAATGCATCTCTGTGGCAATTTCCGAAAACAGAGGCACCAAAATTTAAAACATTTTCTGTAGTTTTATTTAATCATAGCTTCGCAAATAGAATATCCAGAAGTCTTTTCCTAATTACTGCATAGTTCGGAAGTGAGCTAAAATAATGTTCAATAGTTTCTGATTCTTCTCAGAACAGACAAAGGGGGAAAAGTGTCGGACCAGCTCTGTGTAAATAAAAGTTTAATGGGGGAACGCGGCACCGGAATCAGGAGATGATAATTTAGAGTTTTTTTGACGGACTCTGCTGGGCTTTTCATGAAAATTGAAGGTGCTGATAATCTGTCTATTTTGTGATATTTTCCAAACTATCTGTAAAGATAGCGAATTTCTTGTAGCTAACCCCTGATAAGGATTCTAACTTGGGAAGTACCAAACTCACTGGTCCATTAAGTGAACCTCGCGCCAAGGCATCTGCCAATTCATTTAATTGTAATCCGCAGTGACCTGGGACCCACACTAATTTCAGGAGTTTTAAATGCGGCGGTGCCAATGTGTGGAACGCTGCTAGGCACGAGATTGTTCTGAGGTTGTCAGAGCTGCACACACCGAAAGTGAGTCTGTTAGGATGATTGCACTGGTCTCGGTCATAGGAATTTTTCGAAGAGCTAAAATATTGGCTACTAGCTCGACTTCAAATATAGGAGTGAAATCTGGAAGCCTCACTGAAAAAGACCAGCCGAGGAAATCAGACGCAATTCCTACGCCTGCCTTTTCATTGTTGACAGAAGCATCTGTAGCTATCACATTCTTTGTTTCTGCATGTACCAAGTAATCTTCTAATGTAGTGGTCAAAAATCTAAGAGATTGCAACTTGGCTTGTGGGGGAAAGATTTCATCGTACTCCATCCTAAGGTTGAGGGTTGAGGAATTACTTTCAATTACCGTGCTAATGTCTACATTTATGCAATCCAGTTTCTTTTTAACAAAAATTATCTGAGGGGTATGCAATCGAGGCCAATGTGCAAGAAAGAAAGAGTCAGGGTCGCTGATAAATGCGTACTCTGATCTTCGCGCCGGTAAACTGTAGAACTCTAAAAAGGTTTGTACCGTTAGGATGCGGAATCGAGAGAGGAGTGTCGGCAATCGCGCTTCTTGACACAATACGTTATTCGCCATGAACCTAGGAAGTCCAAGGCATATTCGCAGGGCTTCTCGCTCTAACATTACTAGCAGTTTAATTTTATAAGCAGCGGCCCCCGAGAATAATACACACCTAAATTACAATACTGGTCGCACATACATTTTATATATCATTAACATCGTGATTTTATATATCATTAACATAGTGGACGTAGTCAGGCTGATGATGATGATGATGATCAAGAAGTTTCTGCATACCTCTGTTGGCCACAAAATTTGTACCATTACTAATAGTAGAGCACAACGGGTTTTCCCAAAATGTGCTACATTTAGCTCAAAGTGTTGTAACAAAATCTTGTCAGCTTTTCTCAAGTTGCCTTCACGTGACCTTTGAGATGAGGTTCTCTTAGTTGGATGTCTGAGCAGCCTCATGTCCCATAGCCACAGCAGATGGCACGGTGGTGTTGGCTGCATGTCTGATTTTAAGGCATGAAGCGGGCGCGATAGTCTGTTCCTTGACTGCTTCATGTCAGAGGACTTGTACAAAGGACGTTAGTCTTGGCCTGCTTTATTAAGACTTTGCTAAATTATCTAGTGAGATGCGGCGATGGCGTAGTGGTTAGCGCATCCGCTTCGCATGCAAGAGGTCCGTGGTTCAAATCTCGGTACCGCGCAGTTCCCAACCGGATTAAAACAAAATCCGCGTGTTGATGGAACTGCATTAAGAGGCCTGGGGTGCGGCCTCACCGGCAAACACCGCCGAGAACGCACTCCCTCACCAGAGAAGGATTGGCCACCCTGGTGCAGTATCTGGCCACTACCTCCCACATGCTTACGTCATATAACTCATGGCCCTCAGTCCCCAGCAGCTGCGAAGCAATTGACCACGGCGGCGGTCAGATCTGCAACGCAGCAGAGGGTGCTAAGAATCTCTGGATCCGGACAGGCCGCCATTGGAACCTGAACTTGGCAACGTTTAACGCTAGAACCTTATCTAGTGAGGGAAGTCTAGCTGTACTATTCGAGGAGCTAGAGGGTGTTAAATGGGATATAATAGGGCTCAGTGAGGTTAGGAGGACAGATGAGGCCTATACGGTGCTACAGAATGGGCACGTCCTTTGCTACAGGGGCTTGGCAGACAGAAGAGAACTGGGAGTGGGGTTCCTAATTCACAGAAACATAGCTGGCAACATAGAGGAATACTATAGCATTAATGAAAGGGTGGTAGGTATCGTAATTAAACTGAATAAAAGATACAAGATGAAGGTAGTACAGGTTTACGCGCCTACATCCAGCCATGATGACGCTTCAGTTGAAAGCTTCTATGAAGACGTGGAATCGGCAATGAGTAAGGTAAAAACACAGTATACTATAGTGATGGGCGACTTTATTGAAAAGGTAGGGAAGAAGCAGGCTGGAGACCAGGCAGTAGGAGATTATGGCATCGGCACTAGAAACGCCAGAGGAGAGCTATTAGTAGAATTCGCAGAACGCAATAATTTACGGATTTTAAATACCTTCTACCGAAAACGAGAAAACCGCAAGTGGACATGGAGGAGCCCTAATGGCGAAAATAAGAACAAAATAGACTTTATAATGAGTGCACACCCTGGAATCGTGCAGGATGTGGAAGTGATTGGCAAGGTACGATGCAGTGACCATAAAATGGTACGGTCTCGAATTCGCCTAGACTTGAAGAAGGAACGACAGAAACTGATACGCAAGAAGCCAATCAATCAGCTAGCACTGAGAGGGAAAGTACAGGAATTCAGAGTGTCGCTGCAGAACAGGTACTCGGCTCTTAGTGAGGAAACCAACCTTAGCGTAGATACAATGAATGATAATCTGACGAGTATCATTACGGAGTGTGCAGTGGAAGTTGGAGGCAGGGTAGTTAGACAGGACACTGGCAAGCTTTCCCAGGAAACGAAGAACCTAATTAAGAAGCGTCAAATCATGAAAGTGTCAAGTACAACAGACAAAATAGAACTGGCAGAGCTTTCGAAGTTGATTAATAGACGTAAGGTATGCGATGTAAGAAAGTATAACATGGAGAGAATTGAACACGCTCTGAAAAACGGAGGAAGTGTCAAAGCATTGAAGAGGAAACTTGGGATAGGCCAAAGTCGGATGTATGCACTAAGGGACAAAGAAGGCAAAATAACTACCAATATGGATAGGATAGTTAAAATAGCGGAGGAGTTTTACAGAGATCTGTACAGTAGCCGAGACAACCACGACCTTAATACTATCAGAACTAGCAGTAACCCAAATTACACCCCACCAGTAATGATAGAAGAAGTCAGAAAAGCTTTGGAGAGCATGCAAAGGGGCAAAGCTGCTGGTGAGGATCAGGTAACATCAGATCTGCTGAAAGATGGAGGACAGATTGTGTTAGAAAAACTAGCCACCCTGTTTACGAGGTGTCTCCTGACGGGAAGAGTACCAGAGTCTTGGAAGAACGCTAACATCATCTTAATACATAAGAAAGGAGATGACAAGGACTTGAAGAATTACAGGCCGATCAGCTTGCTCTCTGTAGTATACAAGCTATTTACAAAGGTAATTGCTAACAGAGTAAAGAAAACATTAGAATTCAATCAACCAAAGGAACAAGCAGGATTTCGAACAGGCTACTCAACAATTGACCACATTCATACTATCAATCAGGTAATAGAGAAATGTTCAGAGTATAGCCAACCACTATACATAGCCTTCATAGATTACGAGAAGGCATTTGATTCAGTAGAAATATCAGCCATCATGCATGCACTGCGGAATCAGGGCGTAGATGAAGTATATATAAATATTCTGGAAGAAATCTACAGGGGATCAACTGCTACCATAGTGCTTCATAAAGAAAGCAACAGAATACCAATCAAGAAGGGTGTAAGGCAGGGGGAGACAATTTCCCCATTGCTATTTACCGCGTGCTCACAGGAGGTTTTCAGAAGCCTAGAATGGGAACAGTTAGGGATAAGAGTTAATGGAGAGTACCTCAGTAACCTGCGCTTCGCCGATGACATTGCATTGCTGAGTAACTCGGGGGACGAATTGCAACTCATGATTATGGAGTTAGACAAGGAGAGCAGAAAAGTGGGTCTTAAAATTAATCTGCAGAAAACGAAAGTAATGTACAACAAACTCGGCAAGGAGCAGCGCTTCGAGATAGGTAACAGTGCACTTGAAGTTGTAAAAGACTATGTCTACTTAGGACAGGTAATAACCGCAGAGCCGAACCATGAGATCGAAGTAACTAGAAGAATAAGAATGGGGTGGAGCACATTCGGCAAGCACTCTCAAATTATGACAGGTAGATTGCCACTATCCCTCAAGAGGAAGGTATATAACAGCTGTATCTTGCCGGTACTCAGCTACGGAGCAGAAACCTGGAGACTTACAAAGAGGGTTCAGCTTAAATTGAGGATGACGCAGCGAGCAATGGAAAGAAAAATGGTAGGTGTAACCTTAAGAGACAAGAAGAGAGCAGAGTGGATTAGGGAACAAACGGGGGTTAGGGATATCATAGCTGAAATCAAGAAGAAGAAATGGACATGGGCAGGGCATGTAGCGCGTAGACAGGATGACCGCTGGTCATTAAGGGTAACTGACTGGATTCCCAGAGAAGGGAAGCGGGTCAGGGGGAGACAGAAGGTTAGGTGGGCAGATGAGATTAAGAAGTTTGCGGGTATAAATTGGCAGCAGCAAGCACAGGACCGGGTTAACTGGCGGAACATGGGAGAGGCCTTTGTCCTGCAGTGGACGTAGTCAGGCTGATGATGATGATGATGATGATGAACATCGTGCCTCTACGCAGCCCGTATTTTCTGTTGCTTAGCCTGCTTAATAAGCCTAACGTCCGTTGTGCCTTTGCTGTTATATATTCTATGTGTGGGCTCCAATTTAGCTTTTCATTATAAATTATTCCTAAGTACTTCACTGAATCTACTTGTGGAATAGGTTCCCACAGAAATATAATACAGAAATTGAAACTGAATCTGCTATAGGAAACACCAAGAGCGCACTTTTACTGATGTTCAATGATAATGAAATGGATTGCAATGCCGTTCTGCTCTCGACTCGTCTTCGACAGTCCTTTTTTTCTCCCTCGTGCCTTGCCCGCGCAGTCTTTCGCGCAAAATTTCTCTTCCTTTTGGTGGGCCGCAGTTTCATGCATGACGTTTCGCGCCGGCATCATCATTGTCTCTCTGCCGCTCAATCGAGAAGCACTGCTGCCGTCACCTCCGAGCACGTTTTACATAACACCACAGTGCCACCGCACTTCACAGACACCACCACGTCACTATAATACACCACAATAGGCCCCTTTTGGAAAAAGGTTTGCTGCGTGAAAAACTGCTGCGCAATTCTTAGATGAAGTCACTCAAAGATAAAAAACAGTAAGCTGAAAACCAAAATTGTCCAGTTGCATTGCTGGCATTATGTCGGCGGTTTACTGCATTGCGATCTCAACTCACCATGGTGAAATAATAGCACCAGCGTACAGTCACTGAATTCGGTTCATGTAATCCACCCCGACATTTTCAGACCCCTTGATGTGCTCTACATAGAATTCATATTCCTGCAGGGCCAAACTCCATCTCAGGACTGCTGTTGAGATGTTTTGCCTGCGACAAATATTGCAAGGGTTGATGATTGGTCTGAATTCTAAAGGGTATTCCGTATAAATATATATGAAATTTTTCTATAGCCCACACAAGAGCTGAACACTCGCGCTCTATAGCCGAGTACTTCTGTTCTCGGGGTAATAACTGTCGGCTAGCGTATGAGACTGGGTGTAACACCGAGCCATGATCTTGCATAAGCACTGCGCCTATGCATGTATCCGAAGCATCACTGCATAGTATGAAGGATCGTTCGACATCCGGAGCCTTGACGATATGTACTTGGGTGCGTGCCTTGTTGAGGACTTCGAAGGCGGCTTTCCTCTAGCTGTTCCAGCTGATCTTGTTGCTTTCTCTTTTTTTGGTCATTTCGTTTAGGGGCTGAGCCTTCTCCGCGTAATGGGGTATCAAGTCACGGCAATGCCCTGTCAGACGAAGGAAAGAGCGAAGTTGCTTCTTGTTCTCAGGTCGTGGAGCTTTTGCTATCTTTTAAATCGTGTTTTCCACTGGTTGAATTATTCCACCTCCAATTGTATGGCAAAAAAACACTACAGACGTCACGCCAACTTCACATTTCTGGGGCTTTAGAGTCATCGCCTAGCCTAAGTTCTAGTTATGTATGAACAGTAAAAGCTGGTGAAACGCGAAATGTTTCAAAATCTGAATTGCCGCTTTGTGTGGAAACGTAATTTCGAGATAAATGTTCTATACTTCATATGGCTTTCCGATCTATACAGTCACTAGCTTGCTTACAAGCAATAGGCACTGATAGAGCCAAAATCCGCATTTCTAGTGAATCAAATGTCCCGCGAGCTTCTACTGTTGAAAATACATCATTAGCGAGACCCTGCATTTATGCTGAGCTTTATGCAGCAGTTAGACTCGCTTTTTAGATGCGGAAGCATCTTATACTCGCGCCTTGTAGTGCGCCGTCCGCGCCGTCCGCGCCGTCCGCACCGCCTTAGTTGAGCTAATTCATTACGTCTGATACAATAATCACTCGTTCTCTGCTACTGCAATATTCACGCGTTCATCAAGTATAAGGTTATTTGTTGCACTTCAAAAGCATACATGTGTCCGAGTTAAAACGGTCAAAGTTTCACATTAAATGCACCAGGAAGGTAAAGTATTGGTACGGAAACCAGTAACACAAACATGAGCTTGTACGGTAAAGTTAGCTATTTAAAACCTACGCGAGCGTCGGTGCACACTGAACCATGCCTGTGTATTCAGGCATGTGTCTAACTCTGTTACCAGCCACTAAACTGTTTTAGCGGGACGGCTCAGTGCTCTCCCATAGTTGAGTACGAAGTACTCAAAATCGTTCAACATATTAGATGCGGAAGCATCTTATACTCGCGCCTTGTAGTGCGCCGTCCGCGCCGTCCGCACCGCTTCTCGAACATTCGACAGCTGACGCGCGCGCATGCGCCGTCGCGCCGTCGCCCACCATCTGTGCCGCGCGCGCTTCTCCTTCGAGAACATTCGACAGCTGACAGCGCATGCGCCGTCGCCATCTGTGCCGCGCGCGCGCTTCTCCTTCGAGAACATTCGACAGCTGACAGCGCATGCACCGTCGCGCTGTATATATACTCAAGGTCGGCGCTCGCTCGCTCAGTTGCCGCTCGTCCGTTGGTTCGTCGCAATAAATAAAACACCGCCCTTTCGCATACGTGCCGTACGTGTTCACTCATTTAACACCCCATTTCACAACCACGTTAACCAATTTAGCCATCGACCCAAGTAAGTCGCAATTTAACACCCGTTAACCAATTACATGCTTCCGCATCCTCCTCAGTGTTCCCCCGAGGGAAGCTGCGGGCATTTTTTTTCTTTTTTCTTCGTTTTCTGCTCACCTCATACATGTTTTGTGCATTCACTTCACTGGCGTGGCCGTCATGTGATTTTCAGTGTAACAGAAACATCTCTGTGACGCAATGCTTGTTACGCAGTCCTCTGTGACACATTGTGCTGAGGGTAGGTGGAGAGTAGAAATTAAGTATACACAACCCAGTAATTATACATTGGGTTTTACGAAGCAGAGCCATCATATCATTAGAAGGCTCGCCATAAGAGAGGGCTCCAGATATTTCGACTATCTAGTGTTGTTTGCCATGCGCTGACATTGCACTTTACGCGGGCCTTCTTCATTTTGCTTCCCTCAATATGCGCCCACCATGGCTAGAATCGAACCCGCGACTTTTCTGTTAGCCGCCGAGCACCTTAATCACTGTAACTGTAATATGCGCAACCTCATGCCAACTAGAATGGTGCCGCGAAATAAAAATGATGTGACAGCACTCTAATATGCTTTAATTTAGCTCTTTGCCCACCCTTCTGTACTTTTGTCGTTGTTTCTTTCACTCGTCTATGCTTCAATGTACGTAGAATATCCCACAAGAGTGAAATAGCGGTCATTGCACCCTTATCATTATCTGTCTCGCGTTTACTGCCTGCCTTCTAACCACACGTGTGATCGCGGTTTTCTTAGCTGTCCCTAGAATCCCGATTTCGTACAATAGATGGCCAGACTTGCAAGGCAAGCCAGGCGCAGACTTGCAAGATTGGCTGCTTCATGAGTTGGATCACTGTCTCTCGACTGCATCATTTCTTATTATCACGAGACAGCCAAACCTGAAAGCGACCGTGCATTCCATTTTGCGAAATCGTCGCTCATATACGGCAATCTTGGACGCATTTACCTCCTATTGTTGTTCCTTTCTTCCAGGATCATTTGCGCTGAGAGACGCGCCGAGAGACAATATCAGCCTGTCTCACGGTGCTGCCATTCATTTATGAATGACCTGTTCTGAACAGCCTCAGTTATTACAGAGTTCCTCAAGTTCTCTTCTATCTAAATATTAATAGACGTTTGAAATCCCTGCTCAAAGAGTAATCTTTTGGCAGCGTTAACGAAATAGGGCTAGCCATACTTCTGCTTTCTCGGAATTTATTTCGACCACCAAACTTGGAACGACAAGCAGTTCTGAAATTGCATGCTAAGGTCAACAGAGAAGATTAGCATACATATTTCTTTACCACATGCTTGAAGTGTGATGCGCAAGGTGGAAGCATCGAGGTTTCCTGCTCGCGACATTTTCTGGACAAGCACTCACATTACTACAAAGTGACCCAGTAACCTCGCATTTTGTACATAGTCTGCTGCATAAAACGCGGAGTCCCTCAGCGCTAGATTTTGAAAAAATTGGAGTTTATCAAGCAGCAGCTTCAACAAAAGCAATCGTTTTCATCTGCTGACGTCATGCTTTTTTTCTTCATGTCTTGTAGCTTCAATACATTTGTCCCAGCCATACTTACCCGGCAAAAGGTAGAGCAAGTCGATATCCTGCACAACTGGTGCTTCAATGGAACGATGAGTAGCAGCTAGCAGGTAATCTGGACGAATATGCCTAATAGGAGGCTGTACCTTCACGATGCAACATACAGTGTCAAGCCACGATGCAACATGCAGCAAATACTGGTCCACCTTGACACGTGACGCCCTTTTCACAGACCTCATCGATTCTATCAAGAGGCCTGACTACTTGTTGAATATCAAGCTACCACTTTTCAGTCCTCTTACAAAGGCCTATTGGAAATAATGTTAACTTGATACCTCATTTCTTATATCTGTTTTAAATGCAGCAGCGTCTCGAGCTCGGGGCAGTATTCGTCCAGCGGCGTCCGTGGTCATACTGCGCATGCGCCAACCCTCTCCCTCTCGTCACGTGAGCATGAAAAGGCGTTGTAGAGGAGGCGGTGTGAGTGCTGCCTGCGCTTCGTTTCTCCTCTGCCTTTTCTCTCTCTCCACCACAGCTGTGCGCTCCAAAAGAATGCGGCGTACGCTTCCTCCCGTTGCTCTTTTCTTCGCAACGGTGCTATGGAAGCTCGTGAAGCTGAACGTCAACTGCAACGCCCGCAAGCGAACCTCGAAGCTTGGAGGCTGCTAAAGCGTGCGTTCACTTTGTTTCCGTCATTCTCTCTCTGTGCACCAGTGTGCGAAACGCCATGAACAACGGCAACGTCAGCGCTCGTTCTAGTGGCAGCGCCACTGCCACGGGCCCAAGGAAGGCTCGGGAAGCCGGAGGTAAACGTCAGCGTCAGCAAGCGGTAATTTAAACGCCTCGACAACTGCAATCGCATAGGTCACACAAGAGAAATAGAAACGATGCTGGTGGGATGACGTGCAATTTTTCCTATAAGATCAGGCATGTCATTTTGTTTCATTGTTGTCATGAATATATATGCAGTGTTTGCGTTTTATTGCTTTATTTGACAATAGCTAGGGCCATATTAGCATTTATATTATGTCATAAGAAGCCAATCGTCCAATAAACAAATGGCTACCATATCTTTATCTCAGTCATCGCCATTTCAATATGACCACACAAAACATAGCGGACGTGTGATATTTACTGATTGTTACTTTTTATTTAATCAAGCCATTCCAGCCAAGTTTACCCGTGTGAAGAACCAAGCACCGATAGTTGGAAGAAAACTTGAAGAATATCTGTATTCAACCAAGAACTTCTGTAAGAAATTTTTCTTGCTTTCTCTCCTTGAGAAACAGTACCTACTTATATGGCCCACTAATCTCTTTAACGAAAGCATGTTGCCATTTCTTATGCGTGAACATGTAATTGTCCACCAGATATATATATATATATATATATATATATATATATATATATATATAGAGAGAGAGAGAGAGAGAGAGAGAGAGAAATGGGGCAATAGTATGAGGCAAGGCGTACGTTCTAGCAGAGTATAGTCCTAGTGCCATTCGACTCCTCCACCCTTCTGTTGCCCTATTTCTGAGATAAATCACAACGCAATGGTGTATCGTTCGTCACATGAAGACTCCTCGGAATTCAGGGATAACAAATGCCGTTTTTCTTTAAGAACATAATTGGCAATACTATATTACTGTTTTGTTTTTAATATCATTGATTCGTTTAGCCATAATACTGCTAAACCAACAAATTTGGAAAGTTGTTACAATGCGCATATTCAACTCATGCATCAGTGACAAAGTGCTTTCATCACCAATACGGACGCCAGTCAGAACAAGATTGTTATTTTTCGTTTTTCTTCCTAGTTTGCTTGCGTTTCAAGTCGCATTTAGCACCAACCGCCGTTCCGTAGCCTTGTATTTGCAGCGCTCACGCAAACCTTCGTGACCAGCATTCATTCAGCTACCATTTATCTTTGAAGGCAGTGCTTGTTTCACTGACATCAGCAAACTGGAAACATCGCCAACTTTACAAATCGAAGTCACTTCTCTTCCGTGTATGGAAGTTGCGTCTGGCCACAACACTCGGTAAACGTTACCATACCGAAAGTTAGCTAGCTGTGTTGGTTTAGGTGCCTAGTGGTTGGCCCAATTAGGTCGGGTCTGCAGAGCTGATATAGAGGCTTTAATTTCCGGCCGTCTGGCTCGCAGACAAAGGAAACCACATAAACGAGACTTGCACTAAAGCGTCGTATGTGGTGACAAAACCTTTAGATTTGATCTTTTCCATCAGCGAAACAAAGATGATACAGTCAGTAAATAATACTACGAGGGGAAATTTCTTGCAATTCACTTGACAATCGCAGAACGAAGGGCTGATTAAAATATATGCGCTGCCACATTAGGGATGGAAAGGCACGCTTTATTTTTTAACAGCAGGGCTTTTCAAGCAAGACATTGGTTCGGGATGCGTGTACCAAAATTATCGTCATCATAAATCAGTGCGTGCTCTCTAAGTCCTTCTCTCTACCTTCGCTCCTAGAACAAGTGCGCCGATTTTTCCGGCGTGGGATGCAATAGCTGTGATGTGACGAGCATAGAGGGAGAAACAGAGGAAAATGTAGAAAGGTTAATAAAGGAAAGCTGCGAAACTTAAGGCGAAAATATTCTCTTGGTGAGGCAGGATTCAAACCTGCTCACCCACAATCTGAAGGCGAGCAATGCAACCAATCGACCATTCAGGCACGCTATAGCAGAGCATCGCATAGCTTTGTGTTGCATAGGGTGGTAAAGCAAGCGATGGTGAGGACGAAACATGTAATGGTGAGGAAAAAGAGTATGTGATAGAATGATCAACTCACAGCATAGAAATAATGAGACAGAAGGAAGCATAAAGAGCGAGAAAGAGGGATAAATTGAGAGGGGGGGACAGAATTTGAAATTGTCAGATGAACAAACCGAAAAAAACGCAAAAAAGAAAGTAATGGCAAAAAAAACAAAGGAGGTCACCCTGCTCCTCGCTTCTTTCAGGCTTGGCACCTCTTATTTCTTGTTTCAATAAAAAGCATAACACATGACTTACAAGACTGAATACGATACATGCATGAAAAACTTATTACCTATAAGATCACGTGGCATGTTTGCAACTACGCATTCGATGGCATTTCTCAAAGTACCTGCGCCATACAACTGACATGATCAAAGGCGGAATACTTACCTGCCATGTTTACTCGCATTATACAAACGTTCATCTTTATTCGCTGATGGGGCACCAACACTGCTTAACGTTGCTTTACATGTGCTATTGTCATGACTGTAGTATCGCCTAATTCCTGTTGAAACGCTCCGTTTGCCATTACAGTAATTCCGTGTGTTCTGTACGTTTGAGAAAGGTTCCAGCCAACTTTTTGGGCGGATACCGAAAGGCTGTATTAGATATTATAGCGGAACAAAGCAGGGACGCAGCAAGTTGCACACAGGACGACCGCTATAGCTCCAGTGAAACATTTACTGTCGATGAATGACATATAAAGATAGTATAAATAAAGCCATACGAACTGATTGTAGCGCCACCTTTTTGTCATCAACCTACACCTTCCAAGCGACGTGTCGTGCATGCATCCTTGACGAAGGTAATTTGTCTGAGCGTGTTCGTGTGTCTATGTGTGTGTTTGTGTCCGTGTATTTGGTTGTGTATGTCTGTGCGTAATTGTGTGGTGCGTGTGTTTGTGTATGTGTTTGTGTATGTGTGCGTGTTCGTGCTTGCGTGAGTGTTTGTGTGGGCATGCTTGTGTGTGTATTTGAGTGGGTCTGAGTGTGTTTGTTTGTGTGTTTGTGTGTTTGTATGTTTGTAAGTATGTGTGTATTTGTGTGTTCGTGTTTTGATGCGTGTGTCATTGAGGACAGAGGAGGGTACATTTACGCACCTGTCAGCCTACTTTGGTTAGCCTCTCAAGTCTCTCGTCGGATGTAATCTGATCTCGAGCAGGTCCCAACACCCTAGTTGCACTTGTGCCCCCGCGTCCCCCCCTGGCTCTTGTTTTTGCTTTCATTGGCACTACTGTGATTTCTTGTTGTTTCATTTATTCACCGATTTACTCAACAGAGAGCAAAAAAAAAAGAAACTGCTCAGGGAAACTCATCTAGGCTTCGCAGCCTGTTACAGTTCGGCTCACGCTGTGATGCTACACATACTTTGTGCAAAAAAGAAACGTTCATTATAAGGGCGTATTCATCAACATTTGAAGCAAATAAATGTCTTCTATTACGTCCACAGAGCCGCTTCACGTTTCAACTCGCAGATATGAGTTTCATTAGAAAAACACTTGAAGCTCGGAGCTACAGCATACATCAGTCTCAGTACCTTTTCGCGCTATAGCATTCAAAACAGCGCGTACATTCATTGTTAACGTTTACGCACATGAATTTGTTTATGAGCATACTACCCTGAATTTTGCTCCAAAGCCGAAAAGTATTCGCGAAAACACAGTTGACTTGCTGTGCCCTTTGCTTATAGCACTCACGTATTAATTTTGTTTCATATTTCTATCGAAGTACTTGGCGCAATTATCACACACTAAAGTCCTTTATAGGATAGCAGCTCTCTGGAAGAGCTGCGCAGAAAGACGATGTCTCGCTAAATTGTAAATTCGATGCAAAGCTTTTTGTTTAGCGAAACATTAACTCCTTTTTTTGTGATTGTGGTAGCGTTTCATACAAACGGGCAATTATTTACTTGTGACACAAAGAGAGGTCTGACAGAAAAAAAGATTAAGTTAACGTAGAAAGGGCATGATTTTCTGGTATGAAGGACTCAAAAAGCTTGAGGTAACTAAGCATACGTGATTCACATATGTATCCGACCGCTACTATTCATTAGAAAAGCACGAAAAGTTCTAAAGCTGGTAGAACTTCACTTTTTGGATCAAAATTCTAAAGCTTCAGAGCGCTGTGCAATCTTACTTTACAAAAAGACTGATATTTTATTATTCGCAACACTGTGATTACGTTAAGTTGGACCAATGCCGGACAATTTCAAGTAGTTTGTTAGCACTACTCAGTAATTCAGACAACTCAAACTATTTGTAAGGCTAGTTGTTTTTGTTGTTTAAATTTAAACCATATCATTTTATTTCTTCATAGTTTTGCTGCCAGTGTTACAAAACTACTAAGAGAGAGTCCTGCCATTTTTCGAGTGTTTCCAAGTCTGCGCAGTGCCTCATCGAGTACGTGAGGTTCTTAGCTCCGAGAATTTCGTTCGCGCAGAACATACTTTCATTGTTAAGTGTACTTTACAAAACTAAGGCATATGCCATGCACTAAAAGAAGCTGGGCAATTATAAGCACACTCCTCAAGTGTTTCCTTTTTCTTTTTCTTGTGGGCTGGCCAACGTTCTTTCGATCGTCTGCTGACGGTATTATTTTCATTACACTCGCGTGGTGCCCTAAGGCCATGTCGTCAATTCTTTCTTTCAGCTGGTTCAGCGCAGGTCATCAATACAACGTCCCGCCACGGGGGTCTAGTGGCTAAGGTACTCGGCTGCTGACCCGCAGGTCGCGGGATCGAATCCCGGCTGTGGCGGCTTCATTTCCAATAGAGGTGGAAATGTTGTAGGCCCGTGTACTCAGATTTGGGTGCACGTTAAAGAACCCCAGGTGGCCAAAATTTCCGTAGCCCTCCACTACGGCGTCTCTCATGATCAAAATGGTGGTTTTGGAAAGTTAAAGCCCACAAATCAATCATCATCAATACAACGAAGATAGGATCCAATGTTCAACAACGTTCCTTGGTTCAGTGGACATCGCTCACAACGATTCATTCGGTCACTTATCAAGCTGGTACCCACGAGCTGGTTGCAGTTAAAAAGCAAATTGTTAAACATGCTACTATATTTAAAAACACAGGTTCGAAAGGCATTATTAATTATAGACAATTGTTTCCGCTTTTCGTTTTATTGAAGGGCTTACAAAAACTAATTTGTGTCTGGTGTGATTTAACATAATATATTCTTAAAACGTTCGAGGGAGAACGCCTTATACTTACCTTTATTATTCAATAACGACGCTTTCAATGGCCTAAATCATGAAATACTTTTCCTTGAGCTTACAATCACATCTATAGTACTTCATGTGTTGCTCTCTAACTGATCGGATTGTATTTGCCTTATAGAAACCAGTATGCTGATGTTATTAGACAAATACCACATACTTATTCTCACATCAGGTGTACCAAAGCCAAGTATTCTGGGACAATTTTTGTTTAGTTTATATACTATTGATATTGTCCAGATTCACTCAACCTAGGCTTCTTATTATATACAGCGATGACACAAGGGTTTTCTTCAGCGGGAAAAATAAAAACTAATCACTGACCGATTTACCCAAGTAATATTTTCGAAAGAATGACATACGACACAGCACTAGACTTACAGGTGAATCAGGTTCACCAGATAGCCCAGCGGTGCGTCGCATGTCTTTCTGTGTTCGTCCGAGCAGGTGGTCGGAACCCTCCTCGGTCTGTGCAACCAACAACTTCAGGCAAGCACAATTCTTTGTGTATGCCGTAAACATGTGGCAAATATGTGGGAAAATATGGGCGTAAATAAATCGTTCTGTAAAGAAAGTGCGAAATTCTTCAAAAGGCATAAAGAACATTTCAGTAGAGGTGTAACCCAAGGAGTAAACGAACGATAACTAATGATGGCTCCAAGAATTTCTAAATCGTTGCCGTTCTCGGCTAATGTTGACTTTCTACTGTTGCAACATAGACTTTCTACTGTTGCAACAGTAGAGAGTCATAGACTTTCTACCTAACATAGACTTTCTACTGTTGCAACAGCAGCAGAGAGTTATAAGACCAAACGCGAGAGCTTTGTGTCTTAATTTGTGTGGGAGTACTATACCCTTTACTGTAATCCAGTTTGGACCCTTGAGGGTGTTTTGCAACTAACACCCTAGGAAAAGGGTGTTTCGACAAAATAAAACACCCATGGCATGGGTGGTTTGGTGTTTTGACACACACATGACATCTTTATTTTGGTTTGTCAGAACACCCTTATTGTAGGGTGTTTCGTTATAGACACGGCAAGCACCTGTAAGGGTACAAGGTGGTTTACAGTGTTTCTCAATCACATATACAACTTCAGTGTGTTCCCAAAAAATGAATTGTCGCGGTAATCACTTGCGTTTTGTAGCAATAATTCATCTCTTCGATAAAAAAACACCAGGCCTGCGCGGAAGGCACAGCACAGTCACAGAAAAAAATTGAGGAGAGGCCTTTCAGAACCTTTTCTAAACACTTCCAAGCACACTTGCTTAATACCCACTAAGGCATTAATAATGAACTTTTGGGTAGTAGGCCGCCTTTGCTATGCTATTTTTCGTCATTCTTTTGAGAAGCGTGGTATCCGCTAAACACCTGCAAGGAATTTTATGCCAATTGTTCATGCAGTGGCTGACGACGATGTGGAATTCTGGCTGAAGTGTTTATGCGCCACAGTTAATAAAAGAACAAGAACATGTTTTTGTAACGGGTTGGAGCATTCAACGCCTCACTTGTTACGCTATTGATTAATTTGATTGATTTATAGATTGTAACGTCTCACAACCACGATATGATTTTGAGATGCCGTAGTGGAGGGCTCCGAAAATTTCAACCACCTGGGGTTTTTTAACGTGCACCCAAATCTGAGCACACAGGTCTATAACATTTCCGCCTCCATCAGAAATGCAACGGCTGCAGCCGTGATTCGATCTCGCAACCTCAGGATCAGCAGCTGAGTACCTTAACCACCAGACCACCGCGGCGGAGCCTCATTACGCTATTCACATTGTGTGACGACTGGATGTTCTTTCGGTGTTTGAAAACGCTGTAAAAGTCGTATTAACGAGATTGCTTTCCCGACATCGAGCTAGTCTAAGGCAAGTTTGCGAACAAGTCACAAGCACCAACATAGCTCAGTCAAGCATTACTATAACACATCAAGTCCTAGAATCACGTCCTTCATGGTAAGTAGGGATTCTACCCATTCTAACCATACAGGTACACATTCGTCTCTTCTTACTACCTCAAGAAACCTTGAGATACTTTCTTTGAAATACCCTCTTGTGGGTATCTTGTTGTCAGGGTCACAGTGAAATCCAGCCATTCAAGACAGCCATATACTGTGCAAAGCAGTCATCATAATAAAATCTAAGGGTAATCATCATCATGTTCATTGTGTATGGTAATATCTTCATCTTAGCACCTCGTGTGTTAAGTTTACCAGGAAATAAAGAAAAAGCAGCGTAGCTCAGTGGAATAATACTGGGCTGGCACCCAGTAGACCCTAGTTTCGAGCTCTACTGTGTCTTTGGTGCTAAGTTTTTTTTTTGTATTTTCACGCAATGTGGTTACCGACACCGGTAGTGGCAGCAGCAGAGGACAACTGCGCGTGAACCTAGTTGGGATTACATAAAAGCTGTTACTGTAACGATTCGTTATGCTCGTCATTTGTTCATTTTAACTTACATACTCTCTTTATTATAGAGTGTGCTCTCTTTATTAGGCATCCTCACGCTCAGTGCTTGCAGTCTTCAGGACAGCCTTGCTTGTGCAGTACTTGCGAGGCTAGACTTGAGACCAGAAAATTGTCAGTTCGGTCCAAACCATAGCGGTCGCATTTCGATAGAGGTGAAATGTTAGAGGCCCGTGTACTGTGCGATTTTAGTGCACGTCCCAGAACACCAGGTGGTCCAAAGTTTGGAGCCATTCACCAGGGAATGCGACATAACGGCATCGTTGTTCTGGCACGTAAAAGCAAATATATTATACCTTCCTCCATAAACTGCAAGTTAATTTCAAAATTTTCACTTAACTAACCTGCACACTTTCACGTGTGCACCCAGTGAATCCTGTATACTCAAGAAGTTTAACATTCGACCATATCTTGTTGCGTTTATTCTCTTAGATGCTAAGTAGGCCACGAACGTGTGTCACCGATGTTTTCACCGAGCATACATATTTTTGTTTTCCGGAGACATTACTTCAAGTTTCTCGGGTACCCAATGATGGTAAATCTGTACTTATACGCTACTGTAGTTCTTCTAAACTGGCATTCGCAGTGATTATAGCATCATTCACAAAATGTCAGCCCGTAGAAAGCATTCATAATGAAACTGAACGACGAGTAACTATAACTTTCTTTTATTCATATCAGTGGTATCTAACACTATTCAAAATGACCGGCAATCCCGCCATTTTAGCGTTGGGCGCGCCACCAGTGGCGCTACCTCGCGGTCACCTCCAGATTGCGCTACAGTTGACCACTTCTCCCCAGAAGAGAGTGACGTCTGGCTCAGCTGCTCCGCAAGCATTTTGTCTGCTAGGCGCACGCATTCAGTCATGCCTCGTCACCTGCATTGCTGCCGTCCCCGTACGAAATTTAGACTGCGGTTGAATACAACAGTCTAAAGGTTGGAACCACCGGTATTCACGAAGTCGATAATATATTTTGCTTCGGTCGACCTTTTGCAGCACAGAAATTTTAAAATGGCTGACGTTCCAAGCAGCTATCAGGTGCCCGAGGATACATTCTTCGGCCAATGCTCGCTGGTGCGTCTAAATTAGTTATATTGGTGTGTTTTGGCGTGCACAGTATTCATATATACGCAAGAAGGTCAATGGAATATTCTTATAGGAAATACGCACGAGCGGAGAAAAAGATTACGTTAATTCCCTTCTTGCCAGGTTCTTCTTTGCGCCTCCAGATTGTCCCACCTATACGGCCTCTCCCGAAGACGGCGGCAGTGACTAACCTGGTACTACGCGGACGCAAAGAGGTCTACGAACGCACTAAAATTCATCAATAATGGTTCCTGCGTGTTACCTGCTAGCGACAATATCTGTCTATACGCTGCTCCACTTCGAAAGATTGTGGTCGTGTTGGCATGTTACATACGCGTATTGAAAAAAACGACCTCATTGCGCTTTTACCGCGCTTCGACAGACGACTGCAGCTCACAATGCTTACTTGACATAGTGACTGACGAGCACACCTTGAATCATGCTCTTTTATTTCGCTGATCTTTCACTGGTAATTTCCATCTTGGTATTTTCGCGAAATTTTTCAAGGCTGTGTGACGAAGATCAGACGTGACGAAGAAGTGCGTTCCCAGACTTCGGCGCCAGTCAGCGCCATGATAAGAACACTCAAATCGGAGACGTCATCGCTACTAGCGGATCGTCACTCAGGATGGTATGTGTTGGATGTTTGACACCGAACACGTAGCAATGTTTCAGTGGTACTCCATTTTCCAATAAGCTTTCGTACGCTAAGGATGACTGCCAGTTGGGCGTGTTGGTAATGGTTCATGATGAGACAAGCGCAAAAAATACACACACTCAGAGAGGACACAGACAAGCGCTTACTAGCAACTGAAATCTTTATTTCAAAGCGAACACTAATAAATACTTCACACGCATGTGCGTCACTTCCATCTTCCCCTGTCATCATCAAAAACGTGATATTACAAAATATGCATGCGCCCACATTCGGAAACAAACACGTACCAAGAACTAAGAAAAAACGTTACACAGAGAAAAACACTGGGTTATGTGACATCCAAAAAAGCAAATTCCGCATCTATTAGTAGAACTGACGCTTGGCTGATGCAACTGTCCCCTCCTTTCCTTAATCTATACGCTTCCATTATTTCTATCGTCGTCCGCTTGTTGTGCCTGTCAAATATTCGTGTGCCGAAAAATTTCGGTTGGCAGGTGCACTCCTTGCAGTGCATCGCTAAGTGTGAGTAAGGGGCCCCCTTTAGTGAACTCTCATGTTCACGAAGGCGCACATTTATGCACCGACCCGTCTGACCAACGTATTCCTTTCCACATGTGAAAGGAGTTCCGTATACATCTTTTTTGCACTCAACGTACCTCCTGCCATGCTTTATGCTGCATTTTTTTGATTCTCCAGTTTCTTTCTTGTTAACTAGTCTTTCCACTGCTGGACAAATATTTTATAACTTAAATTCAGCTGAAAAAACGACCCGCCCGCCATACCTCAATGCGACTTTTTTCAATCTATGTGAAATATTGTGCAGATACGGGATCACCACTGTCCGCTCTCTTTCACCCTCAACGTGTCTCCTCTCTTGGCTTGTGCCAATGATTGCATTTTTTACTTCCCGACAATTCTTCTCACAGGCCAAAAGGATACAATCATCTTGGTAGGCGGCTCCCCTCAAGCGCTTTATCTGCGCGGAAACACTCTCATTCAATGAGTGTACGCACGATTTTGTGAGGGCAGCTTTGATGCAAGAAGTTGCAATCCCATTCTTTACTATCTTCGAATGTGCCAAATGATAGCTCAGCAATGGTTTTTCCAGTCTAGGGTAATACATCCAACACGTGTGAAAAGGAGACAAATTAATTTTTAATTCTAGTTCCAGAAACTGAATGCGTCGTTCCTTTGGCACCTCAAAGGTAAACTGTAAGCCGCACCCGTTTTTTCTAAAAGCTTTTAAAACAGTCACTAACGTGCTCATACCCGTATCGTTTTTTACCAAAACAAGGCAGTCATCTACAAATCTAAACAGCTTCAGATCCATACCATCTAGCTCTTTACCTACTGCTGTGTCAAGTTTGCTCAAAAAAACATTGCATGAGATCGGGGCGACACTAGACCCAATGCAAATCCCATCCTTCTGAACGTACACTTCTTCATTCCACCCCACTAGCGTGAAACTCAGATACATGGCCAAAATCTCCATAAATCCTTCTACAGACACACCACAGGCGTTACAAAAAGCCACTTCATCATTTTTTTCGGTGATGCACTCTTGTACGCTTTGTAGTAAAGGACCATGCGGAACAGAATAATATAGATCGATGACATCAATACTGAAAGCATCAGAGACCCTTACATCATCTCCCTTTAAGTACTCTACTACTTCCATGGAATTGGAAACCAAAAACGGGTCACAATACCGGAGCGTTTTCAGGTGTTTTTGCGAAAATTCAGACACGAGACGTAGCCAGGTACCCCTTTCCGAGACAATGGTTCGGAACGGAAGGTTCTCCTTGTGTGTTTTCACCGTAAAGAAAGCTTCCAGCAACAAGCCTTTTTCACCTTTTACTGCTAAAGGCAGCCTGCTCAGGTTCAAGTCATCTAGCTTCCTAACCGCCCAACGTTTTATAAGGCTGACCTTCTCCTCAACTTTGCGGAAATTCTTTTCTATAGCAGCCTGGGCCTTCTCCAAAAAAAATTTTTATTTCGTACGCTGTGTGCTGTCGAAATAAAATAACTTCCACTCGACGGCCGCGATTCACATTCGGCCAAGAGGAACTACTCACACCGAGCAATCGAATCAAGGGCCTGAAGCTCGAGGTCAGTATTCTTTTAAGTTCGTAAAGTTCGTCATACGTTTTCTACTGAAGCTCACTTCCCAGCAAGGCGCCATGTCTATTTATGTTCAGGCCTGACTCATGTGTGAGTGCTCCGAGATTCCCAGCCACACACACAGTACTTTCTTTGCCAAATGAACTTTTTTTCAAGATTAAGGAATATGTATCCCAATGAAAAACTTGGGCGGCTGTAACGACGCTTCTCGGGTATTTCATTTCTCTTTTTCTTTCTCTTGTTTTTTGTTGCAGCACAAGTTCTCTTCTTCGTCAGCTTACAGTATTCGCCAGTTTAATTAAACTAGCATTGCCTCTATAGAATGTCTTGAATTCCAAGCGTCAGACGGTTCACTCCAGGGAATCTATGCAACTGAGACAGCAGTCCACTGTTGAGCAACGTTTCTCGGTTCAGTGAACATTGCTCACAAAGATGGATTAAGGCACTTAACAAGCTGACTCCTACGTGTTGCGCAGACAATGAATATGTTCGTTTGAGCGTCAAGAATACGTGAATAAAAAGAATAGTAAGATAATCAGATACGGTCGCGCTTGCCCATGAGTTAAATTAGCCTCTGTGAACAACTTTCACTTAGCTACAAAGAATTTTGTTTTATTTACTTCTTTCGTGTAACGAAGCCATATGCAAGGGTCATAGCCGCTGCATTGAAAGACGTTTTTATCGAGTGGCCCTGCAAGGGCTACAGCAGGAGTGTGCTCACGACAGAGATGAACAGCATAAGATAAAATTAGGGTATCAAGGTACGCCGTTCAAGGTACGCTTCAATAAATACTTGTATGCAAAAGATAGTGATGAGTCCTTAGCCGAGACCCATAGCCACAGAGGAAGGTACCAGGCTCCCCCCCCCCATAAATTCAGAAATTAAGATGGGGGAGGGTTTTTCTTTACCGTGAACGACTAATGGAAATAGCTTTCTTTAGGGCTTTCAACCCCCCCCCCCCCCCGCCGTGAATATTCCTGGCTACGAGCCTGCCTCTTCCTGTAGGAGAAACGCAGCGAGAAAAGCTTGGCGTGGGTGTACCAAGGCTACTGCTTTTCCTTTTTTGCTTTCTTCCTTTCTTTCTTTCGCAATATGCAATCCCGCCATACCCGCTGAATCGAGCGGACTCGGCATGGCGTCTTTCATATTCCTTCTAGCGTTCATCAGCCTCTAGAACTCTAGAACGTCCCAACAAAACCACAATCACGCGATCATAGAAATGCTAGTGAGGAATTCCTTTAGATATTTTCCTCATAAATATTATTCTTGTTGTCAACCTTGCGCGTTTTTCAGGCAATCACTTTGTGCCCTCCAGCCCAGAATATTGCAACGAAGCGTCAATAGCCAATACATACTCCCTACCAATTATTCCTAAGGTGTAATTCATACATGCCTCTTCAAACTCAAAAGCTCAGTGTTGCGTGGCGTCAGCATGAATACAAGTGATGCTTTGAAAATTGTCACGTTTAGATGTCGCAGTAGGACGTAATCGTAACGTCGCTATGACGTCACATGCAGTAACATCACACAATGACGTTTTCACATGACGTCAACGCTGTTTCAAACTTGGCCGATTACGGCGGTCGTGCAGAACCACGTTAGGGGCAGAAAGCATTTGAAAGAGAACGGAGGAAGATCATTACATCCAGAGTTACTGTATATGCAACAAAGAAACCAGATAGTGTAGCTCTAATCAAATCGACTGTGAAGAAAAAAAAACGAAAATGTTGACCTACGCCTTCTCGTGATCTTAGGCCAAGGCATGCGAGTTTGTTTTTTAGTCATCTATACAACGCAGTGGTATAGTTGAGTTCTGTTCACAGTCAGCAAGCATGGTCGCGTGGCCTGGTGTTTAAAATTTTTCCTTCTGCACAGAGACATCCGGTACGAAGCCACAGTCGTGGAGAGAGAATATGTTTTAAATGCGAATGTATTTCTTAGTCGGTCTGTTCCGCCACGGGGGTCTATTGGCTAAGGTACTGGGCTGTTGAACTGCAGATCGCGGGAACAAATCCCAGCTGCAGCGGCTAGATTTTCGATGGAGGCTTAAATGCTTCAGGCCCGTTTGCTCAGGTTCAGGTACACGTTAAAAAGCATCAGGTGATCCAAATTTCCAGAGCCCACCGATATAGCATCTCTCAAAATGATATGGTGGTTTTGAGACGTTAAACTCCCCATATCATCATCATCACCAAAGTCGGGCTATGCCAGGCAACCTCAGTTGTCCGCGGCGTCCGCGCGCCAGCAGGTTTTATCTCTTCGCTCTCACTCAATCTCCCATAGCAGCATCTGCGGGAACGCGCGCTTATTCTCGCCCCTAGCCACTAGGCCATGTGGTGTGAGACAGTGTAGGAGAGGGTGAGTGCTGTGCTTCGCCACTCCTTTCCTCACCGTTTGCTCTCTCTCTCTCTGTCTTCCCTGCGCAACTCTCTCCCGTCCGCTTGTGCCTCACTCTCGACCATTCGATGGCTGCACGCTTCCTAAGAACATCCGCAAATGTGTGCTCTGGATGCTGCTTTGAAACGCCAATGCCGAGCCGAGACAACACCACCTAGAACTAGGAGAAGGCCCGCTCATGTCCCCCTCTCCACACCAACTACGTCACCACAGTGAGATCTGCAAGCCCGACGACGCGAGCAGAGAGAGCGCACGGCGCGCACGGGAACTGGCGTGGCTCGGCTTGGCTTTCAGCTGCGGCTAGTACGGAATCCATCTGCCAGCATGCGCGTTGTGGGTAGAAAACTGTTTATTGAATGTGGCAGCCGCAAGGTGTTTT
This sequence comes from Rhipicephalus annulatus, assembly GCA_013436015.1. Classification (NCBI taxonomy): domain Eukaryota; kingdom Metazoa; phylum Arthropoda; class Arachnida; order Ixodida; family Ixodidae; genus Rhipicephalus; species Rhipicephalus annulatus. Next base: position 109,985 of record WOVY01011254.1, on the reverse strand, counting down.
TTTGATGCAGAAAATAAGGAAAATTTATATGTGTTTTCATTTACATCATGGTCTATTCATGCCGCGCAGTACTGGTTATAAAAATTGCGATATACTGCAGGCTTGAATACATAAGAGCACCAATGCTAGCGGTATCAGCCTAAGCATCTGGCAACGCTGACACTATTTCCAGTGCTGCAGCTTGTTGGCGTGCATTTTCTTTGTACTTAGTTGCTCAGGCGGGCTGCATGAACTTTTGCTGGTGTGCTGGCGAAAATGCCTGGGTGCTGCTGTGCACCGAACTGTCGATCGAACTACGCTAATGGACCGCGAGCACGCGTGTACAGGTTTCCGTTGGACCCCGCCCAAAATGCAGCGTGGACGAAGGCTGTGCGGCGGGAAAACTTCACACCTACGAAGTACACTGTGGTAAGCACTTGTTCCCGTTTGTTTTCCGGCAGTCGTGCTTCTCGTGGGAACAGAGTCTAGTTAATTGCGTGACGCATGCAACCGTTACGACGCGCTATGCACCTTAAGGATTGACAACTGAGCAAATGGTGTGTTTCAGTGTAATATTGTTTCATGTTCGTGCCGTAAAGTGTATAGTGCCATGTTTACGCCTCAGGTTGCTCATGTGTGGTTCTGCCTAATCAGAAATTGTTTTAGCGCAATGTATTCGCGAGTAAAACTGCCTGCGTCGAACATACGATGTAGACGGCGTAGTTTACATGTGGGGCGTCCGCCACTACTTGAGCGCCAAACAAACGATGGCTCGTGGTTTACCTTCTTAAAGCAAGGTTGGCTAAGTGAGACGTCATTCTTGTTGACTGCGCGGTCGTGGTTGCCGTACAGAAGCACATAAATAAAGCGAAAGAATTTGTCTTAATCTTTACAAACGGCGCACTGGGATCATATAATTCTGTAAAACTGTTATGTATAATTGTGTCGCTTTCATCTTATACTTCGTTGTTTGTGCTTATGTTCCAGGTCTGTGAGCACCACTTTCTTGAAAATGACTTCGTAGACTCCACCAGCTACACTGACAGCATGACTGGGAAAGTAATTGAAGTACCCCTCAAGCTGAGGTGCTTGAAGCCTTCTGCAATCCCAAGCGTTTTCCCTAATTGCCCTGCTTACTTGTCCCGCCAAGAAACTTCTGCACGCGAGAGCCCAGAAGAAAAGCGCGCTCGTGTGGACGCAGAAGCGTTGCAGGAAGCAATACGGTTATCAGAGCAGTCTCACGAAGCGGAAGAAAAGAAGAATGTCATCGCCACTTTCGAAGACCTATTGACAGCAGTAGGTGACCTCTCTCTTACTGACTTCTGGACCAAGGTGGTCACCCAGAAACAAGTACTTTTCCTCAACTTCAGCGACCAAGGTGCCCCAGTTGTGCATCGTGCAGTGACAGTGGCATCCGACCTTTCTTTGGCAGTGTATGTTGGTGAAATGAGGTTACAAAACCTAGGTTCCTCTGTGCTTCCTATGACAATTTCTGACTTGAGAGTGCTTCACAAAGTTCTGTGCGATGTGGAAGACGTCACGAAGGATTCCACAAATAATGAACTCCAACTAGAGATTCTGCTGAAGCGTGTCGTGGCACTCCTGGAGCAACTGTCATCTTTAGCTCTCCCGCATGAGTGGCAAGTGCAAGTCGTCAAATTTGTGACACAGCAACTTCAAGTTCTCCTCACTAAGGCGTCGACTTACCCAGCTGACTTTCTGGTGTTCTGCAGCCTTGTGTACACAATATCGCCGCACGCATACAGATTCATCAGGAGTACAGCAAAATTAAAGCTCCCACATCCACAGACAATAAGATGCATTTGTGCCTCTTACCGTGCTAGCCCATCCAGAGAGCAACAAGAGGATTCATTGCTTTCTTATGCAAGGAGACTGGCATCAACACTAAAAGACCATGAGCGCTTTGTGACGCTTATGATGGACGAGATCCACCTGCAGGCATCCTTTCAGTACAAGGGTGGTTATGTCACTTGTGCAGCGACAAACAATGAAAATGCGGCAAAGACAGCATACGTCTTTATGATATAAAGCTTGTTATCATCAAACAAGGATGTTGTGCATATACTTCCAGTAGCACAAATAGAAGCGAAACAGCTACAAGAATTTCTTGATCTGCTGATCAGGCACCTATAAGACATTGGAATACGAGTAGTTGCAGTGGTGTCTGACAACAACTCGATCAACCGAAAGGCTATGTCATTTTTTGCTGATACTCCCAAAGTGAGCATTGTATACAGGCACCCATCAGACTCATCAAGACCCTTGTTTTTTATTCTGGAGGCAGTGCATATATTAAAGTGTATCCGAAATAAGTGGCTGAATCAGCGTAATTGTGGAAGGTGCATCTTCTTTCCCAATTTCAGTGCCCTCTCGGAAGACCCATCTGTCCTGACAGCCTCGTTTAACACACTATGCAAGTTACATGAAGGAGAAAAAATGAGCTTTTGCGACTAGCTCCAACTTTGTCCTTCAAGTCGCTGAATCCATCCAATCTAGAGCGACAAAATGTAAAGCTCGCACTGAGGATCTTCAACAGTTCAACTGCTGCAGCACTAAGAAGCACCAAAGTCGCACTCGAGCATAAAGCTGGCACATTGGAACTTATTAACATTGTTTTGACATGGTGGAATGTGGTGAATGTCAAGACCCCATTCAAAGGTCATCGTCTCCGAGACCCATTTCAAGAACCGATAAGTGCACTGCAATGCCACCAAATTGAGTTTCTTAACAAGATTGTGGATTGGTTGGACCACTGGCAGAGCTTGAAGCATGATGCTGGCCAGTTAACTCGTGAAACGCACATGGCACTGCGACATATCTCACATAACGTATTGCTTTGAAGAACTTCGGTTCAAATACGTTTTGCTAGGGAAATTTCAAACCGACAGTTTGGAAGACAGGTTTGGCAGGTACAGGCAGCTGTCTGGTGCCCAATACCACGTTTCGATACGTCAGATTTATGAATCCGAGCAGAATCTGAGACTTCAGAAGCTACTTGATCTTCCCAACTTGGATACCATTGCACCTTGCATTCCTACCACTGATTTGAAATTCCTTGTTAAGCAGTTTGATGTTGCAGTGATGGACGATGATGTGAAGGAGAAGGAGAAAATGCTACCAGCTATTACATATGCAGCAGGATATTGTGCATATGTTGCAGTTAGTAAACTTGCCTGCTCTTCCTGCCAGGAAAACTTGACTGTTGAGAATCGGACCATTGAACTGGATGATGATGTGCTGATAGCTAATGCAACGCGTGGTGGACTGAAATTTCCACAAGCGGTAGTTGTGAATGCCGTGCTCACAATGGAAATTGTGCTTGACAAGCTGAGAAGTCCGAAGTACGCATCACAATTTTTTGCTTGCGCAAAACAAAAAGAAGTTCTTGTAAGCCTCGCGACTTCCCTTGTTGAGTGCAATGAAGACTTGGATTTCTGCGATGGTGGCCACTCACCTGAACTTGTCTTAAACTATGTTCTCAGTGCTGCTGCCAATACGCTGCTGATTAATTTGTGCAAAGTTCAAAATAACAAGCTGAATGAAAGCAAGGCTGCAAAGCGGAACAAAGTTGTAAATAAAGGAACTGAAAGCAAGGCTGAGAAGCGGAAGCTCAGTACTCTTCAAGCATAATCTTCTTTCTTATGAATTGTTCTGCCTGTTTGGATTATGATGTATCACGAATAAATATGTCTCACAACGAAAATTTAAGCCTCTTTTAAACTGCACAAAATGGCTGTGCATGCTGTTAAAAATTTCACGAGTGCCTGATGAATTATTTCAAGCCAGCGTTTAGTTAAAACATACCGAAAATATTCCTTAATGCAAATACTCTGTGCACTCCAAAACCGCGAAAATAATAATAATATTGTAGGGAAAATGCCATTTCGGAAAGAAAAAGCGTAGTATTGGGTGAAGCCGACTTTTAGGCCGATCTCACTGCGGTGACGTCACGCAGCCCTGCACAGGCCTTCTCTAGTTCTAGGTGGTGTTGGCCGAGAACGCTGGCGCCCTACTCTCCAGTCAGTTTGCTCCTCACTCTCAACCGTTCGTTGGCTGGACATATCTCAAGGCGATGGCAGAAGTCATGTGAAGGCAAATGTATGATGGCAATGGTACCCTCTCTCGATGCGAGAAATGCGTTTGCATTTCCTCACGATTACCTTCGGGTAAAGGGGGGGGGGGGCATTTTTAAAAAGCGAATGCGTATATTATTTGCGCTATGTCAGGCGTCCGTCAGTATCCCTGCGCCACCATCTCCCATCGCAAGAACTGCGGGCGCGCACGTCCCTGGATACCGGAGCATCCACCAGGTCATGCTTCAGCGTCGGAAGCAGTCAGCAACAACTGCGGGCGTGCGCGCTTTTAGGGGCGAAGCTGCTTAGACTGTGGGTCATGCGTCCTAGATGTATGTAGTTGTAGTAGTAGTCATCGTCGTATTAGTGGCAGGTAGCCACCTCCACAGCCGGACTAGAGGAGCGGCACACGCACACTCTATTCAATTGCGGAGGAAACCCAAGCTTTTTATTCATAAATAAAAACACAATTGTTTCTGATTAAATAAACTACAGAGACGAGCATAAGTGACCTAATCTCCAATAAAACTTGCCTTGAGTTTGATGCTTAAAAAATTCCGCAGATTATGCGAAGCATGCGGAGGGAAGGTGCCGTGTTGCAATTTCGTTATTCAGCGACACGTCATTAATTGCCGTCTAATATATTGCCACGTTACTTTCCTCAAATTATGTTCTCACCCCGTTACAGTACGTTCAGCGCAAACTGTGTCTACGAGGTTCGAGAAGCTTCGAGGCTTTTGTAGATCATTTTGGTAAAATTACACCCACTTCGGGAACATCACAGATTATTCATGAACCTACATCGCCGCTAGCGATAACGCTATAATATTCGATGGCCAGGGTATAAATACCGACACGCTTCACCGCTAGTCAGTTGATCGAAGGCCGAAGCTCCGTTCGCTGATATCAGTGTCAGTGTCTTGCTGTAATCTCAATGTCCTTTTACCTGGTCACAAGTTCGGTTGAATAAACAGTTTAATCATCGACCTACTGTCTGTTCTCTTCGTCGTTGTCACGATCCCGTGACATTTGGTGGAGGTGCTTCCTGGCCCATGTACTGAACGCCACCCTCCAGCCATGAGCCGAGCCCACACCGTCAAGGGGACATTCACGCCAACGCTGAGCAGCGAGCCAGCCACCGGCAGCAAGGGCTTCCGCCAGAGTTCGGGCCTCTATCTGACCCAACCTGGAAGGCTACAACCTTGAGCTCGACCGCTGCGACCATGACAGCTCCTGTACGGGCCCATCCTGCTCCAGCAGTCAAAGGAGCCTCCCACTTTCTGGGGATCGTCGTTTGAAAACCCAGAAAACTGGCTGGAGACCTACGATAGAGTCGCCGCCTTGAACAGCTTAGACACCGACAAAAAACTGCGTTGCGTCTTGTTTTATCTTGAAGACGCCGCAAAAAACAGGGTTCGAGAACCGAAAACCCACCCGACAAACCTGGAATGTCTTTCGGACGACGTTCCTGAACACCTTCACGAGCGTCGTTTGCGAGAAAAGTGCCACTAGTGTCTGGGAGACGTGTGTTCAACTTCCCAACATAGGTGTGATCATTTTTGTAGAGGAGATGACCCGGCTGTTCCATCATGCCGACGCCAACATGACCGAGAAGAAAAAAGTGAGCTTTGTTTTGAGAGGTGTAAAGCAAAACCTTTTCGCCGGACTCATCATAAAGCCGCCGAAGACGGTCGCTGAAATCACCTCAGAAGCATGCACAATTGAGAAGACGCTCGAAATGCGGACACGTCAATACAACCGCCACTTCTCGGCTGCAAGCTACGCTGAAATCAAAGCGCTTGGAACTACTGACCTGCGTGAGACGAGCCGAGTGATCGTGCAAGAAGAGCTGAGAAAATTACTTCCACCAGCGCAGCCTCAAGTGAACTATATCACGGATGTCGTACGGCAGGAGATCCAACAATCGCTGGGAGTTCCTGAATTTGCACAGCCACAGGTGCAAGCCATGAGCTATGCAGCAGCAGCCCGCTGTCAGGTCCATACTCCAGGCCCCAGCCCAGACGCCGCATCACCACAGTTTCACCGTGAGACAATATCGAGGCCCCCAGTGTCATCATACCGTCCGCCAGCCGGCCAGCGATACCAGCCGAGGAAAACCGACGTTTGGCGCGCTCCTTACCATCGCCCACTATGCTAACACTGCGAGGAAGCTGGCCACACCTACCGCCGCTGCCAGTACCGACAAATGTGGCTACGCGGTTTCGACCTGAACGCACCGTGCCAACAGTGGGGTGAACGACCCCAAAATATCACCGATTCACTCGGAGGAGCACAGTGGACACCCCGACAACCTCACCCTTCCCCGTCGCCAGGCCACTACATGTCCCCGCAACGCCGACGGTACACCAGCCCTACTCGGCACCGTTCCCAGAGCCCATACTCGGAAAACTAAGGGCAGCAACCGATGGAGGTGCGATTGCGGTACGAAAACCTGCCGAAGCTCCTCCACCACCAACGACGACGACGCCGCAACGGACTCTCAAGCACCCGCCGCAAGACAAAAAGGGTCTTCACGACGCACCTTCACATCGTGAAGATGGCACGACGCAACGTGGAAGCAGCGGAGCAAATGGACGTAGCCGTGACCCGACGCCACGACCCAACCACAACGCACGACAAACCTGTGACCTCGACGTAATATTCGACGGCCACCTCGTCACTGCTCTCGTCGATACTGGAGCCGATTATTCCATCGTCAGTGGTTCTTTCGCGACAAAGTTAAAAAAGTGAGATCTGCATGGCAAGGCCCTGAAATCCAAACCGTTGGAGGTCACTTAATAACGCCCACTGGAGTCTGCAGAGCTACAGTCATCATGAACACCCAGAGTTATTCTTCGAGCTTTGACATTTTACAAAATTGCTCCAGGGATGTGATACAAGGAATGGACTTTCTAAGTCAACACGGCGCTGTCATTATCCTGAGGTCTGAGTCAATCATCCTAACCTCAGAAAACACGCTGCCGACTCCTGCAACGCCAAGTAATCGCGCACCTAATGTGCTAGAAGAGCAGGTCACCGTGCCAGCTTCCTCCAGCGTAGTAATTTTCATTGGAACCTTGAAGGCATTGTCGAGGACGATCAGCACCTTCTCCTGGACCGTCAGATTTGCGTCGCAAGAGGCCTAGCTGAGGTGCATGACGGCAAGGCAAAGATGGTGCTGACAAACTTCAGTCACGAATACAGGCACATCAACCATGATACGACGGTCGCCTAGATCAAGGGATCTGTGGAGGCCAGCAATTCATTCTCCCTCTTCGATGCTGCCGATGCTGCTTCGACGAACTGACGTCCCAAACCAGATTTGGATGTCAACCCGAGCCTTTCTACGTGCAAGCAAGACCAGCTCAAGGCCCTGCTCTTGCGATTCAAGGACTGCTTCTCGACATGATCCAGAATTCAACAACAAACCCCAGTCGCGAAACATCGCATCATCACAGAAGAATGTGCCCGACCAGTTCGACAAAGTCCATATCGAGTCTCAACGCGCGAACGTCATGCCGTGAAGAAACAAGTCGACGAAATGCTAGGTGACGATATCATTCAGCCGTCCAAGAGTCCGTGGACATCACCCGTGTTATTGGGGAATAAGAAGGACGGGACCCTACATTTTTGCCTTGATTACCACCGCCTGAACAAAATCACAAAGAAGCACGTGTGCCCTCTTCCGCGTATAGACGACGTCCTGAACCGACTCCACAACGTGAAGTACCTTTCCTTGATGGACCTCAAAACGGGCTATTGGCAAAGTTAGGTTGACGAGAGAGATCACGAGAAGACGGTATTTATCACACCAGACAGCCTCTTGAAGTTTAAGGCCATGTAATTTGGTCTTTGTTCGGTGCCTGTGATGTTCCAGCGTGTTATGGACACCGTGCTGACTGAATTGAAATAGCAGACTTGCCTCGTGTACTTGGATGACGTCGTCATCCTTTCCTCTAGCTTCGACGAGCATCTCCGGCGCCTTGAAGCGGTACTTCAAGCTATCAATACCTCTGGACTAACCCTGAAACCAAAGAAGTGTCACTTCGCATACGAGGAGCTGTTATTTCTGGGACACGTCATTAGCAAATCTGGAGTCCTGCAGCCCACTGACAAGAAGGCTGTTCGATGATTCCTGGGATTGTGTGCCTATTACAGGCGTTTCTTCAAACGTTTTTCACAGATTGCCGAGCCGCCAACTGACCTCACAAAAGGCAACGTTGAATTCAGGTGGGAAGCGGCACAAGCGGAAGCACATCAAGAACTTAAATGACTCCTCCGACACCACAGATACTTGCGCATTTCGATGAATACACCGAAACTGAATTACACACCGAAGCAAGCAACGGAGAACTCGGCACTGTCCTTATGCAAAAACTGATGGCACTCAAAGGGTTATCAGTTATGCTAGCCGGTAGCTATCCAAGGCTGAAGCCAACAATTCCACAACCGGATAGGAGTGCCTTGTAAACATCTGGGCAGCGTCAAAGTTTCACCCCTACCTCTAAAGTACGCATTTCAAAGTTGTTAGCGACCACCATGCCTTGCGTTGACTAGCTAACTTGAAAGACCCTTCGGGTCGCCTCACACGGTAGAGCCTCTGACTCCCAGAATTCAACGTGACCGTCATTTACAAGTCGGGAAGAAAACACTCTTACACCGGCTGCTTGTCTCATGCCGCAGTCGAGCTACCGCCCCCCGACGACCTGGATGAGGACAGCTTCTTAGGAGCGATAACTACCGACGACTTCGCCGAGCAACAGCGAGCTGACCCGGAACTCGGAAGACTTGTGGAATACCTTGACTGAGGGTAACAGCACGACTGTTCCGAATATTTCCAAAAAAGGACTGGAGTCATTCTTCTTACGTAACGGAGTTCTCTTAAAAAGGAACGTTTTGCCCTTCGAGTTGGACACCTTTTCGTGGTTCCTTCAGCAGTGATACCAGAAGTACTCGAAGCTCTACACGACAACCCGACGGCTGGACACATCAATTTTTCCTATACGCTCGCAAGAATAAAAAAACTACTACTGGCCACGACCCTTTGCCGACGACACTCGCTATGTCAGGACCTGTCACCAATGTCAGTGACGAAATACACAACCGACTAGGCCGGCCGTACTTCTCCAACCCATCAAGCCACCTCACCTACCATTCAAGCAAATTGGCATAGACTTAGTAAGGCAGTTCCCGACGTCAAGTTCCGGGAGGAAGTGGATCGTCGTAGCTACTGACTACCTCACACGCTACGCTGAGACAAAGGCCCTGCCCAAAGACAGTGCCTCCAAGGTAGCAAGGTTTTTCGTCGAAAACATCGTTCTGCGTCACGAGAGCTCCACAGGTCCTCATTACTGAGAGAGGTTCCCCCTTTACCACGGACCTTACTCGGGCGATCCTGTGGTACAGCTATACAAGTCACCGCCTGACCCCTGCCTACCATCCACAGACAAACGGCCTCACCAAACGTCCTAATAAGACCATCGCTGATATGCTGGCCATGAACGTCCACGTCGAGCACAAGACGTGGGATGAAATCCTTTGTGCGTGACCTTCGCGTACAATACGGCCATCAAAGAAACGACGCAGGTCTTGCCCTACAAGTTGGTCTATGTAAGGAGCCCGGCAACGGCGCTCGACGCTATGCTTCCAAACGTCACTGACGAAGAGAACCTCGACGTCGCCGCCTTCAGTAAAGGCGCGGTATAAGCTCGTCAACTCGTCCGCCTGCGCATCAAGAATCAGCAGGCGATCGACAGCCACCGTTACAATCTTCTACGAAGCTTCGTTGAGTACCAGTCCGAAGACCATGTCAAGGTACGGACGCCAATACGCCACCGTGGGCTCAGTGAGAAACTTCTGCGACAGTACTTCAGACCATACTGAGTAGTTCGACGTCTCGGCCCACTCGGCTACGAGGTTGTTCCCGACGACATTGCGAATTCTAATAGCGCCATGCTCGACCTGAAGTCATTCATGTCGTGCGCCTCAAGCCACTCAATGCGTGAACCGGAGGACAGTATTTTGTTCTTGTTGCTGTAGTTTATTACTTGTACTTATTCATTGTCTTTATCATTGTACCTTCGTCTTTTGTTAAAGCATCGGTACGATGCCTTTTTCAGAGGAGGGCAATGCCACGCTCCTTTCCTGAAGTTCTGTTATGACCCCGTAACAGTACGCTCAGCGTGAACCGCGCCTACGTGGTTTGAGAAGCTTCGAGGCTTTATTAGATCGTATTGTTAAAATTACGCCGACTTCATGATGATATGTGAGGTTTACCGTCCCAAAACCACCATATGATTATGAGAGACGTCTTAGTGCAGGGCTCCGGGAATTTTGACCACCTGGGGTTCTTTAACGTGCGCCCATATCTGAGCACACAGTCCTACAACACTTCCGCCTCTATGGGAAATGCATACCGCCGCAGCCGGGATTTGATCCCGCGACCTGTGGGTCAGCAGCCGAGTACCTTAGCCAGTAGACCACGGCAGTGGGGGTTACGCCCACTTCTGGAACATCACAGATTATTCGAGAACCTACGTTGCCGCTAGCGATAACGCTAGAATATTTGATGGCACGGGTATAAATGCCGACATGCTTCACGGCTTGTCAGTTAATCGACGACCGACGCTCAGTTCGCCGATATTAATGTCAGTGTCTTGCTCTAATCTCAATTTCCTTTTACGTGGCTGGACGTTCTGCTGAATAAACAGTTTAATTTTTATCTACTGTCTGCTCTCTTCGTCATTGTCACGATCCCGTCACAATATGTACAAATGTTGCACAAACAGACATAGGTTTAAGAACTGCAGATGTTTATATAACCAGTTGTTTGCACTTGTGCTACAATGCCAACTGGAACATGCGTATTAGCAACACCAGAAGCTGATAAGAAGGCCTGATTCTCGCGAAGCTCGTCGATTGATTGATTGATTTGTGGGGTTTAACATCCCAAAACCACCATTTGATTATGAGAGACGCTGTAGTGGAGGGCTCCGGAAATTTTGACCACCTGGGTTTCTTTAACGTGCACCCAAATCTGAGTACACCTGCCTACAACATTTCCGCCTCCATCGGGAATGCAGCCGCCGCAGCCGGGAATTGAACCCGCGACCTGCAGGTCAGCAGCCGAGTACCTTAGCCACTAGACCACCGCAGCGGGGCGCGAAGCTCGTCGACACTACTACGTAAATTACATTAAGCGCATGACAACTAACCATGCACGATTGGCGTTATTACGACGTGAAGTTGTATCAAAGCAGTACATATTTAACGTTTACAAATTGGGTAGACTACTCTGCAACCACTATTGACATTTCACAAAGATTAGCGCCTATTTGAAAAGTACTCCCGACACCTGGCGTAGCTCTGTGGTAAAAATCTTCATTGCCACGCAGAATACTTAAGTTCGCTTCCTGCTGGGACCCTGACAGTTATTCTTTGCATTCGTCGGGTAGACCCTACAGATTTCACGTATTTCTTAGCACTCGAGCGTTAAAATTGTCCATGTGTGTCCTCGTCGTTTCCGCGAAGATACAAAGTGTCCATCACCCGTGGCACATACCCGCATACCAGCGCCTCCCCCCCTCCCCCCCCCCCCGTGGGTACGTGTCACTGTCTGGGAGGAAATGTTTGGCGACGTACGCGATAGGATTGCTACATTATTCATGTCTTCACCAGCGCGCCATTTTTGTCGAACCATCTTACAATCCCATGCTAATTTTGGTCCACGCCATGTTAAGCGGGTGACCACGACAGCGCCCAAACATGAGCGGCTAGATAGATGGATAGATACATAGATAGAGAGATAGATAAATAAATACGCTCAAAGTCGTTGAAGTTCACTAAGAAATTATTCGCATTTAAAAAACTGGTAACAGAAGGATGCACTTTGGGAATATCTGACCAGAAAAGGGTTGGGCAGCATTGCCATTACCAGGCGGCGGTGAAAGGTGGGAACTAGACACGAAGCGCAGGCCGTAAGAGAGTGCGTGCGGGCCACTCCTCTAGTCCGGCCTGCTACCTTTCGTTCAGTCCTTGAAATGTCCATATGATGGCGGTACTTTTATATGATGAATATATGATAAAAAGATGCGAGATGGCGATACTTGGAGTGTTATTTATTTATTTTATTTATTCCATACCCACAGCGCCACATGGCATTACAATGGGAGGGGATGCAAAGAAAAGTTCAAAGCATACAGTTGGTAACAATCCCTAGCAGCATCAGGAAAACAAATACATATACAAGAAGATCACGAGTGTACACTAATGTGCACCATAGTGAATCATTGTGCAAAAATAAAAAAAAACAAGATTGCAAGTTACAAGAATACATTAATTAATGTAACAATGAAATGTATTGTAGCGATAAAAGCATAATTACATGAACAAGAATGTACAATAAAGGAAAATAGAATTACAAGCATATATCAGTCATCACTAGCAGTAACATGAGTGAACACCAACTCTGATACAAGTATTATTATTTTAGCAGTGAAAAAAGATGTCATTGGACGATATAGTTGTGACAGACTTGTCTAATTGATTCCAGTCCCTTATTGTTTTAGAAAAAAAAAGACTTGCTAAGGAATGTGTTCTGCAGGGAAATTCTATAACCTTATTCTTGTGGTCAACCCTACGGGAATAGTAATTAGGTGCCTTTACTAGACGGGCAGACGGATAGACCAACGCACAGACGGACGGACGCACGAACGGGCGCATGGACTAATGCAGGGACGGACACACGTACGTATGTATGGACGGACGCTTGAAAAGGTGGATGGACGACCGCACGAACATATGCACGGACGGACGCAGGAACAGACGGAAGCGCGGACAGACTGATGAACACTCCACCTCACTCATCATCATGCACTCCATGAAATTAATGAATGAATAAACTTTATTTCTATATACGCATGTTTGTGGTCCGGGCTAGACCACACAGGGAGGCACCAGGAGACCTTGCCTCCGCACAGCCTCCCCGGCCTACTCCGTGGATATTCTGTGATTTTTTTAACCGTGCACGCTATCTACTAGAGCAGAGAACACAGCGCGTTTCCCGCGACAAAAAAAACGCCACATGCGGCAAACGGCGCTATTGGCTGCACGGTGTAAAGAAAAAAGAAAACATTATTCTTCTAACACTGGGTTCTCACGTGCGAACTGCGTTATGAACGCTATGCAATGAATTCTTATTTCCACACGATTCTTATGAGGAGTCGTGAGCAGAGATACTTGGTCTTTCTTTTCCGATGTGAGAGCGGCCTTCAATGTGCCAAAGAACGTTCTGAAAGACCAAATAAAGTTCATCCATTCATTCATTCCTTTGGGGAGGTGAGGGCATTTTTTAAATGCAAAGTACTCGTTAGCTAACTTCGGTGACTTCGAGCGTATCTATCTATCTATCTATCTATCTATCTATCTATCTATCTATCTATCTGTCTGTCTGTCTGTCTGTCTGTCTGTCTGTCTGTCTGTCTGTCTGTCTGTATATCTAACTATCTATCTAGCCACCTACGACTTTTAGCTCCCCTGGCCATTTCAATAATGGTATCTATGCCAAAGACGGTAAGCCGTGACTATACGACGAGTATAAGTGGCTATAGTCATAACGTAAAAATCATGGCATGCATGTCACGAATGTCATGATTTACATTTCATGGTGTGATTGATTTACTTATATGTGGGGCTCTGGAACTTAGAACCACCTGGAGTTTGTTAACGTGCATCCAAATGTGAACAGACAGGCCTACATCAATTTCGCTTCCATCCAAAATGCAGTCGCTGCTGCAGGGATTTGATCCCGTGACCTGCGGGTCAGCAGCCGAGTACCTTGATTGATTGATTTGTGGGGTTTAACGTCCCGAAACCACCATATGATTACAAGGGACGCCGTAGTGGAGGGCTCCGGAAATTTTGACCACCTGGGGTTCTTTAACGTGCGCCCAAATCTGAGCACACGGGGCTACAACATTTCCGCCTCAATCGGAAATGCAGCCGCCGCAGCCGGGATTTGATCCCGCGACCTGCGGGTCAGCAGCCGAGTACCTTAGCCACTAGACCACCGCGGCGGGGCAGCAGCCGAGTACCTTAGCCACTAGTATTGCAAAACTGGTATGGTCTGACATGGCTCCATAGCGAACATAGCAGACATACCCTGATGTGGAAATCATTACATGCATGTCATTTGAAAACATGATTACATGCCACGCTCATGATGCGTTCGCGATCGTTTCGCCAGATTCACATATACCAAATTTGGTATTACGTGACGCGGACAGACGACGAAGGAAAATGACACGTCCAAACACGATAATCATGATATGCTTGTAATGTGAATGGTAACAACATGCTACGCTCATAACGCACTCGTGACCAATTCTGTAGCTTCACATACACCAAAATTGGTGTCACGTGACTTGAATAGAAAACGAGGGTAAATGACACATCGAAACATAATAATCGGGATATCATCATCATCATCAGCCTGACTACGTCCACTGCAGGACAAAGGCCTCTCCCATGTTCCGCCAGTTAACCCGGTCCTGTGCTTGCTGCTGCCAATTTATACCCGCAAACTTCCTAATCTCATCTGCCCACCTAACCTTCTGTCTCCCCCTAACCCACTTCCCTTCTCTGGGAATCCAGTCAGTTACCCTTAATGACCAGCGGTTATCCTGTCTACGCGCTACATGCCCTGCCCATGTCCATTTCTTCTTGATTTCAGCTATGATATCCTTAACCCCCGTTTGTTCCCTAATCCACTCTGCTCTCTACTTGTCTCTTAAGGTTACACCTACCATTTTTCTTTCCATTGCTCGCTGCGTCGTCCTCAATTTAAGCTGAACCCTCTTTGTAAGTCTCCAGGTTTCTGCTCCGTAGCTAAGTACCGGCAAGATACAGCTGTTATATACCTTCCTCTTGAGGGATAGTGGCAATCTACCTGTCATAATTTGAGAGTGCTTGCCGAATGTGCTCCACCCCATTCTTATTCTTCTAGTTACTTCAATCTCGTGGTTCGGCTCTGCGGTTATTACCTGCCCTAAGTAGACATAGTTTTTTACAACTTCAAGTGCACTACTACCTATCTCGAAGCGCTGCTCCTTGCCGAGGTTGTTGTACATTACTTTCGTTTTCTGCAGATTAATTTTAAGACCCACCTTTCTGCTCTCCTTGTATAACTCCGTAATCATGAGTTGCAATTCGTCCCCCGAGTTACTCAGCAATGCAATCGGGATATGCGTGTCGTGTAAAACATGACTACATCCTACGCTCATAACGTGCTCGTGGCCGTTTCGCCAGCTCCACATATACCCAAACTTCGTATCACGTGACGTGAATACATGACGAAGGTAAATGACACGTCCAAACATGATAATCACGACATGGAAGTCTTGTACCACAGAATTTACCTCCGCTTTGTAACTTTGTGCGGATGCCAAAGTGTAGTATCCACCTTCTTCATTCGTGCTTCGCATATCATTGATTCCCACTGCACATAGGATCTGCCAATTTCAGGGGTGAAGCTTTCAAGGAGGTTTCAAAAAAACTCTTTGCAAGTTTCTTAAGGCGTGGGTCGGTCGTCACCGGTATGCATGCATATATGTAGTAACCACCTCACAGCATATTCACGGAAACATGATGATGAGTGGGGCGAAGGTTCTGAAAGTTTTACCAGCAAACTGTGAATCATACGCTGGTGGCGTCTATTTGTCGTCTGTCTGTCTGTCTGTCTGTCTGTCTGTCTGTCTGTCTGTCTGTCTGTCTGTCTGTCTGTCTGTCTGTCTGTCTGTCTGTCTGTCTGTCTGTCTGTCTGTCTGTCTGCTCGACGAACGGACGGATGGATGCACGGGTGGATGGACTGATGGCTAGATTCACGGACGGGAGCATGGACAGACGCATGGACTAATGCATGAGTGGACGGATGCACAGACGTACGCACATATGGACGTACGGGCGGACGGGCGGGCGGGCGGACGCACGAATGGATGCACGCACGAACGGATGGAGGGACGCATGAACAGATGCACGGACGGATGGAAGCAAGAACGAATGGACAAACGCAAGCGCGGACCGACTGACTGACGCTTCGATTGCCCCACTCATCCACACTGACTCCATGGATATGTTGTGATTTTTGTTGTTGTCAGCGGCATAATAAACGTGAACGCGCCTCTTGTCCAGGCACGCCCAAGCGAAGGTTCGCACTGGTGATTCTATTCTCGAAACTACATTAATGCGAACAACGCATCACGTGAGAGCCGGCCTACCGACAAAAAGTGAGAATAAGCCATTAAAAACTTTCCGATATGGCTTAATCATAGAGTGAGCTCTGTGAGCAAAATAAAGATCCCTGCCCAAATACAGTTCAGCTCTAGTAAATTAAAATAAAAGTTCGCATTCCTTTGACAAAACATATTGGCTTACCAAGTATAGTCCAACCGTCACTAGTGAGGCTTTGGCGGTTTCGACATGCCGTGTACTGAACCAGATTTGAACAATAACCATAGGAAGCTGAAACACTCATTTTGAAAACTATGCCACTGCTTGACTATGCGCCTGTGAAATGTTATTGACGTTTGTGACAATAAATGTTTTTCTAAACAGGTCGTTTTTACACAATCAACAAGGTCTCTTCAATTGTGAGGCCCGCGGTATGGCTCTATGCTGTCGCGAAGAAGAACACCGCGCACTCTCAATCGTTCACGTGTTCTGAACACAGCACTGCCACCACGGCATAGCACAGTTGGCGAAAATTTCGTGAGCAGAAAAAAAAACATATAGCATATCGACAGAGTGGAAGATGAAGAGTGGGGCGAAGCGTGAATCAGCCCGGCTGCTTTTCCGTGCGCCCGTTCATCCGTCTGCCCGTGCGTCAGACAGGAAGAGGACTACTCACGGTTTGTCAATAAGGCCCTCCGAAGCTTCGGCGTCATCATTACTCATCATCATTCACTCCGTGTATATGCTGCGAGATGGTGACTTGCATGCATACATACAGGTGACGGCTTATCCACGCCTTAAGGAGCTTCGCCCCTAAAAGCCGTCTAATGGTCAACTTGCTTTTTCTTGCTATAACCTTGTTAGGCAAACTAAGCTGAAGCTTTCTTGTAAAATAATCAGTTTAAAGTTGTGCCCGTGTATGCTTGTCCGGAAAAAGTAAGGATAAGAAGCTCGACAACAGGAAAAGGTGACGAGGAATAACGTCACATTGAAGGCACGTGGCAGTGTGAAGCGCCATGGCTACGAAGAATTTTTGTTCTTTTCTCCTGAACATACTAATTTTTTTCACCTTCTGGGTCCCATTCAGGACTATGGCTGTCTCACACATGAAAAAAACTTGAACTCACCAAAGTCACTGTTCCCGCCGAAGTCACATTGTGACACAATGTTCTGGCTGGGTTGAACCGGGTGCCATTTGTTTTCTTATCTCATGCATTCACATTCTCCCGTTTAGCGCATTGTGCAGATGCCTTCCGCGTTCCGGCGCTCATAAAGCCCATTTATCCTTCCGCGTGAGGAGGAGACACTCCAGCTGGCACCATGCCAGGGAGCTTCGACGGCGACGGTGGGCTGTGATACTAAGGAGCTAAACTTGGTATGACGTAACATGACTCTATTAAGAACATATTTGATTAGTCATAACATGAAAATCATGATATATGTAATGAAAGTCATGATTAACATTTCATGGTCCTGCAGCTGTTGCGGTGGTTTCGTTCACATAGCGTGTTGCAAAACTGGTATGGTATGACATGATTGCATGGCGAACACAAGCGAAAGACCCTAACATAAAAAACATTACATGCGTGTCATGTAACATGACTACATGCCAGGCTCATGATGCGCTCGCGGCCGTTTCATTAGCGTCACATATACCAAATTTGGTATTACGGCAAGTGAACGGATGACGAAGGCATGATACTGGCGTAACCATGATAAACATGAAACGTGTGTCATGTAACAACATGACTACATGCCACACTCATGATGCGCTCGCGGCCGTTTCGCTAGCTTCACTTATGCTAAGTTTTGTATTATGCGACGTAAATGGATGACGAAGGTATGTGACTGGTGGAAACATGATAATCATGAGATACGTGCCATGTGAGAACATGACTAGATGCCACAGTTAGGGCGCCAATACATTTCGACGTGACGCGGTGCGCGTGCTCGCCGGCGTTCATTTCGTTGCGTCCCGTTGGCGTTGCAACGACAGGCACCGGTCCTGACGTATAATCGGAGGGGCGTGCCGCGCTGCGTTGCTTTGACGCATGCGCGTTTCAGCGCGTCCTGTGCCCCTCCGCCACGAAAAGTGGGAGACGCAGTGTTGTCTGGGTAACCCATCGGCGCGAAATGCAGCATGTCGCATTTCGCACAGGCTGCCGTCGGGCCACGCCGACAGACACTGGTCGCACGGTCATGCCTGGAGTCAGACTGTAGAGTGCTCGCATTTTGCTAACGTAGCTTCGCTGTGCCCAGCGTGCAAGTACGTCAACGCTACAATGGAGTAAATTGGGCCCTTCATGATACGCTCGCGGCCGTTTTTCTAGCTCCATCTATACCGAATTTGGTGTTACCTGACGCCAATAGATCACGAAATATATGAGTGGTGGAAACATGATAATCCTGACGTACGTGTCATGTAAGAACATAACATACCACGCTCGTAGCGTGCTCGCGGCCGTTTCGCTAGCTTGACATATACTAAATTTGGCATCAAGTGACGTGAATAGATGAAGAAGGTAAAAGACACATCCAAACATTATAATTATGACACGGAAGTCCTGTATGGCATCAAGTATTTACCTCCACCTCGTAATGTTGTGCTGATTTTAACGTGACATATCAACCTTTCTCATTCGTGCTTCGCATATCATCTATTCCCACTGGCGCGGGATCTGCCAATTTTTTTAAAAGCTTCATCCCAAAAATCCTTCACTTCGTGCATATGCTGTAACTTTATCTTTCACGCACCGAACAGTGTTTTGCTTGTCGTTGACAAGTTCCACTGAACGCCCCCCATTATATAGGGAAGACTAGTTGTGGTGAGCACGGCCGGACGGCCGGCATGTTAGCCTAAGAAGCGAAGAACGCTTCTAAGAAGCAATAAAACCACGTCGTGGCGTCTGCAAGAATTAGGGCGTCTGCAAGTGTTTTGGAAACAGCGTTACAAATAAAAGCAGCGATAGTTCAATGAGAGCAACAAGAATTCATTCAATTGATTGTAAAAAGTAATCAATGGACGTAGAACGCGCTGCATTCGTCCGACCTCGCTTGCCTCGGGCTGCCATTTTTCTTTCTTCTTCTCCAGTGCACCCCCTCCCCCTCCATCTATATATCCCTCGAACTTTGAAGTATAGTTTGGAGCACATGCGGATCTTTTGCAGAGGCATCGCAATTTTAACTGCTGTAACATGAGCGGCACCAATCTACAGCAAAACAAAAACCCCATTTGAATATAAAACACCCCAGCATTGACTTTGCCTCTCCTATTCCTCGACCGACATTTCCAAACGAACACAAAGCTATATAGAATCGCAAAACCATTTTTTTTTCTCGCCACATAGAAGCTTCGCCAACAGGGAGCCTTTTCGACCGAAAGAAAGAGTGCCGCGGTGCGGAAGCAAGAGTGGGCCACGCCCACCTCTGGAAACACGCGCTTTCCGTAAGACTATCATGGCCAGAAAGAAATACACTGCACGCCCACAATCTCGGTGGTCATGCCCTGTGGCACATACCCGAGAGAGGTGGTTACTACAGAGGACGATTGCGTGACGCCTTATGGAGCTTCGCCCCTGAAATGAAAGCGTCAGTTACCGTGACTACATCCCACCTTTTACATAGCTCGCTAGGTCACGTGACCATTGGAAAAGCCGAAGCTACTCCTAAGACTCGGAGCTGGTACACAGGCTCCAAAAGTTCCATGAATATTTCTTCTTTGAAGGCTGATGTTAGCACGTGTTTTCAGCATAGGCAATGATAAATATGATGAATTCCCCCAGGTGGCTGCGCTTAAGATCTAGTGTGCTTTACGATGAAAAATAAAGTTGGCGCAACCACACTGTGCAAGGAGAAGACCGCGCGCGCTGTAGGCAACACTCGCTGTGGCTGTTATGTAAACTTGGTCAACAAGCCTCCGGGATACGCAGAGACAATCTGCTTATGAATTATTGTATGTTGGCTTGTCGGCTTCTATAAAAGTTGGCTGCGTTTTCATACTCTTTTGGGGGCGGCACACAATATGCATTGTCTGGTTTCTTTAGGGTGAGAGGGTGTTTCAAATTTAGATGAGGTACCAAAATTTACTGGAAACAATTTCTAATGTCAACAAGCCCGAATCCCCAGATTTCACGTTCTTAATGTAAAACATACTTTCGAATGTACGCATTCTCACAAAATCGATTGCAGTTAGCTTTCATTTGTGAATCAAGAGCATTTTTTATGGAGCCTTGGTCTCGCGCACGTATGATCCTGAAGTATTGTTTCTCCAAGATCATATAGAAGAATCAAGTGTTAATTAAGATAAGTGATATTAATTGAACGAATAAACAACTGACCAGTATGAAAAATGAAATGGGTTATATATGCCCTTCTACTGCCTAACTCTTACCTTCTCAGTGATATTTAAGAGGCTTGTTAAAAGACCACTTACTCAAATTCGGTAGTGATAATATATTTCCCGCTGTTGCATCCATGCTGGTAGATCGCCAGCATGGATGTATTTTTTCAGAGGCTGTATCCTTGTCACCCGCGCAGCACATCGTGGACTACACGTATGCTGCGATGTTCGTATAGCAGACCTCTTCGCAACGCTTCTATCCCTTCAAACAATTTCAGTAAATTATTCGGCCGTTATAGTGAGTAATTCGTGGTCCTATGTGATGATTATGATCATGATGATGATGATTATGATGATGATGATGGTGGTGATGGTGGTGGTGGTGGTGGTGATGGTGGTGATTTTGATGAAGATCTGTATGTATGGTATGGCTCGCACCGACCATGGGGGATTAGCCGTATGTACAATAGCCTCCACTTTCAATTGTGCAGCACGTTTCAATATCTTACGAAGTCATGGTAGCTTAGATATTCATAAGGCAACTGGTGGTTGAAAGTTCTGGCTTTTCTTGACCCACTGCAGGTGATGTGCATGAAGATTGTTTGCATAACCACTTGCTGTCAGAGGGCGAGCAGTATGTTGTCGTGCATTCGAGTGTTCTAATTAACAGTGGATGGTTCTACATCTCTAATTTCCCATTCTCCTGCCGATTATTCTGAAATACATGCACATTAGTACATACACAAAAAACTTTACTGGAATGTCCTGAAAGTATGTGCAAAAGCTCTCAACCAGATGACGGCCAGGAGTTCTCGACTCCGCGTGGCTTCCTCGGCCCGCTGGACAGCCCGAAGTTTGCCGCAACAGCAGAGCTGTGCAACATGCACTCGCGAAGGCGATTCTAGAACCCCAGTGGTTTTAGAATCCCAGTTAGTTTTTGCATTTTTCACATATATCGGGGCAAAGGGGCGAGGTCGGATGGACTGCTCTTGCCCTTAAAGTTTGCGCAGAGTGGGGTCAGTATGGGTGCCAGGCCGTCGCGGCATATCTAACACACTTCGTTGATCCCGAATGGGAATGGGAAAGCCAGGCTAGATGGAGTACTAGATGAGGACCCAAGGCACAAGACCAGTCCACCAGCCTATGCTGCTTGGCAGAAACAAGTAGGGTGCCTTTGCGCATCCGACACGAAACGCCCTAATTGTTAAGCGATGCGCTCAGCTCTTCTCGGTTATAAGACAGTTTGCGCCTTGCTTGGGCCGCTTCGATCTTCATTCCCTTATACCCTGAAAGCGATGTAGCGTTCCGTTAACCAATGAATATAGTCGTTCGCTGGACTGTTGTGGGAGCTCAATCGTAACAAAGCGGGGGTGCTCAGCGATGAACCGCCACAGCCGAGTTTTTCAACAGTTTACGCACGAAACACCACGGTAGAGATCCCACGTGCGCTTGATATTGATACATAACAGCCACTAAACACGGCTGCATGAAAGAGGAGGACGAAGTGAATTTTCGTTTGATGCTGGTCTAGCGCCATCTTGCTCTGTACGCTGTAAATAGATCATTAAACAAGTTACTCGTAACATTATCGGTGGAGGTGGACGACCCCCGTACCTCGATGGAGACGCGCAGCGGTCGCACCATCGGTGACCTTTCAACTGCTTCGACTGCTGGTACTTCCTCTACGCCGCCTTCATCAGTCGAAGCCACCAACTACGTCACACTCCCGCACCTCCGGGATCCCGGCACTTTCCCCGGTGATGGTACGATCAATCTTGACACTTGGCTGAAGCGGTACGAGCGAGTCAGTGCTACTCACCGCGGAGATCCCACACTCATGCTCGCCAACGTGCTTTTCTACCTGGACGGCACACCCCGAACATGGTTTGAAAGCCACGAAGCCGACATAACGAGCTGAGATCTCTTCAAAGAAAAGATACCTCAAAAATTCTGGAACTACCTAAATCCAAAAAATAAAAAATATAGTACAATGTCTCCAGAAGAAAGTAGAGACCGAGCTAATCTCTTCAATAACTACTTCCACTCAGTTTTCACTACAGATAACGATATCCCACCACCTCTCGAAATTCATGGAGTAAACCCCATTGAACCTCTCCGTATAAACGAAGCAGGTATATTTGACCTTTTGCTAAAAACGAAGATCAAGAAACAACCAGGGCCTGATAATATACCTAATGAGTTTCTCACACGTTACGCCGAATGGGTAACTAAATATCTGTTTATTATATTTAACATGTCCCTAACAAAATCTTCACTGCCCAATGACTGGAAAATAGCACAGGTCATACCAATTCACAAATCGGGTAGTGAAGCTGACGTCGCTAATTATCGCCCGATATCCTTAACAAGCACAATCTGTAAAATATTTGAGCATATTATTCTTAAACATATAACTACTTACCTTGAAAACGAGAACATTTTGACACCATCTCAGCACGGGTTTCGTAAAGGTCTTTCCACCGTTACGCAGCTTACCGAATTAATACATGAATTGTCATTGGCCATTGACCATCAAAAGCAGATCGACCTCATCTCACTCGACTTTTCTAAAGCATTTGACCGGGTTTCGCATCAAAAGCTCATGGAAAAATTGCAGGGCACAATAGGTAAAGGACCAATCACAAACTGGATTAGAGCATATCTAACCAAGCGGACGCAGTTTGTGAAAATAGACCAGCAAACATCGGAACTAACGGACGTTACCTCAGGTGTACCACAGGGCGGCGTCCTAGCTCCTATTCTATTTCTGATTTTTATCAACGATTTGCCTCAATCCATCGGGACGAACATAAAGCTATTCGCAGACGATTGTATTATTTACAAAGAAATTAATTCACCTTCAGATCATATGGTCCTCAGCAATGCTCTATTATCAGTGTCAGATTGGTGCACGAAATGGCAGATGACATTAAACGTAAAAAAATCAGCCTTGTTAAGAATAACCCGCAGACAAAACATTTCAAATTTTGCCTACACTATTGGTGGCATGCAACTAACTTCCCTGAAACAGCATAAGTATCTTGGACTAGTCATTTCTAGTGACCTTAGATGGGAGGCACATGTTAATTACGTTACATCCTCAGCCTTAAAAAGATTATTTTTTCTTAAAAGACGACTACAATCCGCACCGCCTCAAACAAAACTCTTAGCCTATAAAACCTTCATTCGACCTACAATAGAATACGCTAACTTAGTCTGGTTCCCGGCCACAAATAACTTAATTAAAAAGCTAGAAAGTGTACAAAGAAAGGCGGTTAGATTTATCTACAACAAATACAGTCTGCTCGATTCACCTACTGAATTAATCGCAAACGCTGGGTTACTAACATTGCGAAATCGCGCTCAACTCTCACGTTTAAAAATGCTCTTCCAACTCATTCATAAACAGCTAAACATCGACAGCTCTAGGTTCATATCAATTTCGGAAACTAGACAGTCACGCCATAAACATCCATTAACTTTACAGGAATACCGTTTCAACAGCAACTGCTTCAGGTATTCTTTCTTCCCACAGTCAATAAGAGAATGGAATAGATTACCCGGCTGTATAATTAATAGTAAAGATTCGAATACATTTTTGATGTTGCTTAATAATCATATTCGTGCCACCCATAGTTAAATTGATGTCTTTTTTGAGTGCCTTTTGATCATGATAAGTATATCAGTGTCGTACGCATGGAAAAGTCTTTCATGTTTAGTAGTGATATTTCTTGCATGTTATTAATAAACGTCTATCATGTACCAAATCTGTGTTCCAAATGCTTTTCACCACATTGTTTATGCTCCCATATAATCCATGTAATATCGTATAAGATCTGTAGTCATACATTTTCACATCTTCAATGTAAGTGTATCTATACTATCCTTTGGTTGCCCTCCTGCAATAATCCCCATTGGGACTGGCAGTATGTATAAATAAATAAATAAAAATACCTGACCTGTTTGACGATTCATCTGGTCGTCAGCTCGCTGCGAAGAAGACTTTTGCCACACGGGCACAGTCTTTTACCGAATCGTACGTATCCTACATTCTTGACGTCTTGGCCCTTTGTTCCAAGGCCGACCAGTGCATGTCGGAAGACGAAAAGGTTAACCACGTCTTCAAAGGCATTGCTGACGATGCTTTCAACCTGCTGGTTTTTAACAACGTCTCGAGCATCGACACAATCCTTAAAGAATGCCGACGTCTCGAACAAGCTAAAGCCCGCCGCGTAGCCCAAAGCATCGTGCGCCTTCCGAACACAGCGGCCACTTCTTCGTGTGACGATGCCTTCCACCAGGCCCCTCGATGTGACAACCTTACACGCATCGTTCGCCGAGAGGTCGAGGCAGCACAACCAGTAGCCACGATATTACCGACGCCTGCGCCTTCCCCGACCACGATCTCTTTTATACAAGCGGTGATTCGTCAAGAGCTATCGAATGTCGGCCTACATCCTGTTCCTACCGTATACTCTGCTAAGCCTTCTTATCGTACCCCTTCTGCGCCTCGCATACAACGCAATCCGTCCGAATTGCGTACTCTTTATGACAAGCCCATATGTTTTAACTGTCGACGCGTCGGTCATATCGCTCGTCGCTGCCACAGCCGCTGGGCTCCACCGTCCCATTATGTACCTCAGTATCACGCCACTTCTGCTCGCCAGTCGTCCCCATCACTTTGTCCATCAACGCCGACCACATTTTCCGCTCCTACAGCACCTCTGATCAGACCTCGCTACGACCGATCACCGTCCCCTGCTTGTCGTCATTCCCGGTTGCCCCCACAACGCCGTGCTGCCTCCCCGACCTATTCGCAGCACCTCCAACCGGAAAACTAGGCCGTGCCGCTTCTGGAGGTGGAGCTGCGTTGACGACCTTCGTAAGAAATCCTCGATTAACGTTAACAACGAACCAGAACCTTCTGGACGTTGCTGTTGACAATGTTCGTGTCAGTGCATTGATAGATACTGGTGCGCATGTGTTCATTATGAGGGATAACCTTCACCGCCGACTTAGAAAAGTTGTCACGCCCGCCCTCAACCGAGCTGTACGAGTTGCCGATGGAGTAACTGCCGCAATTCTTGGCATGTGCTCGGCGCGAGTGTCTATTGGGGAGAGAAGCACTGTCGTTCTTTTCGCCGTTATCGAACATTGCCCTCGTGAACTCATTCTCGGTATGGATTTTCTAGCCACGCACTCTGCCCTCCTAGACTGTTCAGCTGGCTCTCTCCATCTCGGTTTACACCTCTTTTCCGACCCGCCTAGCCCACCGCAAACCAGCCTCTGCTGCATTGATTTCACGCGCCTCCCTCCAAATTCTGTCACACATGTCGACTTATCCTCCACACCGCCAGTACCAGATGGTGATGACATGGTGGCCCCGATTCCTGCCGTGATGCTTGCGCATGGGGTTGCTGTGCCGCATATGATTCTGACGATTAAGAGAAACCGCACCTTCCTTCCACTGGTCAACTTTTCACTCACCACCCAAATTCTGCCAGAGGGTATTTCCCTGGTCAAAATTACCGCTCTCCTAGATGACCATGTCGTGTCCTTCAGAGTTGACGATTGCTGTAGCTCAGTCAGTGGTTCCACTATATCACGTTCTTGGGGCGCCGATATCGAGCGAATGGTGTCATCGGACCTCACGCCTGAGCAAGCTGCAGCGCTTTGCCACGTTCTTGAGGGCTCTCGTAGCATTTTCGACTTTGCCAGCAACTCTTTAGGCCAAACTACCATTGTCACCCATCGCATAAATACTGGCCATGCAACTCCTATTCACCGACGCCCCTACTGTGTGTCTGCGTCGGAGCGTGCAATATTACAACATGAAGTCGGAAAAATGCTTGCGAAAAACATTATCGAGCCTTCATGCAGACCCTGGGCTTCTCCAGTCGTCCTTCTTAACAAGAAAGATGGAACATCGCGCTTTTGTGTCGATTACCGTCACCTTAACAAAATTACCAAAAAATACGTTTATGCTTTACCTCGCATCGACGACGCCCTTGACTGCCTGTACGGCGCCACTTATTTTTCAACTATTGACCTTCGGTCAGGGTACTGGCAGATAGCCGTCGACGAGATGGACCGCGAGAAGACCGCATTCATCACTCCTGATGGTCTTTATCAGTTTAAGGTGATGCCCTTTGGTCTCTGCAATGCACCAGCCACATTTGAAAGAATGATGGACTCATTGCTCCAAGGGTTGAAATGGTCCACCTGCTTGTATTACCTTGACTATGTTATTGTCTTTTCGCCCACATTCGACTCGCATCTTGATCGTTTGTCAGCTATTCTGGACGTTTTTCGTCGAGCCGGACTTCAGCTTAACGCCTCCAAGTGCCGCTTCGCTGGTCGTCAAATTTTCGTAATTGGTCACCTTGTCAATGCCCAAGGTGTGCTTCCAGACCCAGAGAAAATTCGCACAGTCACGAACTTTCCCGTTCCGAAGACCACAAAGTATGTCCGCAGTTTTGTGGGGTTAACTCGTAACAACATTAACATCCGTTGTCGCGGCTTAGAATGAGCGTAATGGATGACCTACAGCTCTGTAATGAACTCGTTAATTCTCCTTGGGTCGGTTCACATTACACAACTATTGAGAGACCCGCATCCAAGCTGTTGTATATATACATGAGGAACAAGAAACGGCCAAGTGACCGCATTTGCTGATTCAAGGCCTGCAATAAAAAACATTGAAATGACATATGTAGCAAAAATTCGCTTTCGTATGATTAATCGCAAAATTACGAATTCTGATTGCAGAATATGCTACAGCTGCCTTTGAAACCACCACTTAAGAGCACGAAATTCAGTGCCTCCGCCTCGAGCAATGAGCAAGCGCAGTCTACTGCAATAACTGTATTCTCTCGTGTTCTGTAGCGACACCGTTCCCAAATTCCATGGCACCTTCACGAGCCCTAAAGCAGGCCTCAGTGTCGTCGCCATACAATGAGAAGACGCACACAGCACTAAATGCGCGATTCAGAAACAAAACCAAAAAGAAATCCTAAGCGCTTCACTTCAGCGTCCTTCACTTCATAAGTAGCAAGCATTTCCAGTCTAATCGTATCCGGTCACATGCTGCGGTAACAGCAAGTCTCTGTGGCGAATACGTTTCGATCGAAAATTCTACACAAAGCGGATATTCATAAAAACTACGAATAAATATTTATAAAAACGAAATAATTATATGAAAATTGTAAATGCAACTTGGTGAAGAGAGAATCGATCGAAAAAGTTGTAATGTGCAAAACGAAAAAACTACATAAATATACTGAAGTTAAACTGTACAACGGTACAAGTCTGTGTCATCATCATCATCAGCCTGGCTACGTCCACTGCAGGACAAAGGCCTCTCCCATGCTCCGCCAGTTAACCCGGTCCTGTGCTTGCTGCTGCCAATTTATACCCACAAACTTCTTAATTTCATCTGCCCACCTAACCTTCTGTCTCCCCCTAACCCGCTTTCCTTCTCTAGGAATCCAGTTAGTTACTCTTAATGACCAGCGGTTATCCTGTCTACGTGCTACATGCCCGGCCCATCTCCATTTCCTCTTCTTTATTTCAACTATGATATCCTTAACCCCCGTTTGTCCCCTAATCCACTCCACTCTTTTCTTGTCTCTCAAGGGTACACCTACCATTTTTCTTTCCATTCCTCGCTACGTCGTCCTCAATTTAGGCAGAACCCTTTTTGTGAGTCTCAACGTTTCTGCTCCGTAGCTAAGTACCGTCAAGATACAGCTGTTATATACCTTCCTCTTAAGGGATAATGGCAATCTACCTGTCATAATTTGAGAGTGCTTGCCGAATGTGCTCCACCCCATTCTTATTCTTCTAGTTACTTCAATCTCGTGGTTAGGCTCTGCGGTTATTACCTGCCCTAAGTAGACATAGTCTTTTACAACTTCAAGTGCACTATTACCTATCTTGAAGCGCTGTTCCTTTCCGAGGTTGTTATACATTACTTTCGTTTTCTGCAGATTAATTTTAAGGCCTACCTTTCTGCTCTCCTTGTGTAACTCCGTAATCATGAGTTGCAATTCGTCCCCTGAGTTACTCAGCAATGCAATGTCATCGGCGAAGCGCAGGTTACTAAGGTATTTTCCATTAATTCTTATCTCTAACTGTTCCCATTCTAGGCTTCTGAAAACGTCCTGTAAGCACGCGGTAAATAGCAGTGGGGAGATTGTGTCCCCCTGCCTTACACTCTTCTTGATTGGTATTCTGTTGCTTTCTTTATGAAGCACTATGGTAGTAGTTGATCCCCTGTAGATTTCTTCCAGAATGTTTATATATACTTCATCTACGCCCCGATTCCGTAGTGTCTGCATGACGGCTGATATTTCTACTGAATCAAACGCCTTCTCGTAATCTATGAAGGCTATGTATAGTGGTTGGTTATACTCTGAGCATTTCTCTATTACCTGATTGATAGTATGAATGTGGTCAATTGTTGAGTAGCCTGTTCGAAATCCTGCTTGTTCCTTTGGTTGATTGAATTCTAATGTTTTCTTTACTCTGTTAGCAATTACCTTTGTAAATAGCTTGTACACTACAAAGAGCAAGCTGATCGGCCTGTAATTCTTCAAGTCCTTGTCATCTCCTTTCTTATGTATTAAGATGATGTTAGCGTTCTTCCAAGACTCTGGTACCCCTCCCGTCAGGAGACACCTCGTAAACAGGGTGGCTCGTTTTTCTAACACAATCTGTCCTCCATCCTTCAGCAGATCTGATGTCACCTGATCCTCACCAGCAGCTTTGCCTCTTTGCATGCTCTCCAAAGCTTTTCTGACTTCTTCTATCATTACTGGTGGGGTGTCATCTGGGTTACTGCTAGTTCTTATCGTATGAAGGTCGTGGTTGTCTCGGCTACTGTACAGATTTCTGTAAAACTCCTCCGCTATTTTGACTATCCTATCCATATTGGTAGTTATTTTGCCTTCTTTGTCCCTTAGTGCATACATCCGACTTTTGCCTATCCCAAGTTTCCTCTTCACTGCTTTGAAGCTTCCTCCGTTTTTAAGAGCGTGTTCAATTCTCTCCATGTTATACCTTCTTACGTCGCATACTTTACGTCTATTAATCAACTTCGAAAGCTCTGCCAGTTCTATTTCGTCTGTTGTACTTGACTCTTTCATGATTTGACGCTTCTCAATTAGGTTCTTCGTTTCCTGGGAAAGCTTGTCAGTGTCCTGTCTAACTACCCTGCCTCCAACTTCCACTGCACACTCCGTAATGATACTCGTCAGATTATCATTCATTGTATCTACGCTAAGGTTGGTTTTCTCACTAAGGGCCGAGTACCTGTTCTGCAGCGACACTCTGAATTCCTGTACTTTCCCTCTCAGTGCTAGCTCATTGATTGGCTTCTTGCGTATTAGTTTCTGTCGTTCCTTCTTCAAGACTAGGCGAATTCGAGACCGTACAAGTCTGTGTAGACTCTGACTGTGTCTGTGTAGTCTGTGTAGTCTGTGAGACCGGACAAGTCTGTGTAGCTAGTTTCAAAGAATATTGCAGCGCCATGTGGTGGTTGTTCCGACGGCGAGAAGGTGGCACATAAGTGGCGCTTCGAGCGGGCTACATAGTTTAGCCGGTTCTGACGACCGCCATGGAGAAGGCGCGCTGCTT
Source organism: Rhipicephalus annulatus (assembly GCA_013436015.1). Taxonomy (NCBI): domain Eukaryota; kingdom Metazoa; phylum Arthropoda; class Arachnida; order Ixodida; family Ixodidae; genus Rhipicephalus; species Rhipicephalus annulatus. Next base: position 79,712 of record WOVY01011254.1, on the reverse strand, counting down.
CTTGTAGTCGTAGTGCGTGAGCGGCTGGTGGAACCAGCCCAGGTCGCTCGGCAGGTGGTAGCGCATCACGGTGGTGATGAGCATTATGGGGCGGGCCCTGACGGAAGGGATACCCGGCAGCGTCATCTCGCGCACCGTGCTGGAGATGTACGAGGGCCCAGTGTAGAGCTCGTGCGTCTTGGAGCACAGGACAACGCCCTGGACCAGGATCACTTCCAGCACGGCCTCGTCTAGCAAGAAATCGATGGCGTAATACAAGTTGGGCATGATGCCGTTCTCCAGGAAGCGCTTCAGCTTGTCGTGCGTCCACTCCTGCCCCGCGGGAGAAAAACGTGCGTGACCGCACCGTGCCATCGGTTTTTTTTTAAATGTCGAAATCCTTAGATGCGTCGTGAAACGCAAAAACTCGCCGTCTGTACAGGCGGCGTCAACACGAGTGGCAGCGTCAGCAAGTAATCGCTATCTGACGATGACGTCACCTTATACTTCATCATGATGTCGCACATTGGCAATACTCATGACGTAAAGATGTAGTCACTATGAAGTCGAATCGCCTAACGTCACCTGATGACGTAATCGCATACCATCGTCGCTTGGGTAAAGGTACACCGATCACGAGGACAGTGTAAAACGTCGTTGGTTGCATAAAGCTTTCGAAGGTAACATTTAGCTGACATTTTGAACAAAATGTCAGCTAACGTTGCAATTTGAAAAGTATTTCCCACACATGATTTATGGCTCATTTCTGAAGGGGTTCTACATCAGAAACATGTGCATATTGATGTCCACAACACCTTAAATCTGAACCCAAATTATAAATATGGAGTTTGAGTTGTACGGTTATGTTCCAAAGCATATCGGTCGAATGGGGGTCCTCCCGAAGCTACTTGAGACAAGTGATATTTGTGTAGCTCATGAGCTTAGTTATTAGGAAATTTAAAGTATGCGAATAAAAGACAGTCATGCAGGTGCGGGGGCGTTATTGATATGTCTGTGAGCTGCATGTTTGAGACCTTAAGTTGGCCGACGTGCGACTAACGTCATTAGCCTTGGAGCACTCACAAACGTTAAGTCGTCTTCGGCGTCAAAACGTTGTGATGCAAAAAGTCAACGCAATGTGAAGACCTCCTTAGAAATCGCAACTGAGTTGTGACGCTATTTTGACATCATGACGTGATGTTTTCAGCACGTCATTTTGACATGAGTTTTCGGGTGGCAATTTGAACCAATATTTTTGCATTCATCTCGGCATTCATTGCTACTGGCGTTCTCTTGCTAAATAAGGCTGTCACAAAATTGTCGCCGCAAGGCCCTTCAATTGCCGTCAGTGGAGTGCTACCGAAAGTGTACGAACACTGATACGTAACGCGTTCGTGCAATACACAATTGAACTTATTTGCTGACATTTGTTAGGTTTTACAGTCTAACAACACTATTCAGAACTTGAAGACATTCCGTCAGGTAACTTCATGAAAGAATGTACAGGCGTTAGAAACTAACATCTTATTAGTGCTACACTCTTTCAGGTAGGTCATAGGTGTGTATTACGGATACGCGAGAACACTTTATTGAAAAACACAGAGGTGAGATTAGCAATGTAAACGTTTGTTCTTCACTACACCGAATTGTGATAAGTTGACACGGTAATGTTCTCACCCAACTAGCAACGGGACTTTCACTTATTGCCGGTACATTACCTCCGATACCTACGTTGTCTTTAAAATCGGCAACACAACAGTGCAACGTCTATCTCCTGTTGCGTTACACGCCAGGTGATTTCTCGTACCGAAAATGCGCTTGAATTACAGCGTACACTGTTGCTAGTTCTAAAGCGTTAGTGTAAATTTTGAAATTTTGAATCGATCAAAGCTACATGTCTACCTGGTACTGCTGCTGGTTCACGAGCACGGCAAGCCCGATATGAATAGCGACGCTGAACCACATGCGGTAGACGACATTTAGCGCCTCCGGGTGCTGCTCGACCAGCGCTGTCATCTCCTCCATAGGGATGCAGCACATTTCGACGTCCGTCTCTCACGCACACTGGCACACCGACGGCCTGGACGTCAGGAAGCCCAACAGGCCGAGACTGTCGGGCGCCCCGAAATTGTCCTGGAAGGCTCCTTCGCAGAAGTAGAAGTGCGTCGAGTCCGAGTTGGCGAGCTGCATGGGGTTCGCCCAGGGCTCCTTGTTGCAGCCGCTCACCCGGACGATACCCGAACAGGTGATGAAGACGCAGTCGTGCATGTTGTTCTTTTTCAACAGCAGCTCGCTTTCCTTCAGATACTGGTAGAAGGAATTGAGCAGCCGTGGCACGAGATCACGTGAGAGCCACGGCACGCTGAGCATCGTGTTGAACGCTGTGTTGCCCACGGTCACGTTGGCGGGCATTCCGTCGGCGCGCTGGATCATCCACGACAGGTTGCAGAAGAGCAGGCTGAACTGCTTGTCGTCCACTAAACCCCCTTCGTGCAGCTCCCCGAGGCCGTCGAACGCCTTGTTAAGGATCCTTCAAGCTGCCTGGTTAGTCTTGGTTGCCACTTTGATATTGGGGTAGCACTGTTGGATGTTCACAACGTTTTGGGGCGTGTGCAGCTTGTTCAAGCCAATATTCTCGCGTAAGGAAGCCGCAAACTGGGGCGTGGCAACGACACGGGACACCTTCTTCATCGCTTCGTCCTCAGCTGTTATGTAGGCCCATCTTAGGTCATACGTGTAGAACAGTTTGCGGTTCAGCAGCGAATCCAGCATGTCCCATATCTACAGGAATGCACGACGCGTTTCTGCAGCGTCTTTGCGATCCGACACGAAATAAGTTGATGAAGCTTATCTGCAGGACGCTGGTGTAAGTAGCGTCAGGCTTGTTTCCGCTGCTCACGGAGGTCGTGCTGATGCGAACGAACTTGATCACGACCAGGAAGTACATGACAACATCAAGCTGCTTCCAAATATTTCTGCCCATGCGCAGCATGCCAACGGTGTACACCAGGATGACCATCTCAATCGAGTAGAGCAGAATGTGAGCTCCCTGCACTGACGTGATGATCGACAGGAATAGCTTGTACTGGGATGTATCTGAGCGTTTTTTTATCATAAACAAAACCAGGCCACTGAGCAGGAAGACGAAGCCCAAAGCAACAAATCCTACCAACGCATGGTACCAGCCTTCCTTGAGCATGGCTGATAGGAGGCTAACTTGCTCTATGTCCTCTTCGTCATCTTCCGTACGCGAGCGGGTCAAATGTCCTGATTTGTATTGGCGCTTCTCGATGGCTTCGTTACCGGCGAATCGTTGCAATAAGTCCTTAAGCCTATAGATCCAACCGGGGACGGTCACGAAAGGCTTCATCAAGGTGTAATCGAGGCAGACTTCCTTCTCTATAGGGCACTGCTGGGCCGCCAGTATCTTGCTCTTAGTTTTGCTGTGAATCATGCCGTCCTCGTATTGCTTGTTGCAACAAACCTTCTGAAGCCGGAGGTTGGAACAGCTGGCCTTCCTTGCAGCAGCATTTTTGTAGACGCGTGCCGGCATGTATGTGTCCGTCTGCTCAGCGTGGTCGTCTTCGTCGACGTCTCCATAGGGGTTTTCGATACACGTGTGCATCTGAACCCACTTCCAGTCGGCACCCGAGAACTTCTTGTCTCGTCGCTGAAAGTTAGTTGATGAACTCGCTGTGTTTTGAAGCGCCATTATGACCATGTTCATGTTGGCCCTTTCTACGTCCGACAGTGCCAGCAGGCCGAGCATCGACATTAGCTTCGGCAGTCTAGTGGCGTTCAGGACTTGAACAAGGAAGAGCGTGCCCAGACGAACAAAGTGTTCCTGAAGGGCGTGCTTGAGGTTGACGGTAAGAAAAGCTCTGTTCAAGTCCATGGCGATCATTATGGCGCCCTTGAAGTTTGCCCACGCCACAATCAAGCACTGCTGCCAACTCAGGCAGCAGTGCTTGATCAGTGCCCACTGATTCCAACAGCGGATACAACACGATGATGGTGATGAACCGGACACCGATCTTGGCAACGTACGCTTTGACTGGGCTCATTATCTCGTGCCACGACACAAACTCTCACGAGTCTCGACCTATCCGATAAGCAGACAGGAAGATGATGATGACGGCGTAGCCGTACCTGATGAACATCCTGAACTTTCTGGTAGATATCGGATTGTACACAGTGGCCTCTGCGTGGGAGCTGGCGGCCAGACCCATTGAGAAGATGGTGCTTATGCCAGCACCGCGCATAAACTGCTCGGCAAAGGCCCACGTCGCTATGACGCTGATAGCACTCACCATGAAGGAGACGGGAAGGTCCTGTGCCAATGCTATCATCGCCATTGCAAGTGCGTGTCCCAGCGCCTTGCCCACCAACGGACCGATGAACAGCGCAGACGTGACTATCTTTAGGAAAGCGTAAATAGTCAACTTCTCCGGCAGCGTGCTGAACCGGTAGGCCATCCAGAGAACGGTGGCGCCGATGAGCGGCTCTCCCATGATGATGGTCTCTAGTATGTGTGAGCGGGCTGACGACAGCGCGTTCACGTCGGACACGAACATAAGCTCTGGACAGCACGTGAGCAAGCTGATGAGCACCATCTAGGTCAGGTGCTGTTTTTCAGCGTCCCGCGTACCCGACATGTACAGCATGAAGAGCATGGTGCTGAAGAGCAGACCACCAAAGCCAAGCAGCGCGCACTGCCAGAAGCACTGCCTGAACAGGTGGCTGCGCAGGTTGATCGAGCCAGTGAACGTGAGCACGGGCAGATATAAGAACAGCAGCTCGTGGATGTGCTGGTCGGTAACCGGAAGAACTTTCTCCTTTGCGTCATAGGTACTGACGAGGCAGCCCACGCAGAAGCTAGTGGCACAACCACGGCAATGACGGGTATGTTGATGAAGCGTCGCAGCGCGCGACACACGCCAGCTACGACGGCCACCAGCAGGAGTATGATCACGCTTACTGCCTGTCGCGCACGTTGAACTCGACGTCACCTTCCTTGCCTATCAGCGAATTCATCTCTGTGCCTCTGCGTCTGTAGAATAGCTACGACCAAGAATGAGGCCTGGAGATCGCGATGAAGGCCTACGCGTGAACCGTGCTCGCGTGACCCGTGCGTCCGTGGGTGACTTCTTCATTCTCTGCCATGTCATGTACTGACATACTTTCTGTGTTGTTTTTGTTGGCCTAACTGTGTACAGCCCATACCCTGCAGTGCACCATAATGTTTTAGGTGGCCTGACTAAAATTCACGTAGACACACGTAAGAGGCTATTGCTTTGGTGGCACTTATATTCGGTTATTTCTATTGCGCTCTGGTGGCCTCCTATTCACATGTTTTAATTAACCATGATGCAAGATAGGCGAGATTGCTTTTGTCGATAATAAATATGGTCAGCACTAATCTCGCATTAAGAAGAACTCTCAAGGAGTACAAGATTGGATCAATGTTTCCTGATTAACCATGCTAAAATAAGTGATTGATCTTTATCACAGCTCCGCGCTGACATTCCCACGTGTCGTAGCTGCGTCTTCCCATTGCTCATGATGGAAGCTGATGTGCTGTTTTTTTTTTCGTAATAATGGTGGCTCTTCTTTGATGCATCTTATTCAGCAGCCTTGCGGCCACCGAGATGCAATTTGTGACACGGTTTCTCCACCAGAGCAATACAGTGGAAAAATTACAAGCGCGCCTGGACATTGAACCCTCTTATACCCTGACACTACCACAGATCCAGGCTTTTATTTAAGGAAAGAGGTCTTATACTAAACTGAGATTGATGGCGAGGCTGCTGACTACATGAATACTGATAATCGATAATGTGAGAAATATTACCTGCCTCACAGTAACTACTCTAAAGATACCTTTACTTTTAAAGAAGAATTTTACCCAAGCATAGTGCTGTACTTCTCTGAATAAATCTAATACTGGTGTCACGCGGGGGCCCTGCAACACGTTTTGAGAATGGTCAGAAAACGCTGCTGATCTGTAGAAGAGGCTCGCCAGCATACGCGAGCCAAATATTATAGTGCAGCACGTGGCTTGGAATTCACAACAAATTATCAGTTAGCTAAACATTGCGACAAATGACAGACAACGCTCCAAAATTACTCGCAGAAAGTGCATCGATCAGCAATTGTCTGATTTGAACATGGCGCGCTCAATTGTTACAGAGATCGCCGCTAGAGGACGTCACACATCCACGCGTGTGCGTGCGATCAAACTGACAAAGCCGCATATTCGAAGAAAAAAAAGAAAGAAAGCAGCATATCCATGGGGTGAATGGTGGATACTGGAGCGAAGCAAGGTCCGCACGCCGCTGCCGCGCCTCTTCGGCCTCTCGTTCTGGTACGCCGGGATCTTGTTGGCGCCACGCAGGTTCATTCATAGAGTTTATATACAGACTCTAGAGGAAAAGCTCTTCATAGGGTACATGCATGAAAACCCATAACCACTTGGACGCTACCATGATGGAACGACACTCGGCTTTCGGGTGACGTTCATTCGCACTCGCCATTGCATGCTGCAATTACACCTGGCATTTTCTGTTTCGTGAATCTTTGTTACATCGCAGTAAAAGAGTGTCACATGACGTCGAGTTTTTGGCTCAAGGCAACAAAAACACGGTCGCTGACTCAGCAGGTGCCCAAGCAATTCGGCGCAATCAGCCGCACGCCGCATCGCCACGCTCTCAACTTTACAAGAATGGTGGCGCCATCTACTGAAGAAACCTGGAAATGCTCCCCTCCGCGCTCATTGAATGGATAAATAGTAACTGTATCTTTCCTGAAAAAAAATTATACAAATTTTAAACAATTGTTGTTCCTTTACAATATGTGAACACGTTTTTTACGATTTGAATATCCAAGATTTGAGTATTTTACACCTTTCTATTTAGAGCTTCTTTAAAGTACTGTGACGGCCACATTAACAACGTTCCAAGATGTCAGACACGGGCTGTGTGTCAATGCTTAGACAGCACGTAGACAGTCTACGCAGACCTGTTAGAACAGTGTTTGTGTGCCTGCCATGCCCCATCAGTGCGCAAGCGTTTAGCCCTGTTGTACAACCGTTTCTTCTTGTTTCGCAGTTTGCTAAGGGACTTGCTGAACCAGGGGCTTATGTTTCCACACTGAGCCCATGCTGTCCGAAAATTCGAACACCTTTAGACAGCTGGATGGATAGATGGATGGATATGGCTGTACCCTTTATATCGGGCGGTGGCTAGCGTCACCAAGCCGTAATACTTAATGAACCAAAAACTAGATTTATTTTTTTCCTTTAAATAGTGAGGTTGAAGATTCGTACTTTGTACTGAAGGGTTTAATTTTCACTCATGCCTTGACCTTAGCCACCCAATCAGATAGCCTCCTTCTAGTTAATTCTACCCGCTTAAAGTGTATTTTGTCCTCCCTGTCCCTAAAGCCCAGTGCTTTGAAGAACTCTGCGTCATCATCCTGAACTATAGGGTGAATCCCTTTACAGAACATTATCAAGTATTCGGCAGTTTCGTCTTCCTCTCCACACGCACTGCATACCGTGTCTACCCCTTCATATTTGGCCCGATATGTCTTGGTTCGCAATACTCCCGTCCTAGCCTCAAACACTAGAGAACTACCCCGAGTATCATCATAGATCCTTTCCTTGGCGATTTCCTTCTTAAAAGTTCGATATAGCTCTAGTGCGGGCTTCTTAATCATGCCAATTCTCTCCATCTCGGTCTCAGCTTCTTTCACCTTCTTCTTAACCTATGATTCTTTTTGGTTTGGCCCCCTGCTCTTTTTTCTAAGTATTTACCAGTCAATTTTCTGGTTCGCTTCCTCCATTTTGTATCGACATTCTACATGTACAAGTAACTGAAAAACTTCCTTGCCCAACGCTCCTCCCCCATTTCTCTCAATCGCTTCTCAAATTTTATCTTGCTGCTAGCTTCCCTGTCCTCAAATGATGTCCATCCCATATCACCTTGTACTCCCTTATTTGGTGTATTGCCGTGAGCTCCTAAGGCAAGCCTACCTATTCCACGTTGCTTAATTTCTAATCTTGCTTGAACTTCTGATCTCATGCATAAGACTACATTGCCGAACGTCAGACCAGGAACCATGACCCTTTTTCATATTCCTCTCACAACTTGATACCTATAGTAATTCGGGAGTGCCCTGTTTTTCATTACCGCTGCATTACTGTTACCTTTATTCGTCACGTATGTTTCGTGTCTCCTTAGGTACTAAGCCCCATTGCTTTTCCATACGCCCAGATATTTGTATTTATCTATTATCTCTAGCGTGACCTCCTGTATTCTAAGCTCACTACCTTCATTGTCATTAAATGACTGCTGATTTTTTCTTACTGAATCTGAAGTCTAACCTATCTCCTTCATTACCGCAGATGTCCACCAATCTCTGCAAATCTTCCTTGTTGTCGGCCATTAGCACTATATCATCCGCGTACATCAATGCCGGTAGTGCCTGTTCAATGAGTTTTCTTTGTTTGACGAAAGAGAGTTTGAAGCCCAGTCCACTTCCCTCTAATTTGGCCTCTTATCCTTGTAGGTACATCATGAATAATAAGGGTGACAGGGGACACCCCTGCCTAAGCCCCCGTTTTACCTCTGCAGGCTTGGATACCTGTTTTCCCACTTTATAACTACCTTGTTACCTTTATAAATATCCTTTAAAAGGTTAGTGACTACATCTTTCACGCCTAGTGTATCCAGTATTCCCCACAATTCCTCTTGAACCACGCTATCGTACGCGCCTTGATATCCAAGAATGCTAGCCACAGGGGCCTGTGTTCCTTTTCTGCGATATCGATGCACTGCGTCAGTGAGAACAGATTGTCTTTCAACCTCTTGTCTTTCCGAAACCCATTCTGCCGTTCCCCAGCACACCCTCATCCTCTATCTATGCCTGCAGTCTTTTCATTAAAATCTGCATCGCCAGGTGTAGATCACTGATATCTCTGGTATAGGACGGTAGTTGTTTATGTCAGCTTTGTCCCCCTTTCCTTTATAGATTATGCTCATCCTGCTAAGTTTCCATCCATCGGAAACTTCTCCATCAATTATTATTTCGCTCACTGGTTCTCTCAAAGCCTGTTTAGACTTCGGACCTAATGTCTTTATAAGCAAACTTGGAATGCCATCTGGGCCTGTTGAGGTGCTACTAGGAACCCTTTTCTCAGCCCTTTCCCACTCTCGTTGTGAAAATGGAGCCATTGCGCCACTTGATTCTTCCTTGTTTATTGCGGTGCATAAAGTATCTCTTTGTTGAAACTTTTCTGTCACCCTTGTTCTTATATATTCAATAGTTTCGTCTCCTTCTAGCCTAGCACCTTGAGCTGTAGATATAAACCTCTGCTCTAGGCTCGTCTCATTTTTAGGGAGTTGTTACGACCAGCCCCAGAATTGGGATTCTCCGAAGGTTTGCGAACCCCTCTGGGAGATCGTCGATGCATTCCCGGGATAGCCTGCACCTGAGACGGCCTTGCAGCCAAGCGAAAACAAAGGTCAACGCACTGTTTTTGCGCTAAGGAACCAAGCGAGAGGAGTTGCGGGGAGAACTGGTTCCTGACCGACTGTGTCGTCGACCCCCACCTCCCCATTCAGGCTCTTCCCCCTCGCCGGGAGAATTCCCGTATCTGCTGTGCGTTCATGACCATGTTTGGGTATCTTTAGGGCGTCGTAACCATATTTGGGCATCGTGTTAGGTTGGACTCCTCCATGTGTTGTGAGGTGTATTTCCCCTCCCTCGTGGCTGAGATGCCGGGGCCACCGTATTGGCTGACGATGCGGACAATGCGCCCAGTGTTGGCAACGTGGCGCTATGAAATGCCGAAGACGTTTTGTAGGTCTCTCTCTCTTCTCTCTTTGGATCAGTTGATCACTTATCAACATGTAAATAAATCTCTGTCGTTCGTTCGGGCGCCTCTTCTCGCTGAATTGTCGGATGATGGATCCTGCGACGGGGCCAGCTACCGAAAACGATATCGGCAGGACCCGGAGTCCCAACAACTGGATGGCAGCGGCGGGATGCCGATAGCCCCGAAAGTGACCACTGAACGGAGTTAGCCGAAGTCCAACAACGGGACGACAGGAGAAGGATGACATGAGCTCATCAACTTCCAGAGAGAACCAAACGGCACTTCTGAGAGGCACGACGCTGGAGGCATGACTGCAAACTGGGTGAGTGCCGGCTTTATCTGTTAAATTTTACCAGGCATTTACTCTGTGTAAAGTAAAAGATGGTAGAGAGTGGCTGTCTTGGTCATTGGGTTAACAGGTAACTTGCGTCAGGCAGAAATTGTGTGATAGCTTGGTTAAGCTCTTTCTGTCAGTGGCGTCAAGGTTAACAGTGACAGGGCAGGATTCCGTGTAAGAGCTTTTGAAGCTTTATTTGTAGACTAAGTTAACGGAAAACTTGAGGCAAGGCAGGAATCTAGACCTGTCGTTACCGTCAAGCTTAATTAGTTGTAGGACAGGAATCTTTGTGGAACAGAGACAGCGGTACTGGAGGCAGCCATAAATCTGAAATCCCTGCGAAAGTCCATGTTGTTGCTACTTGCAAGGGAGTTGAATCTGGAGGTATCAGACTCTCAAAGAAAGCCAGAGCTGATAGAGGCGATTCTCGCATTGGGGGCGGAGGATGACGAGCTCTCAGAATGTGTCGAGGAGATTCGGGAGAGGCAAGCGGCTCAGGCCGAAAGAAAAGCGGCGGAGGCTGAAAGGAAAGCGGCAGAAGCCGAGGCAGATAAGATACGAAAGCATGAGCTTCAAATGAAGCGCCTCGAGCTAGAGATTAGCCATAATAGCAGAGCCGGAGGCAGCGAGGCATCCGGTACAGCAGAGCGGGTCAGGATCAAAATGACGGACCTAATGAGATCGTACAAGCTTGAGGAGGACATTGGGCTGTTCCTCGTCCACTTTGAGAGAACTTGCGAAAGGCAAGGCTTTGACCAGGAGACATGGCCCCAACGCTTGTTGTCCCTGCTTCCGAGGGAGGCATCTGAAGTAATCGTGCGCCTGACGAAAGAAGAGGCCGACGAATATAGTAAAGTAAAATCGAGCCTTCTTAAGAAATATAGGTTGTTGGCTGAAGGTTTCCGGCAAAAGTTCCGAGATGTCGTAAAAGAGAAAAGTGAGTCGTACCCGCAATTCGCCTACAAGTTAATGGCCAACATGGGGGAATGGCTTAAAGAGGCGAAGGCGTATGGGGATCATGACAGGGTGCTTGAGTGTGTTGGTCTGGAACAATTCTACCAAAGATTGCCAGAAAATGTGAGGTTCTGGGTACAGGACAGACCAGACGTGAACACTGTGGCGAAAGTCGCCGACGTCGCGGAAGAATTCGTTACGTGCCGCGCTCTCGGGGCAAGCGTAGAGCATAGAGGGGAACTGAAGGAAAGATTTCAACGGCCAAAGGCGGCGTCATTCAGAGAGGAGCCGACCAGTCTCGCGAAACTTCTAAGAATGGGGGTAACAGGGTACCTCACCATGGGGCGTAGGCAGAGGCCACGAAAAGGTTTGAGGCAAGGAAATTGGGAGCTTGCTTCAATTGCCAGGAAACAGGGCACTTTGCGGTACATTCCACGAAGCTAAAAGTGGTTTTCTCCTCCTTAAATCAAGGCGACGAGAACATGAAACTGTTGGGGCCCTATATGTACGACCTCACCATGAACGGCAAGCAGTCGGGTTCTTAGAGACTCCGCAGCCACTATGGACGTCATTCATCTGTCATTTGTGCAACCCGGACAGTTTTCCGGAGACTGTGCCTGGATTAGGCAAGCCGTGGAGGCAAACAGTCAGTGCCTTCCCGTAGCCTAATTGGTCCTTGCAGGTGCATTTGGCACGTTGAAGATGGAAGCCGCGGTGTCGCCCAATCTCCCACCTCAGTATCCCTACTTGTTGCAAATAAGTCGGATCAAATACTTAAAAAAAGGCCTCACGTTGGGAGAGGGCATAGTACAGGCACTAACCAGATCAAAGGCGAGAGAACTGGCCGCGAAAGCCACAGTCACGGAGGCAACGGAGCCTTACACCGACAATGAACCCAGTCCAGAGTTAGACGTGGAGGTTGACACCCCGATGATAAAGCAACTAGAGATCGCCTTGGCAACAGAGCCACTTCCTAGTAGCACAAAGGACAGCACAGAGGGTGACCCCTTACAGGTGGAAGAAAATACAAAGGAGTTGTGTGTCATGCCAATATCGGATAACTTAAATCAGCTGCTGGGCGTGAGCACTTCCTCCTTAATAGCGGAACAAAAGGGTGACCTAACTCTAAAGAATTTCCAAGACAGTTCGAAAGAAGGGGTCGCTAAACAGAACGTGAAATTCCAAGAAAGGGGTGGCATACTCTATCGTAAATATCTGCACAGGAGAGGAGTGGAGTTTTATCAGCTGGTTTGGTTGTACTTCAGGCGTATCGCCCGGACCTACTTTATATGGTGCATGGAGGATCATGGTCAGGCCACTTAGGAGTAAAGAAGACGAAAAGTCGTCTCTTGCAGGAGTACTATTGGCCTGGATGTTTTAAGGATGTAGAAAGATTTGTAAAATCTTGTGATGCTTGTCAGCGAGTGGGTAAGCCAGGGGAGGGGATAAGGCGAAATTTCCAATGAAGCTGGTGCCCGTAATCACGGAGCCCTTTCGTCGGCTGGTTAATGACACCGTAGGTCTCTTGCCCAAGACAATCTCAGGCTACCGTCACATTCTGACAGTAATCTGCCCACCTACTAAATTTCCGGAGGCGGTCCCTTTAAACGAGTTAAGTTTCGTAAAAATAGTAAACGCACTTCTATCCGTGTTTGCCCGTGTAGGCTTTCCTGCAGAGATACAGTCGGACCAGGGCACCGTTTTCCCTAGTGCCTTAACTACAACCATCCTAGAGAAGTGTGGTATAAAGTTAATACACAGTTCAGTCTACCATCCACAATCAAACTCGGTAGAGAAGCTTCACTTCGTGATGAAACGAGTGCTGAGAGCCTTATGTTTTGAACGAAAAACTGACTGGGAAATGTGCTTACCTGCAACGATGTTTGCACTAAGAACTGCACCACATGAGACAACAGAGTTTACGCCAGCGAAACTTGTTTACGGCCGCAGACTGCGATCTCCTCTTCGTATGCTGAGAGAGTCGTAGGAAGGTTAGGGTGATGATACTGTAGTAGTGGAATATGTCCTCATCTTGTTGGATCGTCTAACAAAAGCCCAAGAACTGACCGAGAGTGCGATGACCAAAGCACAGCAGAAGGCTAAGCTTTACTATGATCGAACAGCTAAAGCGCGACACTTTGCTGTAGGAGACAGGGTCATGTTGTTGAGGCCCTCCCAAAAGAATAAGCTTGAAGTGCAATGGGTCGGCCCGGCTGAAATTACTCAAAAGTTGTCTGACACCAACTATGTGGTAAAATTACCAGGAAGTCGTAAGGTGCACCATGTGTATCACAGCAATTTGCTCAAGCCGTATAAAGAACGGGAGGCAATCGTGAACATGATGTTGAATGTTCCGGAAGAAGTTGCACTAGAAGTTCCTGAATTGGCTTCAGAATCTGGTGAAGTCAGGGTCGAGCAAAAGATCGATGACTTAGTACTGAAGGCGCAGCTGACGACGGAGCAAAAACAGTAATTGCATGCTCTCTTGACCAAGTTTCAGGACAAATTTGTAAGCGAGCCAGGCCGGACATCCATCCTCACTCATGACGTAGGGCTTACCTCGTCGGAACCGGTAAGATCTAAGACGTATCGGGTGTCACCTCGCCGGCTTCAACTAATAAAAGCAGAGGTTAACAGGATGCTGGAATTGGGCGTGATTGAGCCGTGTGAAATTGATTACACTTCCCCGTTAATTCTTGTGGAGGTACACGGCAAAGATCCGCGTCCTTGCGTAGACTATCGTAAGTTAAACCTCATCACCAAGGATCAGACATACCCAATACCCCACATTGAGGAACGCGTCGAGAGAGTAAGCAGCGCGGAATTTATCTCAACGCTAGACCTAGTGAGAGGTTACTGGCAGGTGCCTCTCACCAAGAGGGCGAGCCAGTACGCTGCATTTATTTCACCATTGGGGACATTCCGCTTTTAAGTGTTGAGTTACGGCCTAAAGAACGCGCCTTACTCCTTTTCAAACTTAATGGATAAGGTTTTGCGGGGTCAAGAGGACTTCGCATTGCCTTACCTGGACGACGTCGCCGTGTTTTCCACGTCCTGGCCAAAACACTGGGCGCATTTGAGAGCAGTACTGACACGCCTACGCGAAGCAGGTTTAACGTTAAAGGCGCCCAAGTGTCGGCTAGCACAAGCAGCGGTACTCTATCGCGGGCATGTTATCGGTCTAGGGCATCGCCGTCCCTCTGAAATGAAAGTGGCAGCTATCCGAGACTTTCCCCAGCCCCGAACGAAAACCGATATTCGGGCTTTTCTTCGAATAGCTGGTTACTATCATAGGTACATCCCTAGATATTCCGACATTGCCAGCGCTCTTACTGACGCGTTGCGCAAGACCAAGCCCCAAATGGTCGACTGGGATGAGGAGAAAGAAAAGGCTTTCCGCGTTTTGAAAGCGGCCTTCTCGAGCCAACCTTTGCTTAGTTCACCGGACTACTCGAGGCCTTTCATAGTCTAATGCGACGCTAGTGGTAGAGGCATGGGGGCAGTTCATAGTTAAAGGGATGAGGGGGATGAAGGGCATCCCGTCCTCTATGTTAGCCGGAAACTCAACCTTCGCGAGCAGGTTTACAGCGCTAGCAAAAAAGAATGTGCGTGCTTGGTTTGGGGAGTCCAGAAACAGGCTTGTTATATTGCCGAAAGCAAGTTCATTGCGGAAGTGGACCATTGTCCTCTCACCTGGCTTCAGACCATGTCCTCTAATAACGCCCGCCTGCTGCGTTGGAGCCCCGTTTTGCAACAATATACGTTTGACATACGCTACAAAAGAAGTGTACTTCATGGCAACGCTGATGGCTTGAGTCGATGCCCCTGACGCGAGAGGATGTCTCGAGAACTCTGGCTTTTTTTTCCTGATCTAGACAAGGGCTAGTGATTGTTCTTTTTATCTCTGAAACGTTGAAGAAACGGCTATTCAGGGTTTCGGGTTCGGTGTGCTTCCAGTGTTGTTGTTTTGTGTCACCTTAACGTATGAGTAACATTTTGAATAAATTGTGTATGTCCTTTAATATCAGTTAAAGGGGAAAATTGCCTGGTGGAGTTGGGCGGAATTGTCCGGCGCTGACCGGCTGAGTAGTTGTGTTCTCAAGTGCGTATGTGATGTCTGTTGAGTCCACAATGAAGCAGGTGGTGCACTCTACTTCATCAAAGACGGTCGTCACCAAACCGACTGCCGGCGCTGATCTCTCCGGACTGTGGCTGCAAACCTCAGTCCATCGAGATATTTACCCCCCCCCCCCCCCGCGCGAGAGACTGCTACGACCGGCCCCAGCATTGGGATTCTCAGAAGGTTTGCGAACCCCTCTGGGAGATCGTCGACCCATTCCCGGGATAGCCTGCACATGAGATGGCGTTGCAGCCAAGCGATAACAAAAGTAAACGCACTGGTTTTGCGCTAAGGAACCAAGCAAGAGGAGTTGCGGGGAAAACTGGTTCCTGACCGACTGTGTCGTCGACCCCCACCTCCCCATTCAGGCTCTTCCCCCTCACCGGGAGAATTCCCGAATCTGCTGTGCGTTCATGACCATGTTTGGGCATCTTTAGGGCATCGTGACCATATTTGGGCATCGTGTTAGGTTGTGCCCCTCCATGTGTTGTAAGGTTTATTTCTTCTCCCTCGTGGCCGAGGTACCGGGGCCACCGTATTGGCTGACGATGCGGAGAATGTGCCCAGTGTTGGCAACGCGGCGCTATAAAATGCCGAAGACGTTTCGTAGGTCTCTCTCTCTTCTCTCTTTGGATCAGTTGATCACTTCTCAACATGGAAATAAATCTCTGTCGTTCGTTCGGGCGCCTCTTCTGGCTGAATTGTCGGACGATGGATCATGCGACCGGGCCAGCTACCGAAAACGAGACCGGCAGGACCCGGAGTCCCAACAGAGTTTAGATGGTTCCAACATTTCGCAGCTGCCTTTTTATCTTTTTTATGTACTTCTACCAGCCACTGAGCTTCTTTTCTTCTAATCTTTTCATTTATCAGAAGGAATGCATCCCTTCTACAGCGTAGAAAGATTTCCCATTTTCTTTCATCATCATCTGTCGGTTCACCTAGCTGTTTAGCATGTCTGTGTTTCCTAGAGGCTTCCTGACGTTTTGATATGGCTCTCAACTTCCTCATCCAACCAACTTTTGGGTTTGTGTCTTCTTTTTCGGGGTGACTTGTCACGTGCCTAAGCAAGCTCTAGCTCAAACAGTCTATTTATTTATTTATTTATTTATTTTCAATACTGTCAGTCTCATTCCGAGACCATAGCAGGTGGGCGTACAGATTGTGCGTGCAGGTGGTACATTAACAGAAACAGGAATGTAGTGAAATGACAGTCATCACTAAGTACAAGCGCGAAAAATATACAAATTGTTTACATCTGCAAAGACAAAGAAACCATCACTAAAAAGAAGAGAAATTTTGCATGAAGTGCAGTGGTACACCGGCAAACAAATAGCAAACTTCCAAACACTTCAGTTGACACTTGTACACTCCACTAATACGCTTTCACTGGTGGCGCAATGCTTCTGGTAATGCGAGTATTGCCACATTAAGAGAACATATTTTCTAATTTTAGTGCAAAGTCGGATACCGATTTCGCACTAGTTATGGAGGAATCCAAACAGTTCCATTCCCTTATGGCAAGTGGAAAAAAGGAGTGTTTGAACGTGTCATTGAGGTAAGAGTACTCTTTCAGTGTGTATGAATGTTTGTGCCTAATAACGCGGGAGTCTGACGGACGGATATACAATGATGGGTCAATTTTTATAATGTTTGTGAAGTAGCTGAACAAGAAATTTAAGGCGCGCTTGTTTCGCTCGAATCGCAAGTGTTTGAAGGCCAGAGCTTGCTAACATATTTGTAGCAGAATCAGTGCGCCTATATTTGTTGCAGATGAATCTTGCTGCCTTCCTCTGTACATTTTCTATCTTTTGAATGTTAGTGACTGTATAAGGAAACCATACTGTGTTAGCATATTCTAATACCGGTCTTACGTAAGTAGTATAGGCTAAAAGCTTGGTTGAGTGAGGGGCCAATCGAAGGTATCTGCGAAGATAAAAGAGCTTGCGCAGAGCAACCGAAGTAATGTTAGAAATGTGCGCATCCCATCTGAGGCTTGACGTTATCGTGACGCCTAAATATTTGTGCGCATTCACTTTTTCAAGCCTGGTGTCTTTAATGCTGTAGTCATACTGGATAGCTTCTTTTTTTTGGTTTATCGTCATGCACACTGTTTTTTTGGGGGGGGGGGGGTTAATCGACATTTGCCACATGTCGCACCAGTTGGAAAGATGGTGTAAAGAATCGCTTAGTGCAAGGTGATCTGAATGACTGTTAATTTCTTTGTAAATAATGCAGTCGTCGGCGAAAAGCCTAATGGTGCAAGAGATACTGTCTGTGATATCGTTAATAAAAACAAGAAATAACAAAGGCCCCAAAACGGAGCCTTGGGGTACTCCGGACGTAACAGGCAAGTTTTCTCATGGTACTTGGTCATACAGGACATATTGTGAACGATTAGTTAAGAAGTCCTTAACCCCATTTGTTAATATTCCATCTCCATTATTACTTCGAAGTTTTGCAATTAATTTGTTGTGGCATACGGAATCAAACGCTTTTGCAAAGTCTAATAGTATGATATCCGTTTGCGTGCAGTTGTTAATAGATAATGCTAAATCGTGAACAACTTCTGTTAGTTGCGTGGTAGTCGATAATCCGCTGCGAAACCCGCGCTGGCAAGATGACAAAACGCCATTACTTTCTAAAAGAACGGTTAAGTGTTTCAAAATTATATGTTCTAATATTTTGCATGACGTGCTGGTAAAGATATTGGCCTAAAGTTTGAAGGATTATCGCTATTTCCTGCTTTGGGAATCGGTGCTATTTTAGCTTTTTTCCAGTCGTCTTGAAGTTTTGCTACGGCGAGAGATTTCCGGAAAACCATACCAAGGTATTTGCTGCACCATTCGGCATATCGCTTAAAAAGGAATTGGGGATGTCATCTGGTCCCGAAGATTTTTTGGGGTCTAGGTCGAGCAAAAGAGAAAATATTCCTTCATCAACTACATCTATAGGGCTGATTCCAATATTATTCATGTGTGCAAGCTGTGGAATTTTCCCGTCATCTTTCGTAAAAACAGAGTGGAAATAGTTGTTGTACATATTAGATTTCGCCGTTTTCTGTAGCAACGAAAGTTCAGGACTGCTGTTTTTCTAGGGCTGAAATGCTTCCAGAACCTTTGTGGGTTACCAGTAATGAATAACGGTAGCGTTACTTCAAAATAATGTTGTTTTGCTTGCTTTGTTTTGGCCTTAAAGTGTGAAATAGCTGTTTTTAATTTTGATGTATTTGCACTGCAGCACTGTTTTTTTACTGCTTTCCGAAGTCGTTTGACTTTCCGCTTTGCGCGTAGAATTTCTCTTGTGATCCAGGGGTTATGTCTTTGCGGCCGTGTACGCCGCAGTGGTATAAATTCATTCATGCAGTGCAGAACAATGTGCTTGAACCTTAGCCAAAGGTCATTTACAGTTGTGGCGGGATCACAGTTCAATTCCACAAACTCGTAAAACTTATGGGCTAAATAAGTTAGTACGCTGGCGTCGTCTGCTTTACTGACGTCTGGGACATGGTTTACTGTTGATTGCAGGTGTAACCTGTGATCAAGTGTTAACCGGCAAACAGGCACTCTGTAGTCTGAAATGCCCTCTACAACATCAACTTGAGTGTCCACATGGCTAAGGTGACTACTAATAAGTAATAAATCTAGTACACTTGTGGCTGTTCCTTGAACACGAGTTGGGCATGAAACAATTTGATGGAGGTTGAAATTTAACATTAAACCAAATAAATCATCTGATCCCTGTAAGGTGTGGTGCATGGCACTCCAGTTTATGACAGCAAGGTTAAAATCACACATTATCACGACTGCAGAGCTATGGACATGCTGCTGAAGAAAATTGTGGATGGAAACTATGCATTCCGAACCAGAGGATGGGCTACGATAAACGCAACCCGCCACTATGCTTGTGCTATTGCACAAAATTTTGCAGAAAACCGCTTCTGTGTCCGGAACGTCTGGCAGTAGTGTGTATGAAATGGAACGTCGAATTAACAACGCGACGCCTCCGCCTCGAGATAGTCTGTCTTTTTGGATGACAGAATAGCTAGGGGGAGTGAATTCGGGGTCGAGTATATCTGATGAGAGCCAGGTTTCTGTGATTGCTACAATATCTGGTTCATGAAGTAGCAACAAGTTCTCAAGAGGCTGCACTTTATTCACGACGCTTCTGGCGTTTACGTTTAGCAATGTTAATTTTTCTTTTGTGTGGTACTCAGCGTGTTCGGCCGAGTTGGTATTTCGTAGTTTTTTGGTTTGTTCAGTGGCACCCTTTCATCTTTTTCCTCATCCCAAACGAACGCGCAGTCATTTATGTACAGCCTCTCGAAAGCCAGTGCCACTTTTTCCTTTTTAGCTCGGTTCGATTTCACACTGTCCCAAAGCTTTTTTCTAATTTCGCGAGTTTTGCGACAGAAATATTCGCCAATAGCGTAATCAGTTCCCTTAAGGTGCTTTCCATTCTTTAGTATGGCTTCCTTCTGACGCGAATCCACAAGTTTAAAGATAACTGGTCTGGTTTTATTGGGAGCTGGTTTACCTAGCCGGTGGATGCGCTCGATCGCAATCGGTTGTAGTTTGAGTTTATTCTGTATGACGTCCCTGTTTACTGCCTGTTCGAGGGTTTCACTTGTCTCAGATTGTGCTTCCGGCAATCCGTATACGATTAGATTGGATTTTCTGCTCACATTTTCAAGATCGTCTATTCTTTTTCTAATGTTTGTATTACCCTAGTCATTGAATTAAGTTGCGTTTTACAGTGCCCAAGCTCTACCTCAAAGACTGACAGAGCGTCAAGTTTGTTATCAATGTCTACTAGCCACTTTTCTTTTATTTCCTTAATGTCGCTTGCAATGTCCTTTAGTTGGTTAAAAACTTCATCAAGGGTGGGGCCTGGGTTAGCTTCAATGTCTCCTCCCAACAACAACAGTTTTTTAAGATACTTCGTGCTATCTAACGCCATGCTAAAGAGCCGTGGGCACGGCAACACCAACAAGAAGCGGTCACTTGAGCGAAAGCATTTACCGTAGTTTCTGCTTACCTGCAGAATGAAGACAAATGGGTTAGCGAACCGCATTCCGCTGGTGAAGCCGTGCCCAGTGACCGTCGCCGCAGGGAGGCTGGCCTTTATAGGTGGTCTGGAGGGGGGCGCTGCCAGTTGGTTCTGCGCACCGAGATGCACCGATGTCGTCTTGCGTGGACTGATTCCATTCAGCAGGCCCGGAACCTGTAGGACCCTCTCGTTCAAGATTAGCGCCGTTCCGTTTATGCTCAGCCATCCAGTGTCGCCATTGCTGGCGGGGTACAGCTGGATGAGGCAGAACTGCAGAATGAAGACAAATGGGTTAGCGAACCGCATTCCGCTGGTGAAGCCGTGCCCAGTGACCATCGCCTCAAGGAGGCTGGCCTTTATAGGTGGTCTGGAGGGGGGCGCTGCCAGTTGGTTCTGCGCACCGAGATGCGCCGATGTCGTCTTGCGTGGACTGATTCCATTCAGCAGGCCCGGCACGTGTAGGACCCTCTTGTTCAAGATTAGCGCCGTTCCGTTTATGCTCAGCCATCCAGTGTCGCCATTGCTGGCGGGGTACAGCTGGATGAGGCAGAACTGCAGAATGAAGACAAATGGGTTAGCGAACCGCATTCCGCTGGTGAAGCCGTGCCCAGTGAAGAATTTAGATTCGTGTATGTCCACACTGTTTTATTATCGTCAGTGATTACTTTCTCAATTTGTTTAGTGGCTATTTCAATGTGCCTTTCTCAATAAAAATTTTCCTGTAGTTGCTCATCTTGTCTCCTTCCCACTTTCACTGCTCTTCCAAAACTTAGCTTGATACGTTTGTGATCACTACCCAGACTTCTGGAGCCACCTTCATCTATGTGCATTCCCCTGAGCTTATCATACATCCTATGTGACGTCAGTGCGTAATGTATCGTCGACTGCAGCGTTCCTACCTCCCATTCTATTTGCCCTTCTCACTTCTCGGTACTGCTGAAAATGATAAAATCAAGCCTTTCACACATATCCATGATCATTTTGCCTGTCGGGTCGGTATACCAATCCATATCTTCAATGTGCGCATTCATATCTCCTAGTATAATTATCTCGCACTCTCCTCCTAACTCCTGAATGTCATTTGATATACACTCTACCATTGCCTGCTTTTCCTCCCTGACCTTTGCTCCCGTCCACAAGTACACGAAACCAAGGAGTGTCATTTGCCCTGCCACTTTCCCTTTCTGCCATAAATGTTCCTTGGACTCCTGCTTGACCCTTTGCCACTCTGTACTTTTATGAATGAATGCCCCAATACCGCCCCCCTTTCTGCTGCATTCTGTTCTATTACAATATTCCAACGCGCAGTCTGCATTGTTAGAAGGTTGTTCATGTCCGTGAGATGTGTTTCTACAAAAGCGTACACCATCTGCCTCTCCTTCCTTAGCTGTTCTTCTATCTCTTCCCACTTCAGCCTGTTCCTACCACCCTGCATGTTATTATACCCTATGTCTGAATTGGCTCAGCGCTCGTGGCTACGTCTATTTCTGCCCCGGTCTCTATCTATCTCAGATACTAGTGCCACTTTGGAATCGTATCTGTCCATACCACCTGTCAAAGAGTCTCCTTGGTTGTTTTCCTCGTTACTAGCTATCCTGCACCCCGAAGGGCCCGCTTGCCCCCCAAAAAAGCTACTGCCCGTCCTGCAAGTAGCCAACCCACCTCATGACCTAGCCGCCCATCGAAGTGAATTCTGTCTCGTTGAAAACCACCCACCTATGCACCTCTCTGTTTATTTCCACAAACTCAAAGCCTTTTTCTCGACTTATACGCCATATCTCTTGGTTTGCGTTGACAACCGCTCTTTGCAGGTTGTTATTACGCACCGGTACCTCCGGTAACGTGCATATCAATACGTGTACCTGAGGAGGAGTGGCGTGCATATCATCGACGCCTTTCGCCAGTGTGGTTGCTAATCCCGCTGTATTTTCATTTAAGACTTCGTTTAAACCACCTGAAATTCTCACGAGGTTTCGTCTATCAGCTGTAGTTTTCAGTTTTGCGCTCGCTTGCCTCATGACGACTGCTTCCAGCTTGCATCCTGGGAACGCCCCTACTGCAACCCTCTTGTGACCTCTCACCCTCTCTTTGATGGCTTCTGTGCATTGCTTTAAATTCGAGTCCCCGGCGATTATCACATGCTGTGACTTTTCAGCTGGAGCGTCCTGCACCGGGGGTAACTTGCACCTGTGACGCCAGCTGCTTTGTCCCCTCCCAGCCCCACCACTACTTCGCTGAAGCTGGGCCTTGCGACAATTGAACCGGCTGAACCTGCTTTTTCCGAACTTGCTTGCTCTTTCTTCTTCACCGTTCTGGTTGCCGGTTCCCTACTGTTCTCTCCGTAGGCCACTCTTCTGTTAACCTTGGCTAGTGCTTCCCCGGCGGACTTCAGCCTTTCTCCCATAGTCCTCGTTTTCTCTTGCTCTGTCGCCAACGCAATCTCGAGTTCGGTGATTCTCATCAGCAGGTCACTCTGGGCAACCGCCATTTTCTCCATTTTTTCCTCGACATCACATTCCCTTTACTTCGCATCAACCTCTTCTCCTTCCACTTCAACACTTGGGTCCACTTTCAAAGCCACCCCACATCCTGAACACTTTACAGTCTTTTTAACCATGTCTATCTGACACCAATTGTCCGATGACTTGTCTCACTCGATAATTACAAAACTCGAGTCCTGCCCTGCGAAAAAGAGAAAGTATAAGCTATATTACAAAAATTTGCGTGTTCAATGCATGTGCACCTCCCCCGTGGGGTGGCAAAAGAAAAAAACAACAACAAAACAAAAAACTCAAACACACACACACACACACATGCACAAACTAATAAATACCTGGTGACTGACCCCCGAAAAAGCTGTACAATATAATAGGTGCCAAAGGAATTTTAACTGCTGCCTTATAATTATAAAGACAAGCTCGCAACATGCAAAAACGTATCTGCGCAGTCGATCGGGAGCGCTCAAAAAAACACGTCCATCCACCGTGACAGTCCGTACCAAACTCCCATGGAACTACAGCGCCACCACTACTGTCACCCACCGGAGAATCAGCCGAGATGCGGTGCGGCCGCCTCGTTCACTCCACTGCCCCCTTCTAGACTACTCTTTTACACGACAATGTGCCACCTCGCATCAAGAAGAAAAAGCTAAAAGAAACAAACGTAACACTTGTAATTTCTGGCTTATTTCGCGCTGAAATCAAAAACAAATAAACGTTACTCACATTGAGCGTCTAGGGAAGCGTCCGCTCGTGGGCAAACCGCCATTCTGGCGATATTTGATCTATCTGAGCGGTTCGCTGAGCCGCCATCTTGTTTAGGCAGCAAAGTAGCCTGCATCGTATTTGTCCACGATGCAGTCTTCTCGGAGCTGTCTATTTTGCCGGCTACGTGAGAATTGGAATGGGACTTAAGATGGCCGCCGTCCATTTAGCTGTCTATTTAGCCGTCTACGGTGAGTATTGGAACACAGACACGGAGGAAGGAAAGGTAGGAGAGGGCACGGAGGAAGGCAAGGTAGGAGAGGGCATGCCCAGCCGGCGCGCTACGTGAAAAGTGTGGAGAAAATGACATTATGGCGGCCATATTCGCTGGGCGCAATGGCGGCGTTGTTATGGTTACGTGTTGCGCAGTGGAGCTGGTCTAGTAGTGAGCGGCCGTGGCTGGTGTCGGCATGTGTGCCTCCCCAGGTCTCGTGCTGAGCCGTGGCGGACAATATTTGTGCTCTGCGCCGCGTTATTGGTTACGCAGTTTTTTCCTGGCAGTGACTGTAATCTTAGCAACGTTTACAAATCCTTTTGTCCATCACGGGGTTTCAACAATGCGTAGAACGAGTGCATACCAATGTGTCGTGCGGCAGAAGACGTGGATGAAGCAATTAGTGTTCAGTGAAATTGCGTTGGGCACCATGACGAAGCGGAACGACGGCGAATGCCTGGCAGGTCAGTGACGGTTGGACAGTGTTCCTGCTTGTGACAACGAACAACGCTGTTGAGCCCAGCAAGACGCCATGAGGACCATGTGCACATACGTAGTTTCGTGTTGTGTGTGTATAGTAACAACTTGCATGGGCGTATTAAACCACCTTTTCTGTTCCGCATCGTACACTCCCGCAGCATTGCATGTAATCTCAACGCAACAGGAACCGCGCTCAAGTGCTTTTGCACCGTGCTCAAAGTTACCACAGTCGCAGGATGCTGACGCCGGTGAGTTTCACGCGTAACACGGACACAGTGGGCGAACACTGCGTCAGCCGTGTGGCGGAATGCAACCGTAGAAGGCGCATGACAGATCGTGTTGTATGTACAGTTGCTGAATTATTGACGCGAAAACACTCGCCGTTGTCAGTGCACCTAGCGCGCGTTCTCTTGTAGTTGCTACGTTGTTGGCGAACCGTTAATCCCCGTTATTACTCGGACGTAATGGTTTCGCCGAAGGTGTCCCGCTGGCTCAGAGTGATAAGCCCCGTACCGTTAGTTTCGGATCGTCACGACACACGTGCTGCGCAGCCCACGTGCTTTTCGAGCCGGAGAGAGAGTCGTGCCTTCTGTTTTACATTCGGATGTAAACAAGAGAGAAGAATATGCCCAGCCAATATGGCCGACTTCTGGCTTCATCGCGGCTTCACAACGAGTGACGTCAGGCCCTCTCCTACCTATGCTTCCTCCGTGATGTCAGAGCTTTTGTGGTTACAGCTATGGTGGCTAGTAGGAGAGGTGTCAGCATTGGCACGCCAGAGAGTGAGCGAGAATTCATCCGGATGCGGTGGCGCTTCGGTCGCTTGCGAGATGCTTCTCCTCACACCCGCGCGCGTATTAGTCGTTGTTCGCTCCAAATATTACACGCTACCCTGCGCATTACAATAAAGTCTACCTGTCACAATTTTGGCGGCGCTCTGCAAAACGTGTATTGAAAAAGAAAAACAGTGTTTTCGATTCACTTCATAGTATACAACTACGAAGCTTAGAAGATAGAGAATCAAGTGACTTCCTGTGAGGTTGACACCAAAACAAAAACCGTGCAGATTTTACTTTGATGCCGCAGTGTTCCCGGTGACGTCCCTATGCAGGTAAAGGTATCGGCAACCGTTATTTTTATGACTTGCGCAATCAAGATCTTCTTTTACAAGCAATTACGACATTTATTTTCACGAAAGCGAAAACCAACATGACAAATAAACACAGCATATGCATTAAGGTTTGAAAGAACTGCAAGTTATACGAAACTCAGCTATAGAGAAAGTGAATAAGCCTACTAAAAAGAACAGTATACATACGATGGTACAATGGGCATACATGCACATGCACACATGAGATTGAGATTTGATTGGTAAACATAGATACCGCCACAAGCACGGCCCGGCAATGACATCACAATTGTTAATCAGAAATTCGTAACCATTGAAGAATATAACAGTAAAATCACAAGAAACAACCAAATGTGAGGAATGCACAATAACATAAAATAAAACCTTGTTCGCTGTGTTAACATTATGACAGTTAAGTCATACGTCTCAACTTCAAGAACTTTATTTTTCCTATTCTTTTTTTGTGATAGGACATCATTTTCTCCAGAAACGAGAAAATGCATTCTGGTCAGTGTGAAGAACCTAGATATTTGATCTGTCACTTCCAGTTTCTGGTGCTCAGTGTTCACAGCCTACCATACTTAGCCTCTACACACAGCGTGCTAGGCAAGTGATAACATCTGTTATGCTGTCACTTTTCAACTTGTTGAAGCTAAAGCAATAGGTGAATGCTTCTTCCATACCTTTGACCAGGTCTGGTATGGACTCGGATGGGTACAGAAGGCATGATTATGCCGGAAGCAGGCTTGAATTCTCAGAGTGAAGCAACAACCTGCTACATTCGTTGTACTTCGTCTTTTTCACAATCTCACAATCTTCCGGGCCACATAGCCAATGACGTGATAAGTGATCCTGGAGTCACTTTTGCGTCCAAAAAGATGATTGTGGTCAGGGAGGGCTTAAAAAACATCAATCATTTCATGAACCTCATTGAGGCACCCTACCTATAGCAGTTCATCCAGCTTATTCTGCAATTTTATTGAATTACTGTGGATGCTCGGACATAGAAGGCTGCTCAGAACTCCAGAAGGTATGTTTCCACTGGAGAGTGACTGTGCCAAACTGTAAAAACTAAGGCAATTCACGGGGATCAAAAATTGCATCGGCGAAGGGTGATCATTCGATGCATACATTTGCTTCAGAATTCCGAAAGGATTATAAGCGCGTCTTGACAGAGGTGACACGTCATCAAATATTTATAGCCCAAGGTTTTTGTGACATAGGGCCGGATGGAAAGGGTGCTGGTTAGAGTGGCGCGGAGTACTTCGGCAGTTTATTCACTCAGGAACCCACCCTTCTGAGGTACAGCCTTTTCCCAAGTTGCTAAAAACCCGTTGATAAGATGCTTGTAGCTAGTGACGATGAATCTTTCGTTTAAATGAGCTTCACACACAACGTAGTTCTTTTTTGGTGGTTTGTGAGCGCGGAGAATCGCACGCTTCCCAGGCCTTGCGCTGTTCAACCTCGGCTGGAGCAGAGAAGAAAGACGCTTTTTTTCCTTGTTTGCGGGCCGAAACATATCGCGCATTGAATCCAGGTGCCAAGCAGCGTGTTTGCTGTTTACCCATCACTCTGGCATGGTCACACCGGCACGTATCGATCCCGATCAAGTCTAAATAGGCAAAGCGCTGACCTTGCGACTTGTGAGCACACGAGCAAGTGACTAAAAGTGCCGCGCTAGCGGCTGGCGAGCGCTCTCGACCAATCACGGTAGCGACTTGCGCTCTGCTCAGCGGTGAAATAAAATACCAGCATGCCTCCTTTCAAAGCGCGGCAGGGACTATGCAGACACCTCTCCTTCTAGCCACCATATTACAGCTTTCCTGGCCCAGCTTTTCCTCTAGAGTCAGTATATTACCTCTATGGCTTCACGGCACGCTTCTGCCTCGCTCGCTCGCACATCAAGGTTCCATCTCCGAGTGTGAGCCGCCGCCGCTTTTCGCACACTCCGCTCTGCAGCCTTGTCCATCCGTCGACCTGCGGAATGCGCGCGAGCGCCAGAACGGCTTTTGTTTTACTACACTGCGCCTCCTAGCGTACTGCGCTGCCGACGAACATGCGATCGCCAACGTCTCCATTTGACGTCATTTCTATTTTCGCACGCGCTCGCACATTGGGGTTCCGTCTTCCAGCGCGAGCTGCAACCGCCTTGCACGTATGATACTTTTTATTGGCAAACCATGAAACATCCACTGGCCACGTCCGTCCGTCGTCTGTCTGTCTGTTTGAGGCACGGATGGACGGACGCATGAACGAACACAGGGGCGGACGCACGAATGGACGCTTGAGAAGGTGGACGGATGGGCAGAAGAACAGATGTACGCACAGATGGATGCACGAGAGGATGAACGGACGGATGGATGGACGCATGGACAGATGCACGAATGGACGGACGCATGAATAATTGACGAACGCATGGATGGACGCATGGACAGGCAGGTGCATGTACAAACCCAGGAACGGACGCATGGACAGATTGGCGAACGCACGGACGGAAGGGTGGACGGACGCAGGAACGTATGCACGAGTTGATAGACGCACGGATGGACGGGTGGGCGCATGGATGAATGGATGGACGCATGAATAAATGGAAGCAAGAATGAACGGATGGACGGAAGCGCGGGCGGACTGACGGACGCTACGTACGTCTCAACATCATTCACTCCATGAATATTGTCATTTTTGTTATTAATCATACTGCAACTAACGTCCTCTAGTATCGAACTATTTGCATTTTTAGCGTATATGTATTTCATTATATGTAAAAGTACCGCACTCTATGGCCGGCTTCAAGAACTATCAAGAGGTGGCTACATACAATTACGACGCGACGCTCAGCCTACGCTTTATGGAGCTTCGCTCCTGAAACATTCTCAAGGTCACGACGTGCGCGTGACGTTTTTTGTTTGCCCCTCCCATCCCTCTCTGCTTAGCTTCCAGAAAGAGAAGAGAGAATGCGATCGCAGCGTGTGACTCTTCTTTGTAACTCCGCTCGTACTGGGCGTTTTCATAAAATATTTGCGGTGTTGAATTTGTGGGGCAATACGCTTTTCCAGCAATTTGATTTCAGGGTTACTCAAAAAAATGTTTCAGAGCCCCTCTTAATCACGACCAATCTCGATCCGAATCAACCACTATCTCTATTAGGTGCTGCTACACGGTAACTTTTAAATACAATCAGGCGTGATCCGTATCAAGACTATCGCGATCTGCCTAGGAGATTGCGATTTCGCTGTTGTCTGCACCCCAGACCTAGCTTGTCGAAAACGCAATAAACGAGGAAATCAAGCATTGTTCGATAGAAAACATTTTAAAACTGCTGGATGTTTAAAAAAAAGTAAATTCTAAACGGCCTAAGTGAGAACCATATCTGAAACAGCACATATTTTAGAATTCCTATCGACCGCATATAGTTACACAGAAGCAGATGACCAGCAGACGACTCTTGCCTTCCGCACTTAGTTCAACTCTCGCCCCATCGGAGCCGTTGGAGCACCTCGAAGCAAACTTCTTATTAGTGTCGCAAGGCTTTATACTACGTCACAACGTACGCGCACTTCGTGGTCGAATGAAGAGACTTTTCCATAAATTGACCACTGACAGGAGGCACTGAAAGACATGAGGCACCAGAAGCGAAACTGGCGCGTACAATGAGATCGACGCTTCGCTGTGACTAGACAGCTACCAGCGGGGGTCATCAGGCATAAAAGTGAGAGTAAAGAAGTTCACACTGCAATTCAGGTAAGTGCAAGAAAAACTCCATGAAATCATGGAATTATGAAATTACTTTTGTAGTGGCACGCAAAGATTTTGACGTTCTAGCGGTTCGTGCATGAAGAACATTACTGATAAAAGGCTCTATAGAAATATCGTATGCTGAGTTTTGTCAGTGACATGGTTTACGTGACGCAAGCGCCACCTCCTGCATTTCATCTGATCCAATCCCGAACCGGATTAGCTAGGAGTAGCAGCAGCCATGAAGTTGATCGCGATCAAGAAAACCGATCCGGTTCCTCATTATCGCAATTAAAAGTGCCCGTGTGACACCGGTATAAAATCATCCTGATTTTTCATAAGCTGTAAATGATAGCTTCAAGAAGGGGAGGGAAGGAGGGAGAGACGGAAGGAGGGAGGTGAAGTTCAACGTATTTGGACATCAGCCTGGATCCTGCCGTTTCCTCAATCAACTGTACGTGCGCAAGCATGCGGAGCGTACAACAGCTTCAGTGATGGTGCAACCATCATGCGTCTTCGTAGACTATTGGGTGGTTCATCAGCCTCGCAGCCTTAACTGTATGATGGTCAGTCTACGCTGAGAACTAGGCCTTGTTCACCCTGTTTCATTTTGGCGGCACAATTGCACTCTACGTTTGGATACACCAGAGCCAACCCAGAAGAGACACGGCTGTAGGAGCTATAGGTCTCAGTAAGGAAATTGGCATGACACCGCTCTCCAGAAGACCTGTGATTCGGCCCACAAATGAACTTTCCAAAGCAATATTTTGTATTATAGACGAGACGTCACTGTATGGTACAATGCCAAATCTTTGAAACTTTTAATGTTGGAATTACAACAGCTTATCATGAGTACACAAGACTAACCCACTTCCATGAAGGGAACCTTTTCAAACAAAAATAACTCGAGGGGTTTGGCGTCCCGAAACCTTAAAATCATTACGAGGGACGCCGCAGTGGAGGGCT
Source organism: Rhipicephalus annulatus (assembly GCA_013436015.1). Taxonomy (NCBI): domain Eukaryota; kingdom Metazoa; phylum Arthropoda; class Arachnida; order Ixodida; family Ixodidae; genus Rhipicephalus; species Rhipicephalus annulatus. Next base: position 49,609 of record WOVY01011254.1, on the reverse strand, counting down.
CTAGAGATTTCACTTGTCTGGTAATATTTAACGGGTTCCTGAATCTCAGTACACGGGCTTCAATCATTTTCGCGTCCACCGCAAAACATGGCCGCAATGGTCACCTGCTGAAACAGCTGACATGTTGTCGTCTTGTGTTTTACTCCACTCGGAAGAAAAAAAACAAAGAATATGTGCGACTCCTTATGGCAGCCCTGATTTGCCATATGATTACGACTCTCTCTAGAGAGGCGCATCAACCCCGTTCGAGTGTCGTGTAAACAACAATAGAGAAGAACGCGCCTCCTCAAAGGCAGACATACACGTGGCAAGTCAGAACTCCCCTAAAAAGGTCACAGTATCACGTACACCCTTTCATTCTTAGAGCGATTGTTTTTCTGATTCTTCGTGCTTTTTCGTTATTCTTGGAATTATGCGTGCTTTGCCGCTGCTGTAATTGTCAGTATGGGGAGCTTTTATGTTTGTGTATGATTACCGGCGTTATTCGGTGATTTTGTGCGTTTTACTAGAATTCGTGGCAGCTCAACTACCCCTGTGATGGTGTTTCGCAGCTTCCCTTTACTGTAAGTTCACTTGCGATTCCCGCGCTTCCATCGCAGTCCTTGAATGATCTCGAGTGAGTTACCGCATCTGTTAGCGCCGTGGAGAGTACATTGTTCGTGGTAACGCGTTAAGGGTCATGCTGTTATAGGTAGCATTCACTTTTTTGGTCATTTATTAACGTACGTAAACGTTACTATTTCGTACTGTACCGGGTGACCTACTTACGTTAACATGTTTTGGTAGCGTGAGCAGTCGTGTTACTCATTACATTTCAGGAATGTTATTCTGGGAGCTTTACAAAAAACTCCTTCGTCTCATAGTCACCACCCTTCTGAAGCTATCCTTATGTCGCAGCTAGCAGTGGACTGCCATTGGCTTGCCATAAGTTGACAACAGGAGTATCATCTAAGGCTTTCGTTGAATACCTAATTACCGTAGTTGGTGATGTACTTACTAAACAGGTGACGCAAGCCGTCTGGCTGGGGCTTGGAAATAGAACGGTTGCCTAATTTCTTGTTCTTTCCTGAATGCTGCCCTTGTCTGTTTACAACTTTCGTTTTCAAAATTAAATTTGCTCACCCTGCGATTGCGGGTATCAGTTTATATTTGTTGAATTCCTGCTCTAGTGAGACTGACATTGAAAGCCCTCGCATAATCCAGGAGAAAGCCTTGCGTATGGGGGAGAGGGGAGGCAGGGAAGGTTGCCGCGTTTCCCTAGTCATCTAACAAGGAGGGTGAGAAACGTCAGCCCCATACATTTACATATTACAGAGAGGGGCGATGCGATGACCCTTGCCCCCCCCCTGAAGGGGGAACGCTGCACAACGCTATGATCCAGACTCTCAAAACTCACCTCAGCTAGCGATCCGCAGTCCCGAAATAGAGTTCCGCGTGGGCAGAGACAGTCAAGAAAGTTACAGAAGAGAGAGAAGGCAGAATTCGAATAAAATATCACCTAATGTCACCATTAAAAGAAACGTCTTTCCCGCGATTTCCATTATGAGTCAATTGTGTAGGGGTTTTTACATCGGGTTCCGAGAAACATATCGATACGGATCTCCAAACTGGCTCGAATCTCGGCGCCGAGTTTGAATTACAGTGCTTTTGTTGGACGTTGTTCCAACTCATGGTGGTCGCGTGGTCTACCTGATCATTAAGTATGCTTGAGGCCAGTCCAGTCTCTGTAGGTTATTTGAACAAAGCGCTGTTAATTCCAATAAAGAAGAAAATAATGCGAAAACCATTTAGCCACGTATAACATCACAGCATATCCACGGAGTGAATGATAATGAGAGGGGCGAAGCGTCCATAAGTTCATCCATACGTTCAGGAAAGTTCATTTTGCTGCCATGATTTGGGAAGGATTCATTATATGACATTGTATAAATAACGTAATACATAGTATTTTTGTAGCTATTGTTCCGGGGCGTTGTTATACGTATTATGTTCCATAAATTCAGGAAAGAAAAACGAGGTGGGGGTGTGACTATATACACGCGCCAGAACTTATCTTTTGACATCCTGACTGATTATACCGGCGTTTTCGAAGATTTCGAATGTGTTAGCCTGTTACACCGGAACATTTTTATCATTGCGCTGTACCGCCCACCTCAAGGTAACATTGAAGCCTTTCTTCAGTTTATTGAGACATGTTTAGACAATGCTAATTCACATAAATGGCGTGTTATTGTACTTGGTGATTTTAATATTAATGTTATGGGTAGATCTCTGATTCAAGCGGTCCTAACAGAAATAATGCTACTGTATGGCTGTACAAATATGATTGAGTCACCAACACCAGTAAATAAATCAACAGCAACAATAATAGATCTTTGCTTCATGAACTTTTCTCGAGATGCGGTTTTTTTCCGGAGTGTTTTCGTCTGGTCTGAGTGACCACTTGCCGTTCTTTGTATTTGTCCCTTTAAGTAATAAACGAACAACCCCTATCTATTCACGTAGAACGAATGATGTCAATAATATCGCTGTTTTCTGTGAGTTGCTGAAAACAACCGATTGGACAGACGTCTACAATGAAACCGATCCAAATGAAGCGTACGAAAACTTCATTGTAAAGGTTATTAACCATTACAATGTCGCTTTTCCTGTTATGGCAATTAGAAAATGCAGAAAGGCCCGCAAAGATTGCATAAACAAGGCTCTTTTTATGAGAATAAAAGAAAAACACTTGTTGTTCGCTAAATTCCTTAAAACGAGAAGTTCTGATATATTAGCTGAATACAAAAAGTTTTGTAATGTGCTAAATGCTGATCTAAAAAAAGCAAAGTCGTCATTTTACAGAAAAAAGTTTTCAAACATAGGTAACAATCCTAAGCAGATCTGGAAAGGAATTAAAACTCTCATCGGCAGCAAAGCTAACACAACGCCCGTCGAAAGGCTGGTCAAGGGTATTATCTATGACGGTGTTGCATTAGCCGAAAAATTCAATGAACACTTCCTGGAAGCTGGTAAATATTCCGGCTCAATTCCCTTGCCTAATAATACCTCTCTTACGTCATGCATTCAGATTCCTAACTATGACTCAATATTTCTGACGCCAACAACAGAAGCAGAAATCGCAACCATTATTAATTCTCTAAAAAATACTTGTGCTCCTGGTGATGATGACATCTCACCATTGCCAATTAAGAATCCCATTAGTTGCCTTATAGAACCACTGACCTATATATTCAATCAGATGTTGGCTACTGGCGTGTTCCCAGATAGATTGAAGATAGCACGTGTTACTGTTGTCTTTAAAGGTGGAAATAAAACAGAATTCGTTAATTACCGGCCAATTTCAGTTCTGCCAATTTTTTGTAAGGTTGCTGAAAAAATAATTTATACACGTTTCTTTGGCTTCCTTTCCGCAAATAATGTGATAAGTGATCATCAATACGGTTTTCAACCTGGGAAATTCACTGAGACCGCATTGCTTTATATAAAAAATGTCTTAATTCGAAACATTGAAATGAAACACTTTACTATCGGACTATTTCGCGACTTCAGTAAAGCGTTTGATTCGGTTCAACATGACATTCTCTTAGCAAAACTAGAAATTTATGGAATTCGTGGTATTGCAAGAAGCCTTATGAAAAGCTACCTGACTGCACGTCAACAATACACAAAGCTACATAACGACACTCGCTCTAACAACGGAACGATAAAATATGGAGTACCTCAGGGATCACTATTAGGACCCCTTATATTTACTTTGTACATAAATGATATTGCAAACATTCCTTCATCTTCGAACATTATCCTATATGCCGATGACACTAACATCTTCTTTTCCGGTCCCAACCTAAAAGAACTTGAGCAGAGAGCGAATACATGGCTTGAAGAATTAGAGAGATGGCTGAGGGTAAATCAGCTGAGATTAAACGTGAAAAAACTAATTTCATTTTGTTCCGTGCTAAAAACAAAGCAATACACCACAGCCCAAAACTCTATTTTGGAAATTCAGAAATAACATGTAACAGTAGCTGCAAGTTTCTGGGCGTACACTTCCGCAATGACTTGAGCTGGTCTGATCACGTGAGTCATGTAAAACTGAAAATGGCTCGATCCATTGGTGTTATAAGCCCTATTAGCCATCTTCTTCCACATTCGGTGGCAAAGCAGCTATACTTTTCTCTCGTTCATTCGCACCTCAGATATTGCAACTTAGTTTGGGGCACGTGTAATAGGACCAATGCACAAAAATTGATTACCATGCAACAAAAAGCATTGCAGCTTATTACTAAAAGGCCAGATAGACATAGACATAGCAATTTATTTTCTGTTTTTTGTGTATTGTGTTTCACTGAATGCTACAAACTTAAAGTGATAGTTCTTATTTATAATCGTATAAAACAAGATTTTGCTTCATTCAGCAATATGTACCTCACTCGTCACATTGAATATAAGTTACGAAGGACGTCACTTGTTTCAGCACGATCTAGAACAAATTATGGTACCCAAACACTTGACCATCAAATAGTAGATATATGTAACAGTTTTCCTTCTGTAGTAAAATTATCACAGATAAGCAGATCTGTACATCATTTTAAAAAGAAAGTAAGATTACTCTTCGATCCAGAATGAAGTGCTTGATGCAATATGTTTTGCCACTTGGGATGCATACTATTGTTCACCAGGTTGTACTTCACTGCATTTCAATTGGTAAGCTACGCACATTGTTAGCTCCACTAAAATTCTGAATTTTGATAGATACTATTGCACCACTTCATTCTATAAATCTATTCACAACTTTATTCTGATGGACATATCAACATGAAATGGTGTTTTTAGGTTTTCGTACTTCTATAGCGATATTGCTTGAAATTTCATGACTTCTCTACAGTGATGCTGATGAATTGTGCTGTACTGGATGTTTTTCGCTTTCCTCACCACTGTCCTTGTTTTTGTTTTTATTTTTTTTGTTCACGAAGCTGTTTACACGAGTATATGCCTCACTCCTTTTTTTTGTTTGTTTACGAGCCAGGCTGTAGGCCTAGTCAGGAAACAGTTTCGTCTGTTGCCTTTTGCCTCATCTCGGTGGCATGTAACTGTTGTGTACACATGCCTGAATAAAGTATTATTATTAAAAATGCTGTATATGTATTGTACGCTCTCGCTGTATGCCCTGTAAAACGGGGGCTTGATACTTTTCAAGTGAATAGTTACTTCTTTTCGAGCCCTCGCGTTCCACAACACGAAAACTTCTGGACGAGATGAAGTTTGACAGGATTTCAACTTCTGACGTGAGGCGATGATTGAAAATTGTTCTTCGCTTCAATGAACCATAACGTTAGATTAGAAAGCGATAGCTGCGGTAACGTTGTGGTGGCAGTAGCTCTGACAAAGCCAAAAGAGTGCCTCGCCAGGTGCCGTGGTATAGGCGTACTAGTACTTAGGTAGTCTGGATTCTCGCTCTGCTCCATGAAAGGTCCTATTTGTAGTTTGGGTCACCACTAAGTGTAGCACTCTGAAGCACTGTTTTGAAGAATGCACAGTGGTTTATTCATACTTGTACGCCATTGATATTGATGATGATGATGATGATGATGATGATGATGATGATGATGATGATGATGCATCTACCACGGCTCACGTCAATGCCTCCTGTGTAGGCCCGTGTGCTCAGATTTGGGTGCACGTTACAGAACCCCAGGTGGTCGAAATTTCCGGAGCCCTCCGCTACGGCGTCTCTCATAATCTTATAGTGGTTTTGGGACATTAAACCCAACAAATCAATCAATCAATGCCTCCTGGAAAAAAACTATGCCTGGAACGTGAGCCGCGCACGTGCTGCCCTACCCTCGAATTTTACCCTCGCCCTCCGGTACGATGGCGAACACCTCTGGCGGCCGCCCACTGCGAACACAGCAATGCTCTCGCTGTTGCCTCCAAGCAGTTGCGATGTCATGTGACAGAGCTGTACGGTATTGTCAAGTGACTGAGTGGTACAGAGACGAGTGGTTCCACGCGGCAGCCGGTCACAACACGCGAAGGCACGGCTGCCTGGATCGTGCGCGCGCAGCAGTGTTCGCCTATCTAGGCAGCCGTGCTGGAGGCATGCCCTCAAAGATAGCGTGCTGGCAGGAAGCTCCCAATCAAACAGAGAGCGACATTCCTGGCATAGTTTTAAATGCGAAGCATTTTTAGCGAACTTCGGTGACCTTAAGCGTATCTATCTATCTATCTATCTATCTATCTATCTATCTATCTATCTATCTAGCCGCCAATGACTTTTAGCTCTCCTGGCTATTTCAATATTGGTACCGATATCAAACTTGGTATGGCATAACATGACTGCATGAAAAACACATTTGACTTGTCATAACATGAAAATCATGGCATGAATGTCATGATTTATATTCCATGGTCCTGCAGCTCTTGCGGTGGTTTCATTCACGTGGCATGTTGCAAAACTGGTATGGTACGACATGATTGCATGGCGAACACGAGCGACCGACCCAAACTTGAAAATCATGACATGCGTGTCATGTAACAACATGACTACATGCCAAGCTCATGATGCGCTCGCGGCTGTTTTGCTAGCATCACATATACCAAACTTGGTATTACGGTACGTGAATAAATGACGTAGGTATGTGACAGGTGCAAACATAATATTCATGAGATGCGTGTCATGTAACAACATGACTACATGCCACGCTAATGATGCGCTGGTGACCGTTTTGCAAGCTTTACTTATACCGAATTGGGTATTACGGGACATGAATATATGTCGAAGGTATGATACTGGTGCGAACATGATAAACATGAGATGCGTGTCATGTAACAGCTAGATTACATGCTACGCTCACGATGCGCTCGCTGCCATTTCGGAAGCTTCACATATACCAAACTTGGTATTACGTGACACGAACGGTTGACATAGGTAAATGACACATCCAAACATGATAATCACGACATGAGTGTCATGTCATGTCAGCATGACTACATGCCACACTTATGATGCTCTCGAGGCCGTTTCGCTAGATTCACATATGTCAAAGTTGGTATTACGTAACACCAATGATGACGAAGGTATGTGTCTGGTGCAAACATAATAATCATGAAATGGATGTCATGTGTGAACATGACTACATGCCACAGCCAAGGTGCCAGAACAATTCGACGTGACGTGGTGCACGTGTTCGCCGGCGTTCATTTCGTCACGTCACGCCGGCGTTGCCACGCCAGGCGCTGGTCCTGCCATGTACTCGCCGGACGCCCGGCGTCTCTCCGTGAGGAAAAGAGGGAGACGCAGTGTTGTCTGGGTAACGCATCAGCACGAAATGCAGCATGTCGCATTTACCGCCAGTTGCGATCAGGCCGCACCAACGGACGCTAGTCGCGCCTGGCGTCGTATTATGGAGAGAGAGAGAGAAAAAAAATTTTATTTGTTCATAACGCGGAGCATTTCAAATGATCGAGCCCCTATTCCAGGTCTCCACTGGCCCTAGCCATCATCTCTACCCGTTGAACCAGTCAGCGCTGATCAACAATGGCCGAGCTGGACAGCAGCACCTCCCATTGTTCCTCTGTGTTGTTCATGTTGTGGTGTTCTTCATTGTGATGCGTGCACTCCCACGTGAAGTGAAACAGAGTTGGTGTGGCCCCACACCATGGACATATATCTTTGTATGCTGTCGGGTAGAATACATGCAGCCTGTGTAAGTTCGTGTATGTGTTTGTTTGGATTCTGCGTAATGCCACTGATTCCATTGCTGTGAGTTTCTTATGCGGTGCTGGATACACTTTTCTATTGTCCCTGTAATACTGAAGAATTGTACCAAAGTTAGGGTCTAGGGGCGTTGGATCCTCTATTGCAGTGTGCAAGGAAGCTCGGTAATTTGTGAAGCCTCTAGCCGCCTCATTCGCAAACTGGTTCCCGGTGACGCCCTTGTGCCATGGTGCCCAGATAATGCTTTGGGTGTATTCAATTGGGAAGTCCTGATGAGCTTTGGTTAGAATTCGGAAGGCCTTCATACATATTCTACCTTTTTCGTAATTTCTACATGCAGCCTTCGAATCTGTGATTATTGTCGTTGGGGCTTTTTGCTCCCTGCCCTCCTTGATTGTCAGCGCGATCGCTATCTCCTCCGCTTCTGTGATAGAGGCTTGGGCTATGGAGGCACAACTTGTGACGTTTCCTTTGCGGTCTGTGACCACGGCCACCATGTTCTTTGCATTTGCCTGATATGGTGCGGCGTCAGTAAATCTCGCCGTATTCAAATATTTTGTCTTTTTATCTATGTACACGGCTCTTGCTTTACGTCTTCCATGGTTGTAAAACTGGGTCCATGTTCTTCGGTAGGAGGCATATTTTGTACCAGGCTCTGACTGAGCACGACAATTCCTTAGCTCTTTCATGTGCCTGTACTTGTTCACCGAGGCCGATCCTCCGAAGAAGTTTTCTGCCGGTTGGCGTCTGTATCAGGCGGTTAATCTGGGTGGTTACTTGTGCCTCAGCTAACTCATCAAATGTATTGTGAAGTCCGAGCGCTAATAGCTTCGCAGTTGAAGTGCTTTGTGGTAGTCGCAGAGCCGCTTTATACGTCATCCATATTATTTTTGTCTGCTTTTTCTTTCTCCTCTCTATTCATGTTGTGGTAGGGTAGCGAGTATGTTAGTCTGCTGATGACTAAGCTCTTTACCAAACGAAGCACGTCTTGTTCTTTCAGTCCAGCATGATTGTTCATTATTCGAACTATCATACGAACAATTTGTTGAGCTGTTCGTTTAAGCATATTCAGTGTGTGTAGACATCGCTGATTGGACGGTAAACACATCCCTAAGATTCCAACGGTTGTTTTCTCTGGAATATTATTGCCGTCTAGCTAGACCTCAAGGTGAAGGCTCGGGTCTGTCCTTTGTTTTTTACTCTCGGAGAACCGAATTAGTTCCGATTTGTCTGCTGAGCAATGAAGTCCCCTTTCTTTAGTGTAATCTTCGATGGTTTTAGCTGCCAGTTAAAGCCGCTCTTCTTTTTCTGCCAAGCTACCCTTGGTTGTCCATATAGTCATGTCATCCGCATAGAAGGAGTGTCAGATGTCGGGAATAGCCTCCAGTTTTTTGGCTAGAGCAATCATGGCTATGTTGAAAAGCGTAGGCGAGATCACAGCGCCTTGTGGTGTGCTTTTTCTCGGTGGGTGGAAGACATCGGATTCGTCTTCTCCTAATCTGATAACAGCGGTTGTTTAGTAAGGAAGTTCTGTACATATTTGTACGTCCTTTGACCGCAGTTTGTCGCTGCTAGCCCATCTAATATGGTCTTATGGGTTACGTTGTCGAAAGCGTCTTTTATGTCGATGGCCATGACAATGTTTTCTCCTGCTTTTGGAACATTTGTTAGTACTTCCTCCTTTAAAAGCAGAAGGATGTCATGTGTCGAAAGGTTCGACCGGAAACCAAACATGGTGTTTGGCAACAAGTTATTTTGTTCAATGTGCCGTTGAAGTCTGGTATTTATTATTCTCTCAAACACTTTGCCTAAGCACGAGGTAAGAGAGATGGGCCTGAGGTTTTCTATTGCCAATTTCTTTCCTAGTTGGGTATCATAAATATTACAGCTAGCTTTTATTGCTGAGGTATAGTGCCATTCACCCAGTGTTTGTTAATGAAGTTTAGAAGCGCTGTTATGGCTTCGTCATTCATGTTGCGAATCATGGCATTGGTGATTTGATCCGCCTTAGGCGCTGGGTTGCGTTTCATGCTGACGATTGCCGCTCTGACCTCGGCATGCGTGAAAGGTGCATCCAGTTCTGAGTTTAGGAGCCCAGTGTATTTAGCCTGGTAAGGGGATGTGATGGCTCGGGCGCCGAAACACTTGAAGGAGATGTCTTGAAGGAGGTCATCTCGTGTGCCTGAATATGTGTGCAATAATCTTTCTAGAGATTTTTGTCCTTCGCGTTTATTTTTCAGAGGGTCAATCATGGCTCTTTGGATATTCCATGTCTTTGCTGTTCCTAGGGTTCTATTTAGTGAATCGCAAATTGTCCCCAGTCGGCTGTCACGAATTGATTAACGTACTATTCGGCTTGCTGCGTTATTTCTTCAATTTTCGCTTTGAGTTTCTTATTTCGCTTTTGCCTTTTCCATCTTTTAGTGAGGTTTCTTCTTGCTTCCCACAGGTGGAGAAGGTGAGTGTCTACTTCAGGGGTATCATTTGTTCTGGCGACGGTTTTGGTGTGCATTTGCTTTTCGTTTCGAATTACTTTGCACCACTCGTTCAAGTCGTCTATGGCAGGCACGTGTGCTTTTAGCGCTTTTCTATATGCATGCCAGTCTGTTTTTTGGCTGTGCCGATGTGTTTGCGGATTCGGCCGGTGCGGTTTGTGGTGCTTAGTATGTAATAATCACTGCCCAGGTTTTCTAGAGTGTTGTACCAGCCCACGCTGTGGCAGTTTTGTACTATCGTCAAGTCCGTGCTTGTGTCCATGGATACGCTGTTGCCTAACCTCGTTGGCATTGCAGGGTCATTTAACAGAATCATTTCCAGTTTCTCTATTTGTCTTGCGATATTCTTGCTTTTGGTGTCTTGCATTTTATATCCCCAGCTTGCATGTCTGGCATTAAAGTCCCCAACTATGATTAATGGATTCCTTTCACCAGTTTTGCTGTCTCTTGAAAGAGCTTGTCGAACGTTGCTCTCTTTTGTCTTGGGGGACTATAGATATTAAGTATGAAGGCGCTCTTTCCATGGCTCCCTTTGTAGGTTATTTCTGTTATGATATGCGGGATATCCACCTCTTCAATGGGCTGATGACATATTGCTGTAATTGAGTTATTGACTAATGTAGCAACTTTCCATTCTGCGTTCCCGGTACTATAAGTTTCATAGCCCCGTAATTTTGGTTGTGTTCCGGCTTCCTGGACGGCTATCACAGCAGGTGGCTTTCGTTGCGACGCCACCAGCTGCAACAGTTGCCCTCTTTTCCGCCAGAAACCAAGGCAGTTCCACTGCCATATTTCGCACTTTTCTGACCACTGCGTTTGATGATTAGCCATTATGCGTCTCCTGGTTTATGACCGATAATCCGGGCCTGTTGTAAATTTTCTCAGCTTTTTCTCTGATGTTGATGCCTGTGGCATGCTTTTGCAAGGTTTTCGTGAATTCGACGTGTGGTGCCTGAATTTTCTCGTCCAGAATCTCGCGCTTTCTATCTACATTTATCATTCTTTGCTCTCTAACTCTCGATATAACTTCCATTAATGTTTCTTTAAGCATCGACGACGTAATCATTGAGTCGCCTCCTGCATTCGGTTGCGTCTGCAATTTCTGGCCACTCTGGGCGGGTATTGAGTTTTGTTTCGGGTGCTGCGTTTGTTGCTTTTTTAGTTCCCTATTTTCGCGTTCTAGGTCACCTATTCTCACCCACATTATCTCTAGCTCACGTTCTAAGCGCGTGAGTTGTGGTGTGTAGGGAGGATTTTGCTGCCCAACTCACCTGGTTCTTTGCTTCCTTTTTCTGCGCCTTCTTGCCCTTGTGCTGTTGTTGCTTTGCTTGGGCCTGCTTGTGGCCACCATTCCTGGAGTTGGAGCAGTCTCGAGAGCCGGACTTGGATCGGGATGTAGATCGAGACCTGGATCGGGAACTGTAACGGGCCCCGCCTGGCAGTGCAGAGTCCTCGCAGTCCGTGCTGAACCAGCGTCTCTTGAGTATACCAGCGCTTTGTGGTGTGCTGTGTTGGTGCGACAGCCGCGACCGGCCCTTTTGAGGGACGCGTTTGAGTTTTTGGGGATGGCGTCCGCCGCACAGGGCATATTCCGGATCGCAAGTGTGGTCTTCAAGTGCGTCTCTTAGGCGACAGTTGCTGCACGCCTTTGTCATTGGTGTGGGACAAACATCCGTCCTATATCCTTGGCTCTTGCAGAGTTTACAGTACTGCCGTGTGCGTTGATAAGGCACGCACGGCATTTTGCCACCGTAATAATACACGAAGCGTGGCAGTATTGGTCCATCTAACGTGACCACTGCAGTTTGTGACTGTCAGAGCATGCGGGGTTGAACAATTGTCACTCCTTGAGTGCGCACTCAGAGATGGCTCAGGAGTTCAGCTTCTGGCGTTTCGAGTTCTAGTCCGTGTACTACTCCTTTCAAGTATCCAGCAGAAGTGGATATGTAGGTGTTTACGGGATAGTTGGTGCCATTGAGCTCAAGTGTCTTTATCTTCAAGATCTTTTCTGCTAAATCTTCGTACGGAGTGCTTGCAATAATTATGTTTGATCCGTTGCGAAGGCGAAGCAGAAATTTGTGGCTGTTACAGGCCTCCGGGTCACCGCTCGCACGTTCTATCGCTCGCGCATCCTGGTAGGCTTTCAGTTCGTTCACAACTAACCCTGGTCTGGGCCGCATGATAACCTTCATATCGTTTTTGGGCAGCGGCGCCGCGCGCGTTCATCGTCGGCCCCTTTCAGATGCTCTTCCGCGTCGCTCTTCTGCAAGCGTTCTAACGCCGGAGCTGTTGCTCTCAGTTACGACTGGAGCAACGCTGTCATCACTCGCTGCGCGTTCTTGTTTCCTGATGCGTTTTCGCTGTCACAATGACATTGCTACCTGCCACTGACCATTCTTGGCTTGGTCGTCGCGTTCCTCCGCAGTCTTTTAAGTGTGAATACACTTTATAAGCGACCCCAAACCATCCACCACCTACGGCGGCGTCCGCAGTCTTCTCTCTATCTTTAACAGAAAGAGGACTTGGCGGGCCGTAGCGCGACACTCTACCGAATAAGCCACGGACGCGACGCTGATATCGGTGTCAGTAACGTGCCTTATATCTTTAACGCCGCTGCGCGCGTCCCCCTCCCACTTCGCTCGCTCCTCCGCTCTCCTCGCTCGCTGCAGCTGCGCGCGCACCCCTCTCTCTCGCGTTCCCGCCTTCTCTCTCAGTCTCCCGTCGAGAGCGGGTCGTGTGATGGATGTCCCGGAGGCAACGCTACCATCAACAACGAATGCAGTACAACCGAATGCCAGCACCGCACCCGTCGTTGGAGGTGACGGTACCGCGGTGGTTTCGCCGACGTTGGAAGACAAGGTGGCGCTGCGAAGGGCTCGTGAGACCGAACGTAAGCGGGCGAAGCGTGCAGCGAATGCTGAACTGCGTGCTTGCGAGGCCGAGTGCAAGCGGGCGAAGCGTGCAGCGGATGCCGAACTGCGCGCTCGCGAGGCCGAGGACAAGCGGGCGAAGCTTGCAGAGGATGCCGAACTTCGTGCTCGCGAGGCCGATGACAAGCGGGCGAAGCGTGCAGCGGATAGTTAACTGTGCGCTCGCGAGGCCCAGATAAGGCGTCAGCATCGTGCCGCGAACGCGGCCCAAGAAGCGGAACGGCAACGCAAGCGTCAGGCAGAGAAGGGCGATGAAGGCCGGCGTTCGAGCCAGTGAATGTGCTGGCGTTCGGCCCGAAGCCCTTCGCCCCGAAGCCGATGAAGGCCGGCGTTCGGCCCGAAGCCTTTCGAGCCAGTGAACGTGCCGTGCGGGAGAGGGTGGATTGGATAAACTTTTATTTGGTCCTCCAAAACACAGATCACTGTGTTGCGGGCAGCTCCCACGTGGGGACTGAGATGCCAAGCCCCTCAGCCGCCTCGCGGGCTTGGTGGACAGCCCAGAGCTGATCTGCCAAGGACGAGCTGCGGATTGCCGCTTCCCATCTGGCAGAGGTGATGTGCGATAAATGAGCGAATTTGGTGCACTGCCAGAGCATGTGTTCTAATGAAGCTATTTCCCCACAATGTGGACAAAGATTACTTGGGTATAGGTCAGGGTACATGATGTGTAACATTTTTAAAGTAGGGTACATCCGCGTTTGCAAAAGCCTTAATGTAAGTGCTTGGGGCCGGGTTAGATTTTTGTGAGGTGGGGGGAAAATCCTTCTAGACAGGTAGAAATGTTTAGTGAGCTCGTTATATGTTGTAAGAATTTCCCGGTTATCCCCTTCACCGGTAGAACGCATCCCCGGGGAGGCGCGGTTGGAGAGTTCTCGCGCCGCCTCGTGTGCTGCTTCGTTGAGATTGGGAGGGGAATCGTTGATTTGTCCAAGGTGAGCTGGGAACCAACTCAGAAGATGATGTGTTATGTTCTTGCCTTGCAGTATTTTCAGCGTTTGTTCACAGACCGTCCCCTTGGCGAACGCCCGTAGTGCTGCCATGGAATCACTGTAGACGACTTCAATGTTATCCATCTTGAGTGCTAAGGCGATGGCCACTTGTTCCGCAATGATTGGGTCTTTCGTCCTGACCGTCGCTGAGTTGACGACATGGCCAGCCCCATCGACTACCACTGCCACAAACGCTTTCCCATTGGCGTAGGAAGCCGCGTCAACAAATACGACCCCTCGTTCCTCGTTTGAGACTTGACGAAGTATAGTCCTGGCCCTCGCTACTCTTCTTCCGACGTTGTGTTCTGGATGCATGTTTCTCGGTATAGGAGATACCGTGATAGTCTCCCTGATGTTGTCAGGGATATCATTGTAATTGCGTCTGATTGCTATTGGGTGTTGGCCCAGCTCCTGCAGGATCATTCTTCCCGACCTTGTAGTAGATAACCTTGCAAACTGTGCTCTCTCTTGGGCTTCTGCTATTTCTTCGAGCGTGTTGTGTATGCCAAGCTCAAGCAGACGCTCGGTGCTGGTATGTATGGGTAGGCCCAGAACCTTCTTGATAACTTTCCTGAGGAGCACATTCAGTTTCTCAGACTCTGCTCTTGACCAGTTGTGCATTGCCGCCTCGTATGTGAAGTGACTTAGAACAAACGCATGCATCAACCTGATGAGGTTGTCTTCCTTGATCCCATTTCTTTTGTTGGCCACTCTGCGTATGAGGTGCACCGCACTGTCTGTTTTCCGAGTTAACTTGGCTATAGATTTGCTGTTGGCGCCGGTAGACTCTATCAGCATTCCCAGGACTTTGATGGAGTCGACCCTCTGGATGGCATCCCCTTGATTTGTACGGAGATGGATGTCTATCTGGTTTAACGGCTTCCATCCCCTGGGCTTCGGTCCCCGGCGTGCAGTCCGATAAAGCAAAAGTTCTGACTTACTCGAGGAGCACTTGAGCCCGGAAGGGCGAAGGTAGTCTTCTACGGTGTCAATCGCCTCTTGCAGAGCGCTCTCAATCTGCCCCTCGCTTCCACCTGTGCACCAGATGGTAATGTCATCTGCGTAGATGCTGTGCTTCAATCCTTCAATGCTCGATAATTTCTTTGACAGTCCAATCATGGCAATGTTGAACAGCATTGGTGAAATCACTGCCCCTTGTGGCGTGCCCCTTGCTTCTAGTTCGATTGCTGCGGTCTCGATATCTGCAATCTTCATCACGGCTTTCCGATCTGTAAGAAAGGACCATACGTAGTCATAGAAGGCTTTCCCTAGACCAAGCTTGGAAATTGCTTCGAGTATGAATGAGTGGTGGATGTTGTCAAACGCTTTTTCTAGATCTAGGCACAGAATGGCTCTCACGTCTCTGGTTTCATTGTCAATGACCTGGTGTTTGATAAGCTTCAATGCATCTTGTGTGGATAGCCCTGCCCTGAATCCAACCATATTGTGTGTATATATGTTGTTATCTTCCAAATACTTGTTTATCCTGTGCAGTATGGCATGTTCTGCGACCTTGCCGATACATGATGTCAAGGATATTGGCCTCATGTTGTCCAAGTTAGGGGGCTTTCCTGGCTTAGGAATAAGGATCGTGCTGGCCAGCTTCCACTGCTCTGGCACCCTGCCTTCTTTCCATGCTGAATTGATCATATCCCTCAGGGTTTCAATTGATTCGTCATCAAGGTTACGCAGGGCCTTGTTTGATATACCGTCCGGGCCAGGGGCCGACCTGCCGTTGAGATCATGCAAAGCTCTTCTGATCTCCTCGATGTTAAAGTCGCCCTCAAGACCTGGATTTGGCGTGCCCTGGTACTGTCTACTTGGTGGTGCCAATCCTCGTTTGATTGGGAGGTACTTATGCACGAGCCGCTGCACAACTTGCTGTTCTGTAGTGCGCCCTATCTCTTTATGCAAAATTCGAGCGATAACATGCTTTTGATTTGTTTTGGTGGTGTTTTCGTTGAGGAGATGCTTTAACATATTCCATGTCTTGCCATTGCGCATCTGACCATCGGTGGAGTTGCAGATTTCGTCCCATTGCTGCCTCGATAGTGCGCGACAATGTTCCTCGACTGATCTGTTTACCTCAGCTATCTTCTTCCTCAGTCTTCGGTTCAGGCGCTGACCCTTCCAACGGTTCAGTAGTGCTTGCTTTGCCTCAAGAAGATGAGCGAGCCGGCTATCCATTTTTTCAACCGGAAAATCTGTGGTAATGGTGGAGGAGACAGATTTGATGTCATCTTTAATCTGTTTGACCCACTGCTCCAAGCCTTGTCTGTGGCCATCTTGTTCCCTTTCCATCCTTATCTTTCTGAACTTATCCCAGTCTGTGAAGTGAAATTCTCTCTGCTTTTTACGCTCCACGGAGAAGGTAGTGGCAAGAATGCAGTGGTCACTCCCTAGGTCTACAGCAAGGTTCATCCACTGGGCCTTCTTGATGTTCCTTACAAATGTAAGGTCCGGGGTGGAATCCCTGCAGCAAGATGTACCAAGCCTTGTTGGTAGGCTGGGGTCTGTGATTAGGGTGAGATCAAGTTCACTGGCACTTTGCCAAAGTCGATTTCCTTTCCCAGTGTTGTACTTGTAACCCCAAGTATGATGAGGGGCATTGAAATCACCTGCTATGACGAGTGGACATTCCCCGGCGATATTAACAGCTTTCTTTAGAACCGTCTTGAACCCTTGCTTTTGTTCCTTTGGACTGCTGTATATATTCAGAATGAAAATGCTCTGACGGATGCTGGTACCCGGCACGATCTCTACCAAGACGTGTTCCAACCGGCCTGCTTCTATCTTGAGGTCGTGGGTTACGTGCGTTAGTTTGTTGCATACGAAGGTGCAGACTCCCCTCCCTTCAGTATTCAATTCAATCAATTTATTCAGCTTCTTTGGATACAATGTAACATCTTTAGTAGTAAGTAATACATTCGGAGGTCCCATAGTTTCAGGAACTGACGGGGGGACCTCCTAATACTAGAACATGTGTAAGTTGAATAACGTGGGCAGTATGAGAAAAAAAAAAAAAAAAATACATGTATAAAATTTACAGGAAAGCTAAAGGAGCTACATAAGAAGAGTAAAAGCAAGAAAAAAAAGACAACAAACAACAAAAAAAACTGGCATGGTATTTAAGTCTATGACTGTAATATACGCTGGAAAATAAAAACACAGTTATAAGGGAAATCTTCATGACACAGGCGTCATGAATTCATCAAAACAAAGTGAACATCCCCTATTACAGGCCGGAATCCAGGCAACGTTGCTTGCGGTGAAAGGGTCTCTTGTAATAATATAATATGAGGCTTTTCTTCGCTGCTCCTGATATACTGCTGCAGGGTTGCCTTCTTTTTAAGGTAACCTCTACAGTTCCATTGCCAGATACGAAATGCTTCACGTAGCACTGCCATCATGGTTATTACATGGGCGGCCAGAGCCTGATGCTGCACCTGTCGACAGGTTTGGTACCACTAGTATTGGTGGCCGAAGGGGTGAGCTTGGTGCATGAGGAGGCCTTGCTGTGTTGTGCAGATCTGCTTCGAGCTTTGTAATGCGCAAAGTCATATGCTCTTCAAGTGCCGCCACGCTTGATTGTAGCCTACCCATCTGCTCGCTAAGATTGGCTACTACTTTGCTGAGCGTGTCGAACACCTCTTTCATATCTGACATGGTCGTTTGGTTGGCTTCCACGTGTTCTGCCATGACTGCCCTCTTTTTCGCGGTTCTCGAGTCCCCCACGTTTTCAGCCACAGGGACATCAACTGGCTGAGGCATTGGCTGTGAAGATTGCGCGCTAGTTAGCTTAGTGAGAAGAATTTTTATTTCCTTTAACTCAGCTGATAGCCTCTCATTCGATTTTGTAAGTCTCGCGTTTTCTTGCTCTAGCTGTGCAATTCTATCATGCTCTGGCAGCTTACCTGTCATCACCTCTGCCCCGCCGTTGCGCACTCGCTCAGCCCAGCTGCCTTTCGAAGTAATTGCAGGCGTCCTCCCTGGGTGTGAAGCCGTGATCTCGAACTGAACGCCAGGCAGCTGGCCATTCGGGTGCCGCCCAGGCTGATCCCGACCCTGATGGTGACCTTGAGAACTCGAGCGCCCCCGTGATTGGGAGCGGGCCTTGGGTCTAGAACCTCTTCTGGAACGCGACCTCCCCCTGGAGTGGGGCCGCCTTTCCTGTTCTTGTGTAGTCTGGATGCTCTGGGTCCCGTAGGCTGGAATAAGCTGCTTGTCATTGATGTCTGGACTCGATGTGATTGATGCGTCCCGGGCTTCTGCGGCTGCTCGCGATCTTTCCCAACGTCTGCGTCTGACGACGTATGGCACTAAGAACCTGTTCTTGCACTCCTTGTCTGCCGTGGGATGGTGACCGTCGCACAGCCTGCATCTTGGATTGCACTGGTGCAGGCTATCTGGGTTCTTGATCTCGCAGCCTCT
Source organism: Rhipicephalus annulatus (assembly GCA_013436015.1). Taxonomy (NCBI): domain Eukaryota; kingdom Metazoa; phylum Arthropoda; class Arachnida; order Ixodida; family Ixodidae; genus Rhipicephalus; species Rhipicephalus annulatus. The sequence goes on along the minus strand of WOVY01011254.1, from coordinate 31,044 downwards.
GCAGATTGTTTCAGCTGGGTTCGGACAGACGTCAGACCGATGTCCCAGCTTTCCACAGACGTAACAAATATCGATGTTCTTGCGGTAAAGGGAGCACTGCAAAAGTGAAGGTCCATATCTCACGAATCTGGGCACCTTGTGTCCTTCGAACGCTATGATGATTGTCCCGGTGTTCTTGATTCTCTTCGCCTGCAGCGCGAGCGGGTTGTTCGCGTTCACAATCTTTCGGGTCAAAGTGTCCTGAGTATCGCTTACGGGGATCCCGCGAATCACTCCTTTACAAGTGTCGTGGGGTGCCGCGGCGTACGCGCTAACCTCGAAAACTTTGCCTCCAATGTCAATTTGCTTGACCTTGAGGTATCTTGAAGCTCTGTCTTGGTCCGGAGTGCTTGCCACCATAATGTTCTGCTGCAAGTTGGAACATATGATGTCCTGCATGGCCTCTTCCTCTTTGACGCCGGCCGCCAGTACTATCGCGTCTGCCACGGCTCCAGTGCCAATTCTCGAGATATTTAATCCTCCACGTGGTCGTAGCACAATTTTGCTGAAGTCCTTAGGTAGTGGCGGCATGCGTCCAGCTTGCACGATTGTATGCTTGGTGTCATACCTTCTACGACTGGCTCGAGCGTCTCCCGCAACGCCGGCTTCGGTCGAACCCTTGGCAGCAGGAACGCTAACCGCGGCTTGCTTATTTCTTGAGCGTCTCGTTTCGGCTTCCTTCCAACCCATTTCTTCCGTGCAATCCTCTGGAGAGATGTCCTCTCCATCTACTTGGTATTCCATTCTCAGTTGCAGTTGCAGATACTGGAACGCGCAGAGCGTTGAGTCGCGTTGGCGCCGGGCCGGCGCATCGGCGACAATCGCCTCCTTGGTTAGGCCTAAATCCCCCGGTGGCGTTGCCGTGTAAAAATGTCCCAAAAAACGGTTTAAAAGTCCACTCACCGGCACAAAGGTGGTATCTGATGATTTCTTGAGAACTTAGGCACACGATGAGAGTAAAAACTCGGCGACAAATTCGTGAATACCACAGGAAAGCATTCTTGAAAGCAGGAGCCGATCTTCGCGCGTCCGCACTGGTCGGCACCTAGAGCGTCTCCCCTCACGAAAAGAGGGAGGCGCAGCGTTATCTCTGTAACGCATCGGCACGAAATGCCCGGGAGAGGGTGTGAGCCCTGGACTTTGCTCGTTCAGACGCGCGTTTCAAACGCGACTTTGTGGATCGCAGCTTCGGTCACAGCTGCGCCGTGTGTGACCGGCTGTGGTTCGATAACAACCTGAGCGCTCGCGATGTGTGCATTTAATGCATCGTACGAAAATCGTGAAGTGTAAATAAATAATACTTCGTATATAATGTATCTGTGCACAAATGCTTCATGACAAACAACACTTAAATTCATTAATTACACTTTGATCGTCATCATCAGTAATAAAACTCCCAAGCATTTCCCTGAGGGTGAACATGGTTAAGTGCGAATGCACGGGGTGATGCTATGAGGGGGAGTAAAGTTAAAATCCGTTGGCATTCGCCAGTGAGTTAACGTAAGCTCCCCCGTGTGATCAAATTGCGATTCCCAGGAACCATTACACCATAAAGGCACCATAGTGTGGTTAATAAATATAATAGTGCGAATTAATAAATACCCCTCATAGCATCACCCCGTGCATTTGCACTTAACTATGTTCACCCTCGGGGAAATGCTTGGGAGTTTTTTCCTTGTTCTCGGCGTCGCTAGTAGATTCCCCTTGTAGCACCTAGTCAGGTGAAAGGAAATCTTCGTTGGCGTCCATCGCAGAGCTCACTTGGGTTTTGATGTCTTGGTCATCCATGTCCATAAGTGCCTGGGCTAGTTCCGGGTCGTTGTCCGTTGGGGTTCGGGCAGGTGCAGCGCGACGCGTCGGTCGAGAGCTGGCTGCCAGGACTCCGCGTTCCGCTTCGCCGCGAGGCTTAGCGTGGCGGGTTGGCATGCTCTGCTGAAGGTCTTCGCTTCTCAGAGGACACCGGGATCATTTGTCCAAAAAGGTGGTGTCGGCGTGTACCTGACGTCTTCCTGCACGATTCCCGTAGTTTCACTGGTAGTCACATGATTTTAACCGTTGCTAGGTACGATGATTGATGGAGCCGATGTGAACGCGTGTGCACTCTTCAGCGCCACCTGGTGGTCCTCTCGTACTATGGAGTGCTCGCGTTTTGCTAACGTTGCGTCGCTGTGCCCAGCGTGCGCGCGCGTCAGCGCTACATTAGATTATATTGGGCCCTTCATGATGCGCTCGCGGCCGTTTAGCTAACTCCAGATATACCAAATTTGGTTTTGTGACGTAGATCAATGACAAAATATATGACTGGTGCAAACATGATAATCCTGACACGCATGTCGTGTAAGAACATGACAACCTACCACGTTCATAGTCTGCTCGCGGCCGTTTCGCTAGCTCGACGTGTAATAAATTTGGTATCACGTGACGTGAATGGATGACGAAGGTAAACGACACATCCAAACATAATATTTACTTCGATCTCGTAACAGTGGGCTGACTTTAAAGTGACATAATAACAGTTCTCATGCATGCTACGTATAGCATCGATTCCCACTGAACGTGGGATCTGCCTTTTTTTTTTCTAGGAGTTGTTGCTCACACCCCCTCAGGTGCATTGGCTAAGAATTGATTATGCAACTTTTTTTAACATGTCAATTGATACATATTCATAACAAGAAAGGGAACGAAAATGCGATGAAAAACATAAATAGAGCAATAAATTTATTTGCGCTTCAGGTCAAACAGCTAGTAAAGACTTTGTTAAAAGTTACACACTTGTAGCTAATCACAACTCATATAATACTCCCCCCCACTAGCCCAAGTTCTGCCCCAAAAAAGCCTGTCACACGATCTATTCTTCTTTAGAGAGTTTTAAGGTCGGGGAGCCGAATCTGCTTGCGCACGCATGCTTTTGCATTCCTTGTGATCCTATAACCACATCGTGTGCGGGCGTTCTTATTTCTTTAATGGCGGAACTGTTCATCTCGGATAATGTTCGTAAAGCGCAAAAAAAGATCACATCATTGTGCACAACCACGCGCTTCTTTCATCTTCTTCCTCTTTTGTTTTGTTCATATTCTGCTCAACACCCATACGGTGCAATTTGTTCGGTGTGGGATGCATAACATTACTTAACACATTTGCATGACAATTTCTTGCCAAAATCACGTGTCACCAGGCACTGGACATGAAGTATGATACAATAGGCACGTAACGTCTTTCCGTGCAAAAACAAAATATCGCAACACTGGCCACGTCACATGTTCCCGCCAAGACCACACAGGAATAGTCACGGGGTAAAAGGTCATTCTTTCGGCCCCGCCGCGGTGGTCTAGTGGCTAAGGTACTCGGCTGCTGACCCGCAGGTCGCGGGTTTGAATCCCGGCTGCGGCGGCTGCATTTCCGATGGAGGCGGAAATGTATGCCCGTGTGCTCAGATTTGGGTGCACGTTTAAGAACCCCAGGTGGTCGAAATTTCCGGAGCCCTCCACTACGGCGTCTCTCATAATAATATGGTGGTTTTGGGACGTTAAACCCCACCAATCAATCAAAGGTCATTCTTTTAGATTATCCGGGACTGGAAAATATGTCCGAACAATCGAATGTCGAGCTATCGAAAGCATCTAGAATACACTAAATAAATGTTATTTACATCAATCCACTTTCATTTTTATGTGCGACAACTCTTCGCACCATGCGTCGGGAAAAGCTGTTGTGCTACCGTTTTCAATAAATGTCTCCTTGCGCACCTGTGTGTTCATGTCACTATTTCTCGTTCCGTTCGTAATGTGCTGCTCTCTGTTCTAGTCGAAACGTCCGTTTTGGGCTAGTTGGTTCATACTTGCAGCAAAACAGCGCCGGAGACAACAAAAGACCAGAAAAGGAGGAAGACACTCAGACAAGGGTTTCGGATAAGGCATGCCAGATTTCTTGATGGAATCGTTTTTCGTTCGCAGTACGAGTGACCATGTCATGCACTTTCATATTCCCTGTAGTTTTCTTCTGTTTGTTCATGTGGATGCAGTATTTTTAATTCTGTCAAAATACTGAGTAAAGTTTTTATTATTAGTGCACATTGTGTACGTATTCTTCTTCTCATATGCTCAGTTTTTTTTTATTTCTTTGGTGCTGTTTTACTACTTTATTGTACTTGATCATTCCTAGCAGTCTGTGAGTAACGCGGGTTATTCATCGTCGCCGGCTGCCGCATTAGCAGCCCGTGTGACCTGTTGTGGAACTCATCCGCAGCACGGTCTTCATCGTGAGAACGTGATACTACCGAAAAAAATGTTATTTAGCTGGCAGCACACCTTCTAAGTAATCGGTAACATCTGGCAGTGCGTTTGACAACCAGCTGCAGTCGTTCGAAAAACGCGTGCCGACGCACCCCAAAACAAACGTTCCGAGTTGCCGTCGTCACTGCCAACGTTGGCGCCAGCACGCTTGCGAGTACCTGCTTCTTAAACTAAAATCAAAAACAACACTTGTTTATATTCAAATTAATTTACTAAAGTTATTAAAATGATACAGATCATTTAGAATGTATTTAAGAGATTAGACATTCCGTCGTGCATACCAACGTGCAGCCAGCAGGGCCTAATGGATCCCTTGTTGTAGGGTGGATATTTATAAGGCTTCTTTTTAAATTTGGTAATAGTGTCGTGCAAGGAGAAAGTAAAGCTCAGAACAAACACTTAGGTCACATTTCTGAAGCCGGATTAGAAGGCTCCTCCTCACCAGATTTTCCCTATCTTGGCCCCGTCAGCGATGCCAAGCGAAGAGCGAGCCGGCGTTCTTGAACTGCGCGGTCACTATTGTCATCGTCGATCTCCACTTATAGCCTGCGAGCACTGGAAGACGCGACTAAAAAGTTCCAAAGGAGACAGCAAAACTGCGGCGCCGAGCCTTTGAGGAGGAGCTGTCGCGCCTTACACAACAGACGCTTACGATAGAATCCTCAATGAAGTACGCACGCAACCATGAAGAGCAACGCTCGCTGTAGACCTGCAAAGCATTACGACATCCGCGAAACGCAACGACTGCATAAAATTTTGAATTCACAACCCCACCTGGCTGGTTCTGTCAACAACATGGGTCATAGGCATAGGACGCGCTGCTAGAGGACGCATGAAAAGACAGCGCGACCAGTGATGCCCAGTAGGCTTTGCAAAAGCACCTCACTTCACACACGTGTTATGCGGCTGGGATAGCGAAAGTCTTTCCAAAGCTTTCCTTCCTCTATGGTGCCGTTAGTGACAGCCATAACTAAATCACCGTCGAGCTCTTCCATTGTGACGAAAGGTACATTTTACACCGATGCCAGTGACGTTAGCAGGAGGTGGCACAGCGGGTCCATGCCCCAAATTTTTTTTTCGTCATTGTGTACAGAGCGCAAAATAAGCCCTTTCCTGCGTGGCCCCCGCTTCAGGTGAAAGAGATACTACCCCCCCTCTCCGCCTCGAAAAATTTGTCTGCCTACGCCCCTAACCCATGCCTATAAATTTGTCTCTCTAGTGCATATAGAAATACGTTGGAGATACAAGGGGAAATATTATAGGTAGTGGAGGCCAAAAGTATTCCTAATAAACACACTCGACTTAATAATAAAATGTGGAACCTTAGTTCAGATTTAAAGCTGAAACCAGGATGACCCACTTACACTGTCTTAGCCAAGTTAGCCAGAGTAATGGTTGCACATTTCTTGCTTGTAGAGTGTCATTTAATGTAATGTCAGTGACGTAAGTGTACTTCTCCAGACGAGCTCTTAGCACGTCTTGAGAAGCTCTGTATTTGTGAATGAAGTGACACAGTATCCGCTGCTATTTCGACACTTGCCTTCTGGGCAAGCGCACATCGTTACTGTGTTCCGCTTGCAGCGTCGTGGTCTCGGAGTACTTTTTTCGCATTTGTCGTCATGACAATTGCTGCTTGAGACTTCCTTCGCAACTTCTCCCATTTTCGGGTCACAAACAGGTTTATCATCTGCAGAATAAAAAAAAGAACGTGACGTAGTGAGAAGTCAACGACGGTTACATATTTCTGGAGCATGTTTTTTGACAGACAAAATATACCAGAAGATATGCGACTGCATAGCACAATGTTCTAATGGCTACCAAGCAGAAAAGTAGGCAACATTGCATAAAGCTAGAAGACTAATGATTTGCTTGCACTTGTGATGCTCTATTTGTTGTAGCAATAAAAATGACAAACATATTTCCCATGATTGCACAGGACTGCAATGTAAGCAAGAATATCATGTCCATATGTAATTTGATTTACAATGAAACACATGAAGCACCAAGTGCAATAATTCTCAAAATGTTAAGCATCTGGTGTCATAGTTATTAAACTGCATTTCAGAATTTCTGTTCATCCTTTGCTTGGCACAAATGCTCAAAGGAACACTACAGCATACAGATATCGAAATACATGTGACGTAACTTTGCTCTGCACAGACACTCAAAGAAGCACTCTAAAATACAGATATCGAAATACATGTGACGTAAGTCCTAAATGGAGGTACTGCGTTAACCTTGTTCCTGCCGAAGCAGGGTATTTCGACGGTACTTTTGCACACAGGTGAAAGAGTATCCCAGAATACAAGTACGAAACACTTGAACAATTCTACAAATACTGAAATACTTTATTAGTTTTGTATATTCTGATGTTCCGCGAGCACAATTATTAGTGAAAGCATGCTATTCAACTATGTCACTCCAATTACAAACGCACAATAGTGAAGTTAAAAAAGTATATCTTTATATTACACATGCATTTACTACACACGATCTATTCTGCTCAGAGGGTTGTTGCGTTCGTTGCACTTAAGTAACAGCAGCTTCTCAAATAGGCTGTTTTCTGGGCACCAACGATTCTGCTTCAACACAGAACTCGCGAAGTGGAAACGTTGTTGTGGCACTGTACATGGCCATGTTATAACTAATAGGTAGTGTTACAACTAATAGGCACCTTAACGCCACCCCGCGAAAAAAAGGGGGGAGGCTGCACAAGCCTTGAGAGAGATCTACTCTTGATGTCAAAATCGAGACGGTAACTTCTTGATTCTGACATCAACTGAGTTGGATGCACGTGTCATTCTGTGCGTGTTGGGAATCTTCTGTTGACCTCCCTCGACGACCAGCGGCGCATCTTTTATTAGCTAAACACTAAAAAGTCTTCTCTTCCCTCTTCTAAGCACATGAGCTGAAGTCAGACAAGGAGAGTGGCTCAAAGCTTACACTAAGACGCGCAAAGTTTAATACACAACGAAGTTGATCAGTCCAATGCTGATTTATTGATACCTATGCAGAACTTGGCTGTAGTGAGGTTGTTGCAAGCATGTTCGTCCTTTTTGCCTTATCATTCACAGTTCTGCACCCATGGTACTCGATGCTATCGTGGTGGCACAATAGCGCCACTGGCAGAGCCACGGGTTTTGTTCGCCTTTTGGTCGGGTGGATCTTGCTTCAGAGAACGCACATGAGCAGTTTTGCCGCAAGTTTGCGCGCCTTGTATTCGGACCTTGTTGTAATCGCACGCTCTTTTGTTCCAATTCCCCAGCCTTATGCTCTTCTCGGCGCTGCCGTTTACGTTCGAGCATGGCGGCAAGCCTAACATTATTGATTACGGCTTCTCCCTCAGGAGTGCGATTTATTTTCGTGGGACCCATGGCCCGTATGGTTAGGCACGAGTCGCTTAGGAGCCATTTCTTAGGCTAACACTCGCCTTCTTCGTTTTCACTGAACCAATGGTTTGTTGTGACATTTACGTAATTTTAATCTGAAAGTTTTTTCACCATGAAGTTCACCAAGGTTTAGGCAACGTATTTCTGTTACGGTTATGACGTTCATATAATAGACGCGAACGAATCAGGGACAAAGAACTTTAAGATCTGCCGCCAGTAATGGAACTGGCAACGTTTCGGCCACACCACGGATCACCCGACGCTCTACCGACTGACCTAGCAGGACACATTCTTCTAGCGTTCCCGAATGTGCCTTACATCGTTCACATATCATCTCTTACAAGGTGCCCTTTGTTGGCAGAGTAGGGCGAGTTACAATACCTCGATGCACGCGCCTCGCTTAGGGTGGAGACTAAGGAGATTTAAATAACTATTGCTGGAGTGGAGGCCGCCTATACATACCAATGGGGTGCAGTGAAGCCGTGGCGGCCATCTTGTCATAGGCAAGATACGGTAGCCAAAACCCGCCCGCCGTTTCTTTCTCTCGTGGTTTAAAGGTTAATTAGGGGTATTAAATGGTAAGCTGTCAAGAATAAGAAGTCAAATGGCAAACAAGAATACAATCGACCTTATTCTGTTCCCTTAAGAATTTTTCTTGCAAGAATGCACACCGACGAAGGGTGTGTAACGCTTGGTTTTAAAAAATGGCCACGCATGCGCATATGCGCATAAAACGCCACACATGCGCATAAAAGGGTGTTTAACACTCGCCGCTTGGCTACAGAGGGCGCTGACAGACACTCCCACTTCTAAATTCCCATACAAACCCAAAAAAGTGGGTGGAGGGAAGGCCGCTGTGATAGCTCAGTGGTTAGAGCATCGAACGCGTTATTCGATGGTCGTAGGTTCAATTCCTGCTCACGGCTGGTTATTTTTTCACCCACGTTTCTTTCATCTCATTTACATTCCATTTGTTTTAATAACTTCCCCTGTACATTCCTTGCATTACTGTCTGTTAGATCTCATTAATATTGTGTCAAAACACGGAAGAACGAGCCCTTAGGTATACACTTCTTTCCCTTATTTCATTTAACGAGGGTCTCGTACTGGCAGACTTGGTGTCATTAGGTTGTATACGAGGAACTACTAATCAGCTGCCCACTCGTAATAAGTTCACGTGCTACGTGATGCCAAACATGCGCATAAAAGAGTGGTTCACACTCGTAGCTTGGCTTATAGATGGCGCTGATTGTCAATCCTACTTCTAAATTCACAAATAAACCCAAACAAGTGAATGGAGGGAAGGCCGCTGTGGTAGCTCAGTGGTTAGAGCATCGAACGCGTTATTCGAAGGTCGTAGGTTCAATTTCTGCTCACGGCTGGTTATTTTTCCATCCACTTTTCTTTCTTCTTATTTACATTCCATTGGTTCTAATAACTTCCCCTGTACATTCCTTGGCATTACTGTCTGGTAGATCTCAATATTCTATATATATATATATATATATATATATATATATATATATATATATATATATATATATATATATATATATATATATATATATATATATATATATATATATATATATATATGTATGTATGGGCAAGTACGGCGTCATTGTAGAGTGACATTCTCAGTAAGCTATGAAATACCTGTGAGTACCATCTAAAGAAATCGTTTGAAAAAAGGTTTGGGGTGTGGCCTCACTGGTGATCACATGCCAGTAATGCACTCCTTCATGAGAGCAGGATTCACCACCTTGGTGCAGTACTTGGCCACTACCTCCCATGAAAGCAGCAAATAACCCTTGGCCCACAGTCCCCAGTGGCTTAGAAGCAACTGTAAAAGTCGGCAGTCAGACCTGCGATGTAGCCGAGGGTGCTAAGAATCTCTGGGTCTGGACAGGCTGCCATTACAATCTGAACTTGGCTACGTTACACGCTAGAACTCCACCAAGTGAGGCTAGTCTAGCTGTGCTATTCGTGGATTTATAAGGTGTTAAATGAGATGTTATAGCACTCAGCGAAATACGGAGGACGCGTGAGGCTTATACAGTGCTGAAGAACGGATATGTCCTATGCTACCATAGAGCATCTTCAGTTGACAGAGCAGAGCTAGGAGTGAGGTTTCTTTAAACAAGAACATCGCTGGCCAAACAGATGAATACTATAGCATCAGTGATACGGTGACAATTATCGTAAATAAGTTTAACAAGAGGTACAAGTTGAAGGGGTTACAGACCTACGTGCCTACACCGAGCCATTATGATCATTTGGATGAACGCTTCCACAATGACGTGGAGTCAGCTACTAATTAAATCACAGTATACTAATCTGATGGGCGACTATATGCCAAAGTAGGCAAGAAACAGGCTGGAGACTATACAATTAGGTAACATGATTGGCTTCAGAAATGCCAGAGGACAGTTATTAGTAGTTGGCAGAACGTAATAAATTGTGAACATTGAATACCTTCTTCGGAGAACGGGTCAACCACAAGTAGACGTGGTGGAGTCCTAATAGTGACACTAAAAATTAAATAGACTTCATTTTGTGCGCACACCCAGAAGTAGTAAAGAATGTAGAAGTGCTTGGCAAGATCCAAAGCAGTGGCAATAGAAGAGTAAAAGTTCGTACTCGCCTAGATTTGAATGAACAAAAGCATCAAGTGATACGCAAAGTATCAATTACCGAGCTAGCGGTGAAAGGAAAACTACAGAAATTCAGTTTCGTTTCAGAATAGATTCGCGCCTCTAAATGGGGTAACTAACGTAAGCGTTGACACATTTAACGATAATACTACTGCTATAGTGTGCAATGGGGGTCGGAACCATTGTCATTGGACAGAACACTGGCAAAATATCACAGAAAAAGAACCTCGTTAAGAGACGACAAATCATCAAAGTCTGAAATGCAACCGACACAATAGAGCTAGTGTAGCTTTCGAAGTTATTAAAAAGGCGTAAGGTAGCCCAAATGGAAGGTGTAACATGGAGCCCGCCGCAGTGGTCTAGTGTCTAAGCTACTCTACCACTGACCCGTAGGTCTCGGGGTTGAATCGCGGCTGCGATGGCTGTATTTTCGATGGAAGTGACAACGTTGTAGGCCCATGTGCTCAGATTTAGGTGCACGGTAAAGAACCGAAGCTGTTCTCAATTTTCGGAGCCCTCCACTACGGCGTCTTTCATAAACATATGGTGTTTTTGGGACGCTAAACCCTACATATTAATAGAAGGTATAATATGGAGAGAATCGTGCAGGCTGTAAAAGCGGCAGACGCCTAAAAGCTGTGAAATCAAACTTGTGCATAGGCAAAACTTAGATGTACGAATTCAGGGACAACGAAGGCAATGTTATAAACAATATAGATAAGATAGTTGAGGTGGAAGAGGAGTTCTACAGATAGCTGTTCAGAAGTGGAAACAACCACGATGATATCGTAAGAAGCAATAATAGCCCAAATGAATTCGGCATTCTATCAGCAACAACAGCAGAAATAAGATTGATTGATTGATATGCGGGGTTTTACGTCCTAAAACCACTATATGATTATGAGAGACGCTGTAGTGTAGGGCTCCGGAAATTTAGACCACCTGGGGTTCTTTAACGTGCACCCAAATCTGAGTACACGGGCCTACAACATTTCCGCCTCCATCGGAAATGCAGCCACCACAGCCGGGATTCGAACCCGCGCCCTACGGGTCAGCAGCCGAGTACCTTAGCCACTTGACCACCGCGGCGGGGCAGCAGAAATAAGAAAAGCCTCAGAAGGAATGCAAGGAGGGTAAGCCGCTGGTTTTTATACGGTAACAGCAGGCCAGCTGAAAGATGGCGGACAAGTTGTGATCAAACTGACCACCTTATATACCAAATGTCTCTAGACGAGAAGAGCACCATCATCTTGGAAGAATGCCAACATCACTCTCATTCATAAAAAAGGGGACGTCAAGGATTTGAAAAAACACAAGCTGATAAGCTTACTGTCCGTTCTCTACAAACTATTCATAAAAAAATATACCTAATTGCATTTCGTGCTGGCTACTTCACAATAGACCATATTCATACTACACAACCAAGTGAGAGAGGTGCTCGGAATCCAACGAACCCTTTATATATCCTTCATTGATTACAAAAAGGCATTTTACTCAGTCTAGGCATTAGTATTATAGCAGGCACTAAGAAATCAAGTCATCGACAACCCCTACAACAACATACTGAAAGAAATCTACAGCGGATCCACAACCACCACATTTCTCTATAAAGAAAGCGACAGAATCCTAAAAAAATGGGGGTGCAAGGCAGGGGGACACTATATCTCCTATGCTTTCACCGCATGTTTACAAAAGGTTTTCAGTACCATGTATTGGGGAAGCATTATGGATAAGAGATAATCGAGAGTATCATAGTAACCCGTGATTCAAAGATGACAGTGCCTTGGTTACTGACTCAGGGGACGAGTTACAGGTCATGATTACTGAGTTGAATGCGGAAAGCAGAAAAGTGGGACTGAAAATGAATATGCACAAAACGAAAGTAATGTGCAACAGTCTCAGCAGAAAACAGCGCTTTACGATAGGTGCAGAGACACTGGAATTGGCAAGGGAATATGTCTACTTAAAGTACGTACAGGAACCGCGGAGCTGAGTCATGAGAGTGAAATAACTAGAAGAATAGGAATGTGTCGGATCACATTCAGCAGGCATCCTCTAATCATGAATGATAATACACCACTAATCCTTAATAGGAAGGTATGTAACAGCTACACCTTGCCGGTACTTAAACACAAAGCAAAAACCTAGAAGCTTACGAAGAAGGTTCAGCTTAAATTTAGACGACGCAGTGTGATTTAAAGGAATATGATAAGTGATCATAGTTTAAATAAAGAAGTACAAATAGACATAGGCCGGGCATGTTGCATGAGCCACGATAACTATACTGATCATTAAGGGCATAGATTTTTTAAATGTAACCGGAGCAGACTCTGGCGCTGCGATCATTCAGCGATCATGAAAAATATGATTCTGACATGGATTTGCCTAGTCTTCATGCTTGAGGGTGGGAAACGCACTCGTGGCTTCGTTTATTGCTGTGTTTTCGTTTTGTTCCGAAGCAAAGAACAAACCGTGTTTCACTTCGTGACCCGATTTGAAATGGTAAGCCTAAATGATTAAGGTGGGGAAGCGTATCTGGCAAACATTTGCAGATTTTTGTTTCGCGACAAAGCAGCTTTAAGCCACGCGAAGCCAAAACGAACGTAAAGTACGAAAACTAAGCAAATCCATGTAATACCCATAAATTTCATGTCCGCTGAAGTGCCACACGTTGCAGCTCCTATATATATATATATATATATATATATATATATATATATATATATATATATATATATATATATATATATATATATATATATATTTATTTATTTATTTATTTATTTATTTATTTATTTATATATGGAAACTAGCGCCAGAGTTCTCTCTAGTGTATGTTTAGGAAACTCCATAATTAGGGTAACTCACTCGATTCTTGAAGAAGGCGCACACACGAAGGGCAGACAAAAAGTTGGCTGGGCTGATGAGAATGAATACATCACAGGATGGTGGAAGCAGAAAGTGCAAGACTGGGTTGATTGGCGGACCACGGGAACGGCCTTTGCCCTGCACTGGTGGTAATGAGGTTGATGATGATATCTGTGAGTTAGCTGCAAGTTAAGTGATCTCAGAGCCCTCTTTATTGGGAGTGAAACGTGCGGAACCATGTGTTTACCTAATGCCACAGTTCAAGATGGTGTGCATATTCACAGACACATTAGGAGAAGTATTTGGTGCTGTAAGTCCAGATGCAAAATGCTATATAGGTCTAACGACGTTTCTTTCAAAAAGCACCTTACGGTTATGAATGCGTTCAGAAAGCAAAGTGTTGAGAAATTGCTGAACCGTCAGAGTCGCTAGAGCTAGCAAAGCAAAGGAAAAAAAAAGATGGGAAGAAAGCAAGGATGCAGTTGGCCGCAACGCTGAAAAAGACATCTGATGGGCGAACACGTATCACGAAAGACGATACGCATTTGAGCAAGTGCAGTCTTGAGCACAACACCAATGTCTGCTCCTCCTTTTTTTGTGCATGTGGATAAGACATTCAAAGTTTAAAAATTTTTACTTTGCTACCTGTATAGTCGATACCAGTACACAACGAATGCGATTATTTTCGCTACAACCTTGTGTATGAAATACTACGCAACGTAAATTATTTTACCATTCCTTTTTTCGCGACGAAGGTCATCAGATACAAGGGGTTGCCGAAACTTACCCATAAATAGACTTACAGGCAAAAGTCATCGCCGCAAAAGTGAGACCAATAAGAGCTTGAAAAGCGTTCATTATTTCTTGTTCTGCCTTGTCGCTGCCCTTTTATCCAAGGCTTGCATACAAACGTGGCTCAAAGGCCATGTCATCCAACTGCGTTACTCATTTATTTTTTAAACGTCACTGCGCACATATGGATGACAGTGGCAAAAATGTTTCGATTATTGAAGCTGAGTGACAATGACATGATACGTCTTTGTCACCACTACGCCATCTGCCGCCTATTGGTTTCTTTTTTTGTAAAATGAAGACGTCACGTTTTTTATGATTACAGTAGACAGCGCGAAAAGAATTTTATCAATGTCAGGCTATAACACCCCGGTTTCTTAAAGCAACAGCTTATTGCAACAGTGAACTTTTAATAGAGTATCTTACGAACGTAGTCGTTGCCTTCATAATAACGCTAACGTAGACAATATAGTTCATTAAGATAACGAAGTAATTTTTTCCCGCAAGTAAGCGAAGCCTTATTGAAAATAAACGAGCGAGAACTTGTTACAAAAAAAAATTCGAGGAATTTTAAGCTTCGCCTTTAAGAGTTGAACATAATAGGGATAGTTCGTTCCTAGTGCCTACTGCAAATACTTAGTGTATGATATTTTCTCGAACATGCTATTTACCCATTAAGTGGCCTTGATGGCGCTGTTGCGCGTATTGCTTTTGCAGGGGGTCACTGGCTTTAAACTGTCAAGTCATTATGATAATAATGTCAAGTCATTATGTCAAACTGCCAAGTCATTATGATAACAAAGTACGCTTGTACCACGCATTATTAGGGCAATGTTTCATGTTGTATTTCGAACGGTGTATACAACACGCGTGTGTTTGTGAAGCATGAAAATAACCTTCACTGCATTTCCATGCAGAGGATGTTATTTGTACTGTCTTCACAAGCACAAGCATGCATGTGTGGTAGAACACCCGCTGGCCACGCAAACGACCGAGTTCGATCCACACTCATACCCAAGTGATCCGTGTACGACCCCCACTGGCAGCGAGAATTTTTATTTGCATCTATTTGGACGTTTCGTTCACGCAAAGATCATTTTTCGCTCACAACCAACGACGCTGACACCTGCACCGACGCCAGAATTTCTGCGAAACCAGCTCTTTACGCTATAACGTTAATATTACACCATCTCCCGCTAAAAGGAATCATGCGTGGATGCAAAGCAGTGTGCTGATGGAACGCCTGAGCGGAGATGGTGTACCTAATTGAGAGTTTGTGCTGGCGCTAACTCTGACATTGGCACCAGCGTTGACGCTGGTGCGCAGGAGAGAATGAAGCGCGCGCTCCGCTAAGTAGTGCCACGGCTCCACTAGCGGAGTATTCAGCTGTAGCACCACCTGTCGTGCGCGCCGCTCTTTATAGTAGAGGATGTTTAGAGAGAGATGAGCGAGCAAGAGAAGAGATGGGGGGGGAGGGGAGGTGCGCAAGCACAGTGGGAGTGGGTGCCGCGAGAAGGTCGAGGGAGTGACGGACACACAGCCCCCTGTCATAAGCTGCTTCACATCTAAAAATTGGAGGAGGCTCGAGCTCAGTCTTTCAGTGTGCATGTGATAACGTAATCACGCCTCAAGCGCTTCGCTTTCTGAACTGCTGGCCTTCTTCGGTTCTTGGTGGATGCCTCAACGGTGCCGTGACTTCACCCTTTCAGATGCCAGCAATGAAAAACTATCTGTAAATGTTTCACATCACTATAACGATTAAGGCACCTAATATTCTATAGAATCAAGAATAATGGGATAATTGTTGTACTTATATGTCTCATAGTAACTCCTCCTAACTAAGCTGGAAGTAAATGTCTTTCTTCTCTAAGTAATTGATGCTTACTTTTCGAGCAAACAGAATAAAATCACAGGGTACGAATGTAGTGTAAATTCATTTTAGGTGATGTCCGTTTCGAGCAAAGAAAGCTTCTGATTTTATTGCTTGCAAAAACCGGCCCATCGTACGAATCGTCAAACGAGGTTGCACGTTCAGAAAGGCGATCCTATTGTCCAAGGGTCGAGACGTTGACGAAGGGACCAGACTTCAGCTCGAAAATAAAACTGTTTCTTCAGGCCCCGCCGCGGTGGTCTAGTGGCTAAGGTACTCGGCTGGTGACCCACAAGACGCGGGATCGAATCCAGGCTACGGCTGCTGCATTTCTGATGGAGACGGAAATGTTGTAGGCCCGTGTGCTCAAATTTGGGTGCACGTTAGAGAACCCCAGCTGGTTGAAATTTCCGGAGCCCTCCACTACGCGTCTCTCATAATCATATGGTGGTTTGGGACGTTAATCCCCATATATCAATCAAAAGGAAAGTTAGATTACAGCAAAACACCAGTACTGATAGCAGCGACCAGAGCGTCGGCCGTCGATCAACTGGCAAGCGGTGAAGTGCGTCGGCATTCATACTCGGGCCATCGAATAATCAGCATTTTCACTGGCCGCGTCGGTTCCAGAATAATCTTTATTGCTCGCGAAGTCGGCGTATTCTTTAAAAAAATGATCTACTGCCATCCCGAAGCTTCTCTAACAGTGTTGGCACGGTTTGTGCTGAGAATTACTGACTGTGAAACAGGGCGATAAGAAAACTTGAGGAGGGAATTTGGCATTGCCCCCTCTGAAAAAGTCATCGTCTTGACGCTGTAACAAAGGCCTAAAGTACAATAATATAGGAAATAAACAATAAAGACAAGCAATAAAGCACAGGCACGAAATACAGTTCTCAGGTTTGGGCATGAAATGGCTTGAGTCGCACGACATGGGCGAACTCAGGCCGCGCATGGTGCGGTTGGGAGTTCGTGATGCCGTCGGGAACAACCTCCTAGTCGAGTGGGACGAGACGTCGTACTACTCTATACGGTCAGAAGTGCCGTCACAGAAGTTTTTCACTGAGCCCACGTCAGCGGATTGACGTCCCTACCCAGGCACGGTCCCCTGGCTTTTACTGCACGAAGCTTCGTCGAAGATTGTAACGGCGCCTGTCAGTCGCTTGATGATTCTTCATGCGTAGGCGGGCGAGTTGGCAAGCTTCTTCCACGCACTGAAGGTAGGCGGTGACGTCGAGGTTCTCTTCTTCACCGACGTTTGGAAGCATAGAGTCGAACGTCGTTGCCGGGCTCCTTCTATCGACCAACTTGTACGACGTCATCTGAGTTGTTTCTTGGACGGCCCTATTGTACGCGAAGGTCACGTACGGAAGGCTTTCATCCCACGTCTTGTGTTCGACGTCGACGTACATCGCCAGCATATCGGTCATGGTCTCTCTCTCTAAAGGATGATTTACACCGGCGGCTAGCACCTGTCGTGCGACAAAGTTAGTCGCAAATAGTCGTATTGGTCGCAAAGCAAGTCCTCTGGCTAGTTGCTTGCTGCCCGATATTTAATCACGTGACTTCAGTCGCAAAATGGCTGTAACAATCAGTGAAGCGCAGAATTGACGTCAGCCTTTTCTTACATTGGGAGTTAGTCTTATCGAATGCGAAGCACCTCTTTGTAACGATGCGAGCCTTTGTAACGACCCCGTGTAACGCTTTCCGTCCGTGTCTCTATGCCAACGCGCCGCACCGCGCTCCTCTCGCCTAAGGCATTGGGGCGTTGCCAAGTAGGTCACGCCTTCCCTCGCAGTGCGCGCTGACGTCACGCTCTCCCTCGCCTGTCGCGCACTCACTGTGTCTCACCTCTTTCACGCTTCACCCTCTTCACTGCTAGCAACCTCCAAGCGCAAACTCTTTCATCTCTTTTGAACACTCTTTCAGCTCGTTTATCTCTGATAGAGAGAACCCCGGAAAGCGAAGCTCCTTCGCCTGCCGTAACATGCGCCAAATCGATTTGGCCTAACCCAGCCTTCGCCGGTGTTGCAAGAGTTAGCAGAGCCGATCATGTTCGCGAAAGGCGACGTCGCGCCTGCAACATCAACGAGGCGCCAGCCAGAGAAGCCGAACGCAAGCGTCGGCAATGGAAGACCAATGACATTGGCGAGGTGCGAGGGAAGCACGCTGATCACGTTCGAGAAGGGAGACGGCGCTTGGGTAACACCGATGACACGCGAGTCAAGGAATCCGAGTGGAAGGGCCGACAGTGGAAGGCCAACGCTGGTGAATCCTCGATGTAGCCATCATCGGCAACGTCTCGAAGTGCCGCATGCCTTCCACCAAGGCACCCGCCCGCAGGCATTGGGCTCCGCCCGCCGATCCGGAGGCGTCTCACCACCGCAACTTCAATGGCGTCCGCGCGTGGCATGAGCCGTCCGCGGCGCTGCCAGCAATGCCTGGTCCGATACCAGCTTCCAACGAGAGCTCCTCCAACGTAGATTCGGTCACAACTGCCGCGCGTGTGACCACCTGTGGTTCGACAACCAGCTGTCCAACGTCGGTTCCATCCACACCCGCAAGCGGCTGGAGGTGGCAACCGAAGTGATTCGACGCGAGTTAGGCGCGCACCCGTCCTACATGGCAGTCTGCGCCGCTTGGAAGGAGTCACTGACGTCGGGCAAGGTTCCGACGATGAGCGTCAGGCACGTTACTCTCCTCGCCCACCGGAACTTCCCGAGCTCAAGTGTTCTTCTAGCCCCCACGTCGACGCCTGTTTCAACTGGGTCAACGCCGTGCGCACCGCTGCTGCTTCGCATCCCATCAGGATTCCCTTCGGGAAGACGTCCACAATTGTTTCTTTTGTTTTGTTTAAGAAAATGTATTGCCACAAACGTCAATAACACTCGACAGAACATTTCCTTCTTAGACATACTCTAACGATGATGACAAAACAGGCGTCATTTACATGAACATGGATATGAGATGACGTTGAAAGAACATGTACATTCGATAGTTCACACAAACACAACCTCAAAAAATACTTCAAGGTAAACAAGAGACAAAATAAAACATAAATATGTACATTTTGCATATTTACATGTTGGCATGCCATTTCTGTCGGCGCATCGACAGATCAGCCTACCAATACCATGCCGGCCGAAAGACAAGTTTCACTCGTCCATCATAGACCGACACAAAAATGCAAGACCAGTGCCGATGAAATTCCTCTTCACTGAGGAAGAAGAGCTCCTCCGACAAAACAGACAGCAGCTCCGAGTACAATCGTTCTAGGATCTGGTAGAGCGCGCGGTGGCGGCGGCCCGCTCAAACCACCTCGCAGCGGTTGCGCCAGAGGCAGAAAGAACCGGCAACAATGAGAAGACAAGCGAAGCGGCCTCGCGAACAACGCCCAGAAGAAACGAAGCGATTTACTCTGAGGCAGTGAAATCCGGCATGTACGGCTCTCCAAAAAACGCGAGCAATGACACAATGCCTCACAAAATGCTGATTTGAATGATTTGATGCGTGAAAGGCTATCTTCATCTGAAAGGTACAAGGTTATATCATCAGCGAAAGCTGTGACTTTCACGACACCGCTACCACGAAGCGCAAGACCCCGGACACGTGAATCCGCTTCGAGAGAACGCAAGTATGGCTCTAGGCTGAGGACAAATACCACAAGAAACAATGGACATCCCTGACGGACCCCACGTATTATGGAAAAAAGGGCACTTTCCCAGCCATCCAGAACTACTGTGCTTTTAAAACCAGTGTACGTATTTTTAATCATTTCCACAAACGAATGAGAAAAGCCGAATACTGTGAGCACATTAAGGATATATGCGTGCTCTAGTCGGTCAAACGCTTTTCCTGGTCCAAAGACACAAGGATACCACGCGCAGATCGCGACAGAGTATAGGCTATGATATCCCGTGTGGTATATGACAAGCTGTGTATTTCCCGTCCAAGCACTGATGTAGTCTGGTGATGACCTACTAGGGTGTTCAACAGACCCCTGAAACGTTGAACGGCTACCACCGCGAATATCTTATAGTCAACGTTGAAGAGCGTGATAGGTCTCCGATCTTCACGATTAACAGAGGAAGCATCACCCTTTAGAATAAGCACAATACGTCCATCTCGAAAACTTCATGGAAAGACACCGTCCTCGTAGCATCGCCGGATTACCGTGGTAAAGGTAGCACCAATCTCATTCCAAAATGTCAAGTTAAACTCAACAAGAAAACCGTATAGCCCTGGGGCCGTTCCACGTTTCATAGATTTCAGTGCCGCCTTTACCTCTTCAGCCGACGGAGGGATGTGCAGGCAATCCGCAGCTTCTTGAGGAATACGGGGCAAATTTCTAAGCATTGGCGGTGTTTCATCACAGTTAGTCCGCATGGCCGAACAAGACATTGGTTCAAAATGCGCCAAGAAAACAGATCGATCACGCGTAGGAAGCCGCTGCACAGGTGGTATTTGTGCTGTCATAGAGACAGATGGCTGTGATTGCGCGAAAAACGAATGTCTCGCGTAGCGGAGCACCTCGGGATGTGCACATGGGTTGTTTCTACAGCGCCATGCTGCTGCCGCCAGGGACGAAGCAGCAGTCAAGCGCTGAAAGCGTTCACGCACACGCTGCCACGCTCGCATCAGAGGAGAAGGCGTCTTGGCGTGCAAAGCAACGCGTAACTTCATCGCAGTATCAGCAAGCTCTTCAGAAACGCGTCGACGAAGCGAACGCCCCTCTACTGCGCAGCGCAGGCACCACTGTGTTTTAAGCGCATCCCAATCTTCAGGACCAGACGCCATGAGCGACACACGTATTACGCGTCACAAATCTGATCTTGAGCGCGCGTCCTGCAGGACGCGAACATCAAGACGCCATGGCTTTTCCGAAAAAGAAAATGGAACTTCGAGCTTCAAGACAATAGGCCGATGATCAGATACGCACACAGGAGAAGGTGGGAAGGACGGAACGTATAAATCGGAGACAAACGCCTCTAACGCTCGTGGGATATAAGCCCGGTCGAGCCTGCTGGAGGATCGTCCACGTCGCCATGTCCAAACAAAGGTATTTCCGTGCACTACATTGTGCGCGTCTATTAATGAAAAGTGGTGGACAAGGCGACGTAGCTCGCGTGAATTCCAAGCAGACCAGCCCCAGCCAGGACCTTGTACATCGGTTCGCGTATTTAGAACGCAGTTGAAGTCGCTAATCCGAATGACATCACGACCGTCAGGAAAAAACACATTCAGGTCTCTAAAAAAGTTGTTAGACTTTCCAGCTTGCGCTGGCCCATACACACACAGTATCCTTAATCTGAAAGAAAAGTAGCTACAGTCTAAAGCCAAAACCTTGCCCACGCCATCGTAAAAAGCATGATGATTCCGTAATAGAGCTCGATTAAAAATAATAATACCTACTCCCGTAAAACGAGATGTAGCGAAAAAGAAATCACAATCTAGGTTGAACTTTCGTTTAAAAGAAAGCAAGCACGTCGGATAGCGAGAAGAGATTTGGTTTCCTGGAGGCACAAAACATCACAATTTGCAGCGTGGGCGACACTAATCAGTTCAGCCTGCTTTGCCGGACTGCGAAAATTCTGAACGTTCAATGAAATAATAAGCAGTGTAGTAGCCATAATAAAAAGTAAAGGCTAACCTGGACGCATAGTTCTAGACGGTGCCCTGGAAAGTGTCCAGGGGACACTTCCTCAACCAAATTACAACGCCCTGTTCGACCCTCCAGAAGAAGGTCGAGGTTTTTTGGACCGTTGGGATTTACCACGGCCATCACTGCGTTCATCGGGGCAAGAGCTGGAAGTGTGCCCTCGCTTTGTTTCACGTGGAGCTCCCATTTGGACGTCAAAATCGGCAAGGCTAGACAGTCCGATGCTACTATCCAATCCCAGGCTGAAACCGTCTTTCGAAGACGTTTCCTGAGGTGGTAGGGACTGAGCCACCGGCAAGCTTGGATCCACATCCCTGATGCTGGCAGCACTGTCCACGTCTCGGCAGGCCGGTGTAGGCATCCTTTGTGTGGGCGATTTTTTACGTGTACGACGCGATGTCGAAATGGTTTGAGCGGCCGCAACAGAAGTGTCTGTGGTATTTTCGCCACTGTTTTCTGAAATAACAGGGCTCGTAGGGTCAACTCCAACAGCAGCAGCCTGAGAACTGGGGTCATTTGCGCACTGAACATCAAGTTGCGTTAGAGAAGAGACGCCGACGCCGTTTTCAGGGCAGTGCGTTGCGTCTTTCGAAGCGCACGGTTCCTGCACCTGCGGGGAGGCCGACGCGCCAAGCGTCGCATCGACAATCGCACTTTTGTTGTGCGCTTCGTTTGAAGGAACTTGTAGGGGTGAGGCCAGCACAGCGTCGGTGACCTCCTCTGCGTCCCCCGAGTCGGTAGTTGTTTCCGTTGCCGGTGTCAGTGGTGGAAAGGCACCAGCGGCAGCGTCTGAGTAAGAGCGGCGGACACGGCAAACCACAGTTGGGTGGCCGTCCCCGCAGCGTCGACACGGGCGGTCACATCCTTCAGTAACGTGACCGTGCACACCGCAGTGACCACAGTACGGTGTTGTGCACTGGGCTCGTAGATGGTCCCCTGAGCCGCATCTTCGACATACACGCTGAAGACCACGGTAGTCAAACGTAGCACGGTGACCGGAGATGCGCAGGTAGTTCGGCACAGGATTAGCGGCGTTCATCTCCATTCGAACATACCGCGTTCCAGTGAGTACGCCACGTCGCCCGCTCATCGAACCACTCGTGACAGTGAGCACCTTGCCATATGGGGATAACGCTTGGACGAGAGCTTCGTTTGAGACGAACGATGGCAGGAACAGGCAGGCGACGTTGGTCACTTGTGGGCCAACGGGAACAACTTGAACACGCTCGCTGCCAATCACCAGGCAGCCAGCATTGACGATTCGAGACATGGAGGCCATGCTCTTCACGGTGACTTGGAAGTTTCGAGCTCCCTGATGCTGCACGCAGTATACCTCTGAGAGGCCGACTATTGAGGCCGTCGCATCAACGACGGTCTCGGCACTTGTCCCCGTAGGGGCAACAACGTCGAAGACAAGCGCCTTCGAAGGCGTCCAAGACGCGACGGGCACCATGACTCGTACTGACGGACGCCCCTGACGTAGAACGATCAGGGACGTCCTTAGCACTTGCAAACCGGGCGAAGCTCTTTATAGCGGCACCCATTCGTCCTTCGTAGTCGTAGTCGTAGTGTGTAACAAGTGTTACATTTTGACCTACAAGGTGGTGCCGGTGGGAGATTTCTCCTGTGCGTTGTTGAACAATAAAAAGTTCGCGGCATGCGCGTTAACTAAAAGCCGAATGTTTCTGTCTCTCATTCCCGATTAGCAGCCATTGGCATGTACACTGAGCACTATCTGACAAGAAAGGGATGAAACGATGCGAGATGGTGGTACTTGGAGTATGAATATATGGACGAACAGACACGCAGACAGATGCATGGATGGACGCATGAACGGACGCAGGGGCGAATGCATGGACGAACGCAAGGACGGACGCACTAATAGATGGGCGGATGGACGCACGGACGGTCACACAGACGGACGCATATACGGATGGAAGCAAGAAGGAATGGACGAACGAATGCTTCGCCCCACTCTCCATCATTTACTCCGTGGATATGCTGCCATTTTTGTACAAAACGTGCAATAAAAAGTTTTTTTTGCGCTGGCCCACTTTCGTCAGATACAAACGAGTGCGTTCCTGTGTGTCAACATGGCTGCCACAGTACTCGGTGAAGACGGCGGGGTGCAGCAGCTCGAGCAAAGCATTGAATGTTCGTGGCGGCGTGAGATCGAGCAGAGTCGCCGCCTGGCGGCAACTCGCCGAAACGGCAAAGTGTGGATTGCTCTTTGCATCGTCTGCTAGCCAAGTCATGTTTCTATGTGGGCGTACTTCATGCATGTTCTCCAAGTGTGGTTTGTCCGGTCCTGTCAGCGCGAGTGTAAATGTTTCTACGTATGTCTGAAACGACGTACGAAAGCATTTGGTCTTGCTCAGCTGCTGATGCATTGTAATAAGATCGGTGAGTGCAACTTTCCAGAGTGCTGTTTAATCTCGTCGCACTCTTCATTCACCATAGCAATATCAGAGTGGGTGCAGCTTTATGTTTCAAGCGCATCGAAAAACACTCTTGGCATCCTCCCAAACATGAAGACTAATAAGTGGTGTGTGAATGCAGCGTTTTAAATCCACTTGGATGTAAAAAAAGGAAGAAAAAAACACAGGCCGTGCACTTGCGCCTTGTTAGTAGGTGTGCAACTGCGGCACTGTAGTTGATCGATCATGCGAGGAACCCTACTTGTGTTTATCTGGCCGTGGTACCACTACATAAAAATATTACTATCACATAAACTGTGATACTTCGGCACTTGCACTGTACTTGAAAATGAGTTGCTCTGCGCAATTAGGTGCCCAGATTTAAGAACACTTTAAAGGACCCACGCTTTGAAAATTAATTCAGGCAGCATGTTTCTTATATAATGTCATATAAATTCAGTGAACCTTTCATCTTTTTCACAATGTTTTTTGCGTTTGTGTGACATTGTTAGTGACCAATGAAAGGCAGTGGTAATTTTTTGTCTGAAAAAAAAATACTTGTCCTATTAACTAGGTCTAAACTCCTTGTAGCACTATCATGCTCGTAATCCATCGATAAAAGCTTTCTGCTGAACTCTTATATAATACTTTACTGGTGCAAGAATATGTGCGTACACAATGAAAAGCAGTGTAGCGCAAAGCGCCGTCAGCCACTAAGCTTCCCTGACTAGACTTATCGGCCGCCCTACATTCCGTGGTGAACAGGATAAGATAAAAAAAATAACTGCATTTCAAGCTGCTTGAAGATAATTATGGGGCGAAGCTTTCGGCGGTGATTATTGGGATTAAAGTTGAGATAGTACTGAGACTGATTGTGGTTGCGATACTTTATATTTTTTATTGAAAGGGATAGTGCTGAGACCGATTGTGATATAGCGGTGATTCTTCTTTATAGCTGATATGAGGTCCCGAGTTCCGGGTTACGTTTTGACTTCATAATCACAGCTTCATTAGCTATCGTCTCTGGTGTAGAATTTTCTTGTCGGTATTGCCGCCTTGCATCCGCTTCAAGTTGTGTCAACTGCGCGTCAGCTTGGCGTTTTTCTCGCTTGACCTTTGCTTCCTTAGCCCTAGTCTGTGGTGTAGAACTTTGTTGTCGCCGTCGCCGCTTTGCATCCGCTTTTTTCTCTTTTGTCTCCGCGGTAGCTTCCCGTCGACGGCGACGATGATACTCAGCCAGTCACGCTTTCGTGCGTTCGTCTTCGTCCGTATGAGAGAAGAGAATGTGTGGTATGTAACGTGGTTATATGTATATATAGCGTTACCAGCAGCGTCATCACATCTACAGTTAACCACAGCGCCCTCTGTTGCTTATAAGTTGAAGGTTACATATAAAACGGTTACCACCAACGCCCTCTGTTGCTTATAAGTTGACTGTTACATAGATAATGGTTCAGAAATGTCAGACAGATAAAGGCGTGTTACGGACAGACGGGAGACGGCGGACATCGTGAGGTCTTAAGGAGCTTCGCCCCTAAAAAAATCATATGCGTATAGGGTGCGAACGATGGTACTGAACTAATCGCACAGATATGCGGGCTCTCTGCGATCTTTCTTTCGCTCTTTTTATGTGGTTTGCAGGTGACAAGTATGTAAATTAGTAGTTCAGTCACGCTACAGCAGTACGTAGTAGGCAAAACACAAGCTAACCGCGTACAAACAACAAAGCAAAGGCGAGATTTAGTGCGAAAGCGTGAAGAGAGTCACCCAGGTCTAGCATCTCTATAAAAGGCCGAATGCGCTTTACTCGCGGGTAATTTTAACGTTGCATATGCGTCGTATACCGATTCAATAGAAAAGAGCGCAGATATTAACGGAAAGCTACAGCCAACGTATTTTATCCGCCAACAACCGGCTCAGTCCGCACGCAACGAAGCGCCGCTGAGTGTATTTGTATGCGCGCCGCCGACCGCCTATCTACATTTGCGTGGTACAGTGCTGCCACCTATAGGCCGATCTCGCCGCGAATAGGTATTGCTTGAATGCAGCACGTTTGCGACGCGTTTGTGCTGCATGCCTTTATGGCTTAAGACAGCGTGCTCGAGACACGAGTGTGCTGCATTGGAGGTGGTGGCAAGTCAAATTGAGTCAAGAAGCGTTCTGGAATATACGTTACTCTCGGAAATACTCCTCGTCGGGTGAGTGCAGGTCGGGAAGGAGGCGGCTTGCAAGGCCAGCCACCTCCCGTGATCGAAGAAGTGGTCGTACCCACCACCGCCTTTTTACGGGCGGAGCGCCTTATGCCGTGGGTCCTGCGTCCGCGATGTATGCAGTAGTAGTATTGGTAGTACACTCTTAGAACAAAGGTGGTAGTACTTGCTAACTTAGGGGTAGTAATGGTTTGTCACATATGTTACAACCTTGGTAGTAAGCGCAGTTCATAACGGCGAAGGTGGTTACACTTACTAACCTTGCTGTTACTACCAGCATTCAGAAACTGTTACTACCCTAGCCGTTACCACCCATGGGTCGTAACTTTTAAAGGTCTCATTGAAAAGAAGTAGTGACCATTACTACTTTGTTCATTCATTTCAGCATATTATTTCTCCACTGCTAATGTTGGCCAATCAATGACTCCTTACTAGATAACTTCGGGTAATGAAGTGTGCTGTTACCATGAACGCGAAGAATACATACACCTTACAAGTTCACTACTTTTCACGCATTTTTCTTTTATTGCCTTCTTGACTACAGGTCAAGCTAATCTTACAATCATTATCACACGCGTTTTATGTGTGATAACGCGTCAAACAAAGATATTACATCTTCAACACAGACAGAAGTCTTATACACTTTTTACGCATACATGTACTATGAAGTACGCATGGGGTATAAATAGTCCCTGCTTTGCAGGGGCACGTCTTGCACAGGGGAGCATCTGTGTTTCAGGATGAATTATAACAAATCTCAACTTATAGCCCTTTGTTATGCTACCTGGTTACGTATGTTTGGGGATGCAGTACAAGACTTTTAATCAGCCTTATAAAAAATCGGCATGTCATATTTATGGTCACAAAAAGGCATTATAGACAGTGGCCGAAACAAGATGATGAACTCTTTCTCAGTGCATTTGAATGCTTCACACGGCTAATATATCAGCGTTGAAAAGGTAATACTCCTTTTTGAGGTTTGACGCGCCAAAAAATGATGACACGCTGGAGCGTATTGATTGTGGCCGTTTTCAGGGCTAATTGTGACCATCTGGTTATTTTGATCCACCGGTGTTGTTAATATGTGCTGTGATTTACTAACTTTGCTGTAATTGTCTATTATAACGCGTGTACACTTGCTTATGGTTCGTTGACTTGTACTTCTCCGTTTCGACAATACCAGAATCATGTTTACGTAACTTAGTTGCGTAATTTAAAACAAAATGTATTTTCTTCATCTATAGATATCTTCTGCGTCATTTTTTCGTTTAATGATAATACGTTGAGACGATTCCTCTCATAAACTATCAGAATCGGACTCCAACACTATTTTGGATTAAATACTCAACAGCCGGGTAGCAAAGAGGTAGTAACGGCTGCAGTTACTGCCTCTTTCATTCCAGTTACTAACTGTTTGCTAACGTAGGTAGCAAACAGGTCGCAAAAAGTTAGTAACTGTTGTAGCTAGTAACTGTTTACAAACCTAGGTAGTAAACAGGTAGCACAATGGCAGTAATGGTCCGAGTAAGGTAGTAACCGCTGCAGTTACTACCTATTTGCTTGCAGTTGCTATCTTTTTACTAACATTTTTCAAGAATGTAGTAGTAGGAGGAGGAGTACTACTAGGTCGCCACCTCTTGTTTAGTCCTTGGAATGTCCGCTGGATGGCGGTACATCTATATGATGAATATTTGATGAAACTATGCGAGATGGATGTACTTGGAGTGTTCACTAGATGGACGGACAGACGAACAGACAGACAGACGCACGCGCGGACGGACGGACGCACAAACGGATGGGCGCACGTTGGACGAACAGATGCACGAACGGACGCACGCACGAAAAAAACAGACGGAAGGATGCATGGAAGTACGCACATGGATGGATGGAAAGACAGTCGCATTGACGGGCGCACGGATGGACACATAGACAGATGGAAGCAAGAACGAACGAGCTGACCGGCGCTTCGCCCCACTCATTGTTGTTGGAGGCTTCCGTGCTGATAGCGCAGACACCATGCATGGCATAACCCATCAGCACCATAACAATCCCCTCTTCACTTAACTCTAACTCTATGGCGCTGCTGGAATCACTCCGCGAGAGCGTCTGACGAAAACATTAAATGCGGTGCACTCCGTTGGCTCCTCTCACTCGGCTGACAGCGATCAGCTGATCGCCGCCGGTCTCCATAGTTCTCGCTGATAACAAGATTAGGGCGTGACTCTCTGGATGTGCGACTTTGCATGCGGCCTCTGTGAGTGTAGACATCAGTCAGTCTTTGCTCTCAGGTGAAAATGGTCACGTGTCCGGGGCTAGTCGCTACTAGTCGCTGGTGCGAACCAACTATAACACTTCATAATGGGTCACTGAAGCCCAACAAACTTAGGCGCAAGAATAAACGTTCCCATCAGTCAGCAACAGGAATGACTTGAGCTGACTCTATAGGTTTGCAAGAGCTGAAAGTGCTCTCAGAAACCCAGATTGCTGTTAAATTCGAGGCATTTCTCAGTCGGACGATGTCGCGGATTCAGCGTTGGTGGTGCCGTCCGCACCCCCACTGCGCATGCTTATGTCTCGCGTCTCGTGCTAACTATCGCTACCCTCTCCCCTCGCAAGGCCGACGCAAGAACCGTCTGCTAGTAAAAAAGACTGCTCGCGCCGCACAGCCATTCACTGGCCAACCTGTATATTGTCACGGGGTCGTGACGTGGCCGAAGACAGGAGACTTCGTGTTGGGATTTAACTCTTTACTTGGGCGAACTTGTGCCCGGAAAACGGAAAGTCCAATTACAGCAGCAGTCTCGCACAGATAGCAGTCTCGGACTGATAGCGGCGAACGGAGCGTCGGCCTTCGATCAACAACTGACAAGCGGTGAAGCGCGTCGGCATTTATACTCTTGCCGTCGAATGTTCTAGCGTTATCGCTGGCGGTGGCGTAGGTTCCAGAACAATCTGTACCGTTCGCCCAGTGGGCGTGATCTTATCGAAATGATCTACTACAGTCCAGAACCTTCTCGAAAACTGCAGGCGCGGTTTGCGCTGAGAATCGTGTGGCGTTTTGAGACGATAACAAAAACTTGGGAAATGGAACGTGGCATTGCCCCCCTCTGAAAAAGGCATCGTCCCGATGCTTTAACTAAATATGAAGGTACAATAATAATGCAAGAAAGTATAATGAACAAATTACGATACAATATTACAAAAAAACACTGTTTCAGTTTGTTAACGCGCATGAAACGGCTTGAGGCGCGCGACATGGACGACTTCAGGTCGCGATCGGCGTCGCTGAGAGTTCGTGATGCCGTCGGGGACAACCTCGTAATCAAGTGGGCCGAGACGTCGAACCACCCTGTACGGTCCGAAGTACCGTCGCAGAAGCTTTTCACTTAGTCCACGTCGGCGTATCGGCGTCCACACCCAAACACGTTCACCGGGCTGGTATTCCACGAAGCGTCGTCGAAGGTTGTAACGGTGGCTGTCGGTCGCCTGTTGATTCTTGATACGGAGACGCGCAAGTTGTCGGGCTTCTTCGGCGCGTTGAAGGTACTCGCTCACATCGAGGTTTTCTTCGTCGGTGACGTTGGGTAACATGGCATCGAGCGTCATTGCCGGGCTCCTTCCGTAGACCAATTTGTATGGAGATATCTGCGTCGTCTCCTGCACCGCCGTGTTGTATGCGAAGGTCACATACGGAAGAATGGCGTCCCCCGTCTTGTGTTCGACATCGACGTACATTGACAGCATGTCGGCGATCGTCTTGTTAAGCCGCTCGGTGAGGCCGTTGGTCTGTGGGTGGTACGCTGTCGTCCGGCGGTGGTTTGTTTGGCTGTATGCCAAGATCGCTTGAGTTAAGTCGGCAGTGAATGCCGTTCCTCTGTCGGTGATAAGGACCTCCGGGGCGCCGTGACGTAGGACGATATTTTCGACGAAGAACTTAGCTACCTCGGATGCACTGCCTTTTGGCAGGGCTTTTGTCTCGGCGTAGCGGGTGAGGTAGTCGGTAGCTACCATGATCCACTTGTTTCCGAAAGCCGACGTCGGGAACGGCCCCAGTAGGTTCATACCAAGCTGCTGGAAAGGTCGGCACGGTGGATCAATTGGCTGAAGAAGTCCCGCTGGCCTTGTCGGCGGTGTCTTGCGTCGCTGACAGTCTCGGCATGTTCTCACATAACGAGTGACGTCGGTGGTAAGACGTGGCCAGTAGTACCTTTCTTGTATCCTCGCGAGTGTGCGAGAAACACCGAGGTGCCCTGCCGTCGGATCGTCGTGCAGGGCCTGCAGGAGTTCTGGTCGCAGAGCTGAAGGCACCACAAGGAGGTACTTAGCACAAAGCGGTGAAAAGTTTTTCTTTTGTCGAAGACCGTTTCATAGAAAGAACGACGCAAGTGCGCGCTTGAATACCTTCGGGACTTCGGCGGTCCTGCCTTCGAGGTATTCTATTAGGGCCTTAAGTTCCGGGTCGGCCCTCTGTCGTTCAGCGAAGTCGTCGGTAGTTATCGTTCCTAAGAAGTAGCCGTCATCCGGGTGGTCGGGTAGCGGTTGGTCGACAGGCGCACGAGAGAGAAGGTCGGCGTCGGAGTGTTTTTTTGCCGGACTTGTAATGACAGTAATGTCATATTCTTGAAGTCTCAGGCTCCATCGTGCGAGGCGACCTGAAGGGTCCTTCAAGGTGGCTAGCCAACACAATGCGTGGTGGTCGCTCACAACTTTGAAGGGCCTGCTGTAGAGGTAGGGGCGAAATTTCGACGTAGCCCAGATGATGGCGAGGCACTCCTTTTCTGTTGTGGAATAATTTGCTTCTGCTTTGGATAGCGATCGGCTGGCGTAACTAATAACCCTTTCAAGTCCGTCACG
>WOVY01011253.1:0-110888 GCA_013436015.1 Rhipicephalus annulatus | reverse complement strand
AAACCAGATCAGATTGATAGGAAAACCGAAATGATGAAAAAGAAAGGGGGGAAGAAGAACATATACATGACCAGATAAAAGAAATAAAAAAAAACGTATTATTTTCTTGAGAGTGACACTGACTTATTTTTAAAGGTTTTTGGTTCAAGCATAAGTTGGCAATCTAGACCAACTGACACGTTGCATAAAGCATCAATTCACAGGGAACCAGCATTAATGAAGCTCGCGGAGTCAACCATGGAAACAAATGTGAAATATAAAACATGAAAAAAAAGAGATGAGATGCCTCATACTGGCCGGCCTATGTTTCAATGTAAGTATTTATCTTTGTCAAAGGCATTTTGTCTTCTTGGCTGTTACTTGAAAGGATTAGTGTAAATGTCATTAAAGGAAGTGTTGAAATTTTCGGAAAGCATGACAGCAGCAGCAACCAGAGCTGTACAGAGTGTCAGCCACACAGGTCAATCTAGAGAGGCCATTCAAACTTGGAAAAAAAACAAAAAAAGAAAGAAGCGTAAAGCGCAAGAACGGGACAAAGGAAGGCGATACAAAAATGGGCGCTGACTGCCAACTGAAATTTTAATCAACAGCAAGAAACGATATACGGATAAAAAAATGGTTAGATTACAAATCTTCAGTCATGTGCGTCACATCAAATTGATTTTTTTCAAACAGATTAAGTAGCGGAGTGCTCACACATCTATGGCCCTTTTGGTGGATGGGAAAAGCCTCAAATATCTCCCGTGCGAGCCTTTGACAACAGCATTTTAGGACTGTAACATCCGACAGACGAAGGCATGCTGCAGCCATGCCTAGCACAATGTGTGGCTAAATTACTACAAACACCAATCTTACATGAATTGACACGTTTGCGAGGCCTATATAACTGATGCACTGCCCAGTCTGTACCACAGACACACAGCCGCACGAACACACTGAATTATGACATATATTGATCACTGGATGAACGGCTTGATATGTTTCTTTGAACAGCTTGCTCCGCTTCCTTCCTGTTCGTTCGCATGGCGGCACATTCCGCCTAGCTTGGTGGCACCGATTGCTCTCACTGTTCAGGAAGATGGTCAGGTATCTTAAACCTATTTATCCTGGTCCTGGCGCCATACCATTGAAGACTGAGAAGTAGAGCCGAAACAGAGAACACCTTATTTGACAGATGCGAAACTAACAAAAAAAAATCAGCAGATCCCATATACTTTGGACTTCACATTATGTGAAGCATGTGAGTGGAAGGTGGCCGTGTGTAATTTTTTTCTTCAGCGACATGTTATGAAATGATGCAGACTATATGTACAAATGTTGCAGGAACAGATGCATATTGAACAGTTGCAGATGTTTCTATAACCAGTTGTTTGCACTTGCACAATGGTGCCATCAGTAACACGAGTATTAGCAACCACCAGAAGTGATAAGCTGATATGAAGGGTTTGTGCTTGCAAGGATGGTAGCCCTGGACACTGGTACATAAATCCACTTCTGCGCATGGCAACCTAACTACAATGCACGTTTACACAACGTAAAGGTTGTAACATAAGAGTAAATATGTAATCTTTATGAGATTGCATAGCGAGCACTGCAACCACATTTGACGTTTCACGAACATTACGGTTTATTTGAAAATTAGTTCCGAGATCTAGCATGGCTCTGTGGTAGAATTCTTGATTGCCTCGCATTATGCTTGGGTTCGACTCCTGCTGGCACCCTGATAGATTACTATGTGGAGTTTGAAGTCCCAAAACCACCATATGATTATGAGAGACGCTGTAGTGGAGGACTTCGCAAATTCCAACCGCCTGTGGTTCTTTAACCTGCACCCTAATCTGAGCACACTCGCCTACAACATTTTTGCCTGCATCGAAAATGCAGCCGCCACAGCCAGAATTCGATTTCGCGACGTGCAAGTCAGCAGCCGAGTACCTTAGCCACTAGACCACCGCGGCGGGGCCCTGCTCGCACCCTGACATTTTTCTTTGTGTTTGTCGAGTAAACGCTACCGCTGTTAGTTTTGTCCCAAAGAGGCCCTGCAACACTTTTTGAGCATGGCCAGGAAATGTTGCCAATTGGTAGAAGAGGCTCCTGAGAACACACGGGCCAAATATTATAGTGCAGCACGCGGCTTGGAATTTGCAATAAATAAATCACCAAAGTCAGCTAAAAATTGCTTTCTCTCGTTTCAACAAATGACGGAGGAAGCTGAAAAATCATTCAAAGGCCCTCTATGAGCCATTCGCTGCTTTTAACATGGCGCGTTCGGTCCTTACAGGGATCGCCGCGAGAGGCCGCAACTTGTCCCCACGCGCACTCGCGATCACACAGAAAAGACCATGTATTCAAAGCGAAAAAAAAAACAAAGACAAAGTTTTCAATGACAAAAGGCACGTGTGACATTTTTTTTGCCCATACCATAGCCCCCCCCCCCGGCTGAGCTTCCAGAGCTTTCGCCGGGATGAGAGCAGAGCGAATGCGATTGCAGCATGACAAATCTTTGGGTGTCCGCTCATACTGGACGTTTTCTGAAAATTTTTGCAGCGTTGAATTCGTGAGGCAATAAGCTCTTTTAGTGAATCCATTTCATGGTTACTTAAAAAGGTGTTTCAGAGTCTCTTTAACGTTCATGCGTTACAATGGCCCATGTGTGTTCTCGTCGTTTTTGGGTAGATACCAAGTGTCAAACAGCTGTGGCAAGGTATGTGCCGCTGTTTAACTGTTTAACAAGAAGTGTTTAACAATGCATATAATGTTATTTGTGTTTTGACCAGCGTGTCATAATTATGAAGCCCTCTCATATTAATTTAGGTTCTCACGAAGTTAAGGAGATTATCACGAGAGCAACCATACGTAAGCGGCTAGATAGATAGATAGATAGAGATAGACAGACAGATAGATGCCACCACCGCAACCAAGATTCGATCCCGCACCCTGTGGGACAGCAGCCGAGAACCTCAGCCACTAGACCACCGCGGCAGGGCTTTAGATAGATAGATAGATAGATAGATAGATAGATAGATAGATAGACAGACAGAACAGACAGACAGACAGACAGACAGACAGACAGACAGACAGACAGACAGACAGACAGACAGACAGACAGACAGACACAGGTAGATAGATACCGAAAGTGCATGCAGTACGCAAAGAAATGCTCCGCATTCATAAGGGACTGCGGGCACCTGCATGGGTCCATGCTCTCTTGATTTTGCTCATCTTCGCTGCTCTATCTGATACTAATATGTAACAATGATCCCTGAT
Source organism: Rhipicephalus annulatus (assembly GCA_013436015.1). Taxonomy (NCBI): domain Eukaryota; kingdom Metazoa; phylum Arthropoda; class Arachnida; order Ixodida; family Ixodidae; genus Rhipicephalus; species Rhipicephalus annulatus. The sequence goes on along the minus strand of WOVY01011253.1, from coordinate 107,621 downwards.
GTAGCGTCTTTCCCTTTGTCATTAAGCGCTGTGTAGCTGACAGTGTGCTCGTGAAGAATCAATAAATGAAGTACAAAAAGATTGCAGTAAACCTGAACTGCACTCGTACTTCAAGGAGTCGAAATATTTTTGCTGCAATTGATTTGTGAGGCAACAAACTCCGACAATGAGGTAATGTTATGATCGCTTGAAAAAAGCCTGCAGGACGTTTTTAAATAGCAAGGTGAAGCTAGAACTAAACTTACTTTGCAGGAACACTTTGCACTGTACAGAGAGCAAAATGGCCATTAAAAGTCATGCGCCTGAAGATTGTTCTTAAAAGACCACCTACCATTCAACATAACTTTTCAGGCACTCACATAAGTGTGACTCGTGGTGGCAGCAGTGCCTGCTGGGCAGTGGTCGTGGTTACCCCCATCATGCGACGCGTTCATAACCTCGAGCTGGCAAGGGAGATCGTCTTTGTTGATTCGACTGCCTCATGCGACACCACCAAATGCACAGTAACAGTGGTGCTGACTGCGACCAAGGCTGGTGTTGTCCCACTCACAGTACTAATTCACAAGGAGCAGAGCACCGATGGCTACCTGGCTGCTTTCAAGCTCCTCAAGGAAGCCCATCTTCTCTGCTTTGGAGGCCAACCAGTAAGTAAGGAAGTAGGCATAAAATTGTAAATTTTGTGCACAGTGAATTGCTATATATTAATGACATTCCAATTCTCTACAATAGCATCGTTAACACAAACTTACAAGAGAAACTAGTGAAGAAAATGTAGAGGCCAGTGCTCAATGCTTGGCTTGAATATAATTCAGTATCTTAACAAGAGGTTTTCCCGCCCACTTTAATCCAAATGCCAGCTTAAATAATCTGCTTGCCATTGAAATAATCTGAGCGCCGAGCTATTTAATTCACGTGCCAAACATTTAATCCAAGCGCCAACTTGATGAGGCCGCATGTCAGTGAGTTTAATCCAATTGCCAATGACTAATTAAAGTGCCAGTCATTGTAATCCACGCACTAGAAACACTAGTTTGCCGCTTTATACAGTATAAATGTGAAAATAACGTAAACAAGAAGTCGCAGGAAGAACTTTTCCTTTACCTATGCATGCTTGCGCTTATGAAATGAAGTGCGCATTGCTATTTCCTCCTAACATTTTGGTGTCATAGCTTCAAAATAAAAAAGAACAGTGTGTGTTTATTGCATTTATGGGTACTAAGAGTATTTGCTCATAGAGTCAGTGTATGGTTCGTCGCTACTGCATTATTCTGGCTAACCATGTACACCATCCCATATGCATAGATTCGTGTCGTCTGCTAAAGACGGCTTTCGGCTACTTATTCGCAGAGGCATTCGCAGTCGTCTGCTTAGCCCGGTGATAACGGTGATGGACAGAAGATCACCGGGGCCTTTGTCAAGCCCTTCTTGCGGCTTTTAGCCTTGGCGACCCTCCAGTTTTTGTCTGGTAAATAAATAAAATTTGATTTGATTTGATATTCATTCGTTCTTGAAATCAGAAACAACCATTTAAAACTCAAGTTGCATTTGTATCGGTTCATTTGGAATTAAGTTTTTTATAAAAGCATCAAAAGAGAACCTCCTGTTTCCATATGAAAAGACAACGCTAGTATTTCCGAAGCGTGTTTGCTTGAAACACGCGTTCATCGAATACACATAATTTTGTTTGAATAAAAGATAACTAATATGAATATAAATTATGACACTTGTTTTCCACATCAGGGTCACGAGTTTGCGTCTTATGTGCCCTGCAGGACAAAAGCCTCTTAAATGATTTCTAATTTGCTTTGCCCTAATTTATTGAGCGTGTACCTGTTTCTGACTCATCACTGCCCACAGTAAATTCTTCATATCTTGGTATGCATCCCGGCACTCCAATAACAATATTATGTCTGCCTCATTACATGACCTGGCCCAGACATGTAACGCTATACAAATCTAATTATCAGCTTTGTTGACGAACACAAAATATCCTTGCTTTTTTCTTCCATTGCTATTAAAGTGACTCCACCCGGGCCAAGCACTCAACTACAAACTTGTACATAGCACAGTTTAAGCACTGCAAACATGGCTCAAGTGAACCACGGAATTTTTGTTTCTTTGAATACTAGTAATAATAATTTATTCTATTTTCCGACTGTAGTATTTTATATTGTAGAAACTGCATTTCAAATGCATTGCCATTTTTACGCCCCGTATTGTGCTTTTTGTGCAGGGATTGAACTGACTGGCACCTGAATTCAAGCCATTGGCGATTGAAATAAACATGGTGGCACTTGAATTAAAATCACTGGCACGCGGCCTGATTAAGTTGGCACTTGGAATAAATATGTTGGGGCTTGGATTAAATGTTTGGCACATGGATTAAAGAGGTTGGCGCTCAGATTATTTCAATGGCGTGCAGGTTATCTAAGCTGCCACTTGGAACAAAGTGAGCGGGAAAACCTGTAGCTTCCTAGAGAACTTCTGTAACTACTTTTGAAGACATTTTTGAATTCGCATAGCGTAAGTAATGACACAATAGCAAATAGCTCCATTAAGCTGGACCAAAAAAGAGTTGTACCAAGACAGAAATAATTTGTGACAAAAACAAAAATAAACAATACTGCACAGACTAAGCCACAGGAGAGGACCTTTGTGGTTCTTGTGGGCATTTATAGCAATCACCTACATGCTCTCATCATCATCATCACACATTTGGCTATGAATTCCAATCTTTCCCATGTGACACCATCATTGTGGGTGAAGTGTGCCTGTTCTGTGCATTTCACTCAGGCTATATAAGCGTTTCTCAAGCTAAAACATGTACCCACACCATAGGTCGGCATAGCTTGTGGAACTCTCTCAGGCTCATTCATGAAATATATCAGTCTTCAATTTGTCTGCACCATGTGAACCAGTTCACGATGTTCTGCGTCTTGCCATTCGTTTTAGCGGTGCAGCATTGATAACCTCTGAACCCTGCCATTCATTTCTAATTTTCCCGCTCCTCCCACACTGACAGTGCCGGCTTGGAGCAGCCGCGCGTGCAGCTGAGCAGACGACGCAATACTTTGGTGTGGGCACCATACCTGCCTCCACTAACACGATGTGTTTTTGCTAAGAAGTTTGTGCCTCATAAACTGTATGCATTGCATAATCATTTGGCCATCGGTCAGTGTTACCTTAACGGCGTTAACTAAGTGAACAGAAATAAGGCCTGTGTCAGCACATCATCATTCGTTTGGGTGTTGCACTGTTTCTGCACCATTGAACTTGCGCTTCACAATTTCTGAACTTTGCATGCACAGCCGTGAACCGCTTTCAATTGGTGCAGATAAATCAAATGCACCTTGTATATTGAACTTTCCACTCATTGTACTCAGACTCACAAAAATTTTTCTGAGCTGAACTCACCCAAACTCTTGTTCACACATATTTATTTATTTAACAATACTGTAAGCCTTTGTACAGGCCCATACAGGTTCTTAAGCCGGACTCACTCAGACTCAAATGCACCAAAACATTACTCAACCACACACACTCAGCCTCAGACTCACGGCTGAAGCTGAGTGTGAGTGAGTACTACTGAGTCAACTCATGAGTTGACTGGAATCAGAATGAAATTAGCTTCTTTGCATGTGGTGTCAATGCTCTTTAACACCAATATCTGATGTATTCGGTGCCCTTCTTGGTGCCGCTTCAGACAGCATCTTCGAAAACGAGTTCCGAGTGCTTCCAAACCAGTAAAGTCAATTTTCTTGCAGGAGATGTTAAAATATAATAGTCGAGAAATTCCCTGGAAGACTTAGCTTGGGACTCCCAAGGCGCCCCCTTGTATAATTCAAACGTCTAATTAATAAATATTGAAACGGTGTATGAAAAACACTGCTTTGGAATACCTATGAATAGATGTGAGTATAAATGTAAATCTAGGTAAGGCTGAGTAATGCTGAAAATGTCTAGGTGAAACCACAAGTCGGCAAAAGAAAGTGAAACTCACTCAAGAAATATAATTTGCGCTTTAGACACACTCAGACTCAGACTCTCCTAAATTTTGCTTAGCCGAACCCGCTCGGACTCACACTCACTAAAATTTTCTTCAAACAAACTCTCTCGGACTTCGACTCACGAAACTAGTGCTTATCCAGACTCAGACTCATAATGTGAGTCTGAGTGAGTCCGTGTGAGTTGGCCAATGAGTGAGTTCGTGCACCTATTGCCCGAACTCTCTCCTCTTTTCAATATACTGGTAACAGATGCAAACTTACACTTGTATTCAACCTTGAAACTTACCATAAAAGTGACTGCTCTCTATAGTTTATTAAAAAGCAAATAACGAACTCAAATTCAATAGAAAATTATTATCCAAGGCTATTTATATTTTTAGATTCACCGACGAAAATTGTTCTCACAACATCCACAACTTTTCTATGCCTTTATAACTATGGACAGCTTTCAACTTTATTGCATTGTCTGCCAGGCCCCACAGGTACTCATGAGTGACAATTAGAGTGCTGAGAAGGCCGCCCTGCAGCAGACATGGCCGTCAGCAAGGCAGCTTTTGTGCCTTTTTTATGTGCCACAAGCGGAGTGGCGCTGGCTGACGACACCTCACAACTCTGTCCACAAAGACCAGAGGAGACGATTCATGTCTGCCTTCCAACTGGCAAGTTTTTTTGCAATCTAGTTGTAACTCTAGCTCTAAGATACGAGGTGCATTCGTTGCATCTGCACTTAGTGAACAAATTCACAATGATCTGCTATTTTAGCATTCGTTTTAGCATTCGTATTTTACCAAGCTGATGGCGCTGGCATAGCAGCATAGGTGTATAAAAAGCACAGCTGTCCTGCGAGGTTAGTGCATGAATTACCTTCACTTCCTCGTGATATAATTTGGAGTATATGCCGCACAAGATGCCCTAATCTGCAGATGACAACGCAGACAGTATTTGTGTCCATTTTATTCACATTTAAAAAGTACACCAGTAAACGTCTGGTGGGTTGAAATGATTTCAAATGCCATAAAATGAGGCTTGTACAAATATTTAAATGCTTTGAATATTCAAATGAATAATGCAGTAATCAAATTTGATTTGAATCGAAGTTAGATTGCTGAAAATTTTGAATGACTAAAAACGAACAAAATAGGTGTATAGGTGTCCACATGTAACACTCTATAAAGGTGGTTTCACGGCAGTAGAGGGATGTTAAACCATGAAAGCACTTACCCAAGCATAATAGACCACAAGTAAAAGTGGTTTTACTGCAGTGAAGTGGCGCTAAGCCGTGAAAACACGTAATCAAGAGAAATTCGTTCTGCAGCAAAGCCCCACTTCAAGGTTTTAATAAAGAATTACAATGACATCGATTCTGCTTTTTTTGTTTTCAGTTTAAAAGCTCGTTACACAGATTTATATGCTCTTAGTAAAAAAAATGAAACGCAGCATATTTTACTGGCTATTACCTGGACTGCATTAAAAGTCGAATGCTGCTACAATTCGAAGTTATTGCCACTTCCTTTGATAAAAAAAAATTCCCTTTGCATAGGCCCTGTTTCAATTTTTAAAGATCTGTGCAAGTTTGTTTGGCCATGACAAATATGCCCCTTTTTGTTTATAATATGCAACATATATACTATTACAATTCAATTAAATATTATTCGACCAAAATCACTATTCGCTTCGAATTCACTTCGAACCTAAAATTTCCTGTTCGCACAAGCGTACAGAAAATGTCAGCAGCATCAACTTTTATGGACCACTGCTTGGCAATTCGTAGAGCAGACCACGGCAATGAATTTCCAGATTACAGCGCTGCGCACCGTGCACAGCCTCCATTTCGAAAAACGATTCCCGCGCTCCTTTCCTACACCTGACCAATCCTCCTTTCATGAGCAGTGACACAAATTCGCCGATCGGCGACTTGACCAAGCACGCAGCTCATATATTGGGTTAAACCAGTCACGACGGCAGGCTACGCTTTTTCCTCCCTTTGAAAGAGAAGGGTGGCGAGACCACACGAAAATTTGATTCTAGCTGAAACCAATGTTCTAACCCCTGTGAATTCCTTAACAAAGTATTTGCAAATTCTTTGAGCAGGCAGCATGTTCATGGAGCAAAGGTGCACATATTTTTGATTTTTGGTCCTTCACAGTTGTTTACTGGCCCTTTGAACTGGGGCAAGCATGTGCAGATCACAAAGTGACTTCAATGCAGACAGTGAAGCATGAATCTGTATTATGGTGCAGTTTAAAAAAAGCGAAAATATCCAAATACGAGCACCTCATTGAAAAATTTCCTGCTATCTGCAGGTCAAGTATGCAGACACAGCAGAAAAACTTGAAGCTGCCACTGCCGAAGTGAAGGCCCTACAACACGATGCCTTCGTGTCTAGAGTTCTGACATTCTTGCGCCGACAAAAAGAGTGGGTGCAGCTCTACCGTTTGGACGTGTTGACAAGGGGCCACAACACCAACAATTTTGCGGAGGCAACCATACGTGTGCTCAAAGACATTATCCTGAACAGAGTCGAAGCATTTAATGCAGTCGCACTCATAGACTCGGTGGCTCTGGTGTGGGAGAAATACTTTGAAAGCCGTATCCTCCGCCACGCCTACAGCCGTGTCTCAGCCCATCAACTGCTGTACAAGCGGCTGCTGTCGAGAATGGCGAAAGACGCAGCCGAGGCCAACCAAGTGGTAGGCCATGGACAGTACATTGTGCCTAGTGCGACCCACCCCAGCTCCAGTTATCAGGTCCATACTGACATAGGACTATGTACGTGTTCTTATGTAAACAAGGTGCATTTTGTAAGCACCAGGCTTTGGTGCAGAAAAAGTACAGAGGACTGTTTCTGAATGCTCCGGCACTGAGTACTGACGACCGGTACCAACTGGGACAGCTGGACCTGGGCGAGAAGTGTCCCCCCAGGATATTTTTTGAACCCTTCAAAGAGGAGGAGCCCAGCAGTAGTTCCAGAATCACGGCAGGTACCAGTGCCAAGCAGGAGGAGCCAGACGAACTCCAAGCAATGCAAGGCACCAGCATGCAAGAGGCCACACACCTCGCACCTGTACCGTCGGTGCCTGATGCAGCCCAACTTGCCCAGGTAGGAGAAGCCCCTTGAAAGGGCCCTGAAGTACTTTTCAATTAAACATAGGGAATGCTACTGAACAGTAGTCAAGGCTTCTTTTATTCCTGTAAGCATATTATTGTGCTCCACCGCACTCATCAATTTACAATTTTATATTGGTGGATGTCATCATTCTGAGGGCGATTTCAAGATTTCAACACTATTAGTGTCATACAGTTCCATGTTTGGGACTACAGGTCACCGATTGTTGGTATTACCAGCGCTTTCACTAACAGAATAGTCAAAACAGGTGACAGGAAAACCTTAACTTAAACCGACTCCTCAGCTTGAACTTTATTCTCGAGCAGTTGTCTGCAGTTAGAGAGGAGCAATATAAATGTGCAGTTCTTGTTGGTGTGCTGTACACTTGAAGTACATTTCTTTCATCACTTTTTGTGCAGGCCCAAGAACATGCATATGAGTTCCTTGAGGTCCAGTTGCGAACTGTGCATTCTATGAATGCACACAATCCAGCTTACATTGATATCGTGAAGGGCCTTGCAGAGGAGCTTGCTCGTGTTCAGAACAGCAGCGATGGGACAGGACTGATGCTGGCATTCAAGGCTACCGCTGAAGCAAGATGTCGCCGAGCCCGTCACATAAGGGTGCAACCGACCAGCACTGCTAGGCGTAGGCTAGGGCATACAAGGGGGTCCAAGAGGGTCCCTACAGGGCGCCCAGTATTTGAGCCAGCTGCCAAGAGAGCAAAGAAGAGGCCCCACTCTTTGAGCCACAGCATAGAGAAAAATATGCCTGGTGCAAGGCTGCACTGAATGGCAGCTGCCTCCCACCAAATGGGCTCACGACATCTCTAGGCACAGAGCCAACTTGGTTTCAAACATCATTTCTAGGGTTTTATGTGGCGAAACGATGATATGATCTTGAAGCACACCGCAGTGGGCGACTGAAGATATGTGGGGTTTAACGTCCCAAAACCACCATATGATTATGAGAGACGCTGTATTGGAGGGCTCCGGAAATTTAGACTACCTGGGGTTCTTTAACGGGCTCCCAAATCTGGGCACACTGGCCTACACTATTTCCACCTCCATCGGAAATGTAGTCACCACAGCCGGGATTCAATGCCACGGCCTGCGGGTCAGTAGCCAAGTATTTTAGCCAGTAGACCACCGCGACGGGGCCCACAGTGGGTGACTTCGGATCAAATTAGGCCATGTGGGATTCTTTAAAGTGAACCTAAATCTATGCGAAGGAGCAGCTCATCGCCACCGCTGCACTTGATGTTTCATCTTTGATTGAACCAAAGCGAGATCGACTCCTTGCATTAGCTGTAATATCATAACCTTACAATTGGTCACCTTAGCCACAGGCAGAAGCATTTGGCTCTGCACTACTACCTCAGTATCATGCGTACAGCCATTTCAAAGCTGATGTTAAAGAATGGTGCCCACTAATCCCACTAGTCTCTTGGATCCACCAGGTGTGGCCCACACAAGTCACAATCAGATACTCATCAATGTTGTGCAGTAACATTATGCCATCCCACCATGAGCGACTTTTGTTTCGCCTTACCGTCAGGAGTAACGAGCTCTTCAATTGCGTTTTTTGAGTGGCGGGGGGTTAATGTCCCAAAACCACGACACTGACAGTATTGTTAAGTGCCGCTTACCTAGAAACCTAAGAAGTTAGAAGACTAGGTGGTACATGTCCTGGCCATTGTGGTTGTTTTTAACCGCAGTATTGTTACTAAGAATATTGTAAATACACTCGTTTTCTGTCCTCTCTTCGTAACATCTTTGGTGGAGGTGCCGGGCACATCAGGAGCACACAACGGAACTTTGCAGCGGGCGTATTCTTGGACAGTTCATCATGCCGGCAGACAATTCTGCTGATACAGCCCCCGCTATGCCGAATGCACTCAGTCACATTGTCGTGACCCACCTCCGAGGCCCAGGCCCCTTCTGCGGGACTAATAACAGTCAGGTGGAGAAGTGGCTGGCCAACTAAGAGTGCGGCAGCAAGACCAATCGCTGGGATTCGACTTTGATGCTTTCAAACGTCAGGTACTACCTCAGGGGTAGGGCCAGCGTGTGGTTCGACGCACACGAGGAGAATTTAAACGTACGTAACAAAAAAAGAAGTATGTAAACAAAAAAATGAAACACCTTTTTGGAAAGCCCATTGTATGCCAAGAGAAAGAACTCTCGTGCCGTGCCCAAACCTCAAAGGAGCTGCACTTGGTTTACATACAAGATGTCTTAGCCTTGTGCCGGCAAGTTGATAGCCAAATGTCTGAAGCCAACAGTCACCCACATTAATGAAGGCATCGCTCACGACGCCCTTCACTTGCTCGTGTACAAAGACTGCTCCACCATTTACGACATTATCAGGGAGTGCTGAAGTTTCAAAGAAGCAAAAAGCCGACATGTTACGCAGCAATTTGTTCAACTCCCTAACACTGCCGCCACGTCGTCGTGCAAAGACGTCTAGATCCAGCCGCCGCCCTGTACCAAAAACTTCCAGCGTCTCGTGCGACGTAATATCGAGGCAGCAACTCCATCTGCTCCCCAGGCTAATTCTCATGAGGAGGCCCGCCCGACAGTGTCATTATTTTAGGTCACCGTGCGCGAAGAACTGGCAAATGCAGGCAACCAGCCTGTATGTGCCCAAAGTCGTTCTACGTCAGCCCTGCTCCATACTACCAGCCCCAACTGACTTATTCCGGGTACCTTGATTCGAACTAGTGGCACACGCGAGAAGACGGGTCGATATGCTTCAACTGTAAAGGCGCTGGTCACATTTCCCTCTATTGTCGCTATCGTCGGCCATCGTCTCCTCGTGCACTATACCGTCCAGACGACACTTCATCCTCCCCTTTGCACGGCAATCCACTGAACACTAATGCCCGACACTGAACACTAATGAGCACTGAACACTAACACTGAACACTAATGAGCCGTCGCCGTCTCCCCAGACCCAACGACTTTCTCGGTTGCTTATGTCCCGTCGCTCCCCCTCACCGTCCTTCCTCGGGAAAACAGACCAGCTCAGCTCCCGGAAGGTGATGCTGCCTTGACTGATCGGCTCGGAAATCCTCTGTTAACTCTGGCACCTCGACAAAAGCTTATGAATGTAGATGTACAGGGCATGCCTGTTTCAGCGCTCATCCACACAAGGGCCCAACAATCATTGATGAGTGCTCATCTTTCTCGTCTTCTTCGTAAAGTCGTTACACGCGCCTCATCACCTGTTATTCGCGAAGCCAATAGCCGTACACCTACCGTCCTTTGAATGTGCTCTGCGCATGTGAGATTCGATTGACCACAACACCTCAGTTCTTTTTGCTGTTCTGGAAGTTGCTCGTTGGACGTTGTACTGACGCGAAGATTAGTTTTGCCTCACTATCTTGTGACTTGAACGACTTGGGGCGGCCTGGCGACCACTTGCGCGTAACTCAGGGACGCAGGAGCCGGAGGCTGTTGGGGGTGGTAAGCAGGCATTACCTCCGCTATTTCCTGTTCAATCGCTCGGTGGATGGGAGGGAGAAGGGTAGTAGCCGATTGTTGAACAGCAGGTTGGTGGACAAAGGGCAGGAGTGAGAACTGACGCGCGATTTCCTCACGGATAAAGGACTTCAGGTCTGCCATCAACGCTACTTGGTCACAGCTGGCCTCCAAGCCAGCAAGCGTTGCAGTTCGTGGTGGGGAGCGTCGGGTCATCGAACGCTGCCGGCGGAGCTCCTAGTAGCTCTGACACAGTGTGATGACCTCAGCCACCGTGCCGGGATTTTAGGCGAGCAGCATCGTGAAGACATTATCTTCAATGCCTTTCATGATGTTTCAGATCTTGTCAGACTCGAACAAGGTGTGATTGGATTTGTTACATAGGTCCAGGACATCTTCAATATAGCTGGTGAATGACTCACCAGCCTCCTGAGCACGTTAACGCAAGCGCTGCTCGGCTTGCAGCTTGCGAACAGCAGGGCGGCCGAAGACGTTGACGATTGCGGTCTTGAAATCGGGCCAGGTGGCACAATCGGACGCGTGGTTGTTGTACCACGAACTGGCGACACCGGCAAGGTAAAACACCAAGTTGGTAAGCTTGCCGTCCTATTCCCATTTGTTGATGATGCTCACGCACTCGTAAATGGCGAGCCAGTCCTCCACGTCAGTGCCATCAGCGCCAGTGAAGATGGGTGGATCGCGAATTCTGGGGACACCGGAACAAGGGGGTGGCATTGGAGGAGGCGTTTGCTGAGAAGCGTCGTGGTACATAGTAGAGGGCAGGGTACGTGATCGTAGCTCCAAAGTCAGGGATCGCAGCACCTCCCCCAAATTGTTAAGGCGTTTATTAGCCGGCAACGAGCGAGAATATATAATGGCGACAGTCACAGCCAAGCACGGGCTCTCAGCGCGAGCGGCGTCCTTGTTGGGTAGCCCCACTAGAAGGTACTCAAGAGTTCGACCCATTTCAGAGTTCGGAGGCTTCGCTACACTGCGAACAACTTTTGCACACCTGTCTTCAACTTTGGAAGCTGCGCACAACTGCTTCCTGAAGGTATCTCGCTGGGCGCAATATCACCTTTAGACACAAACAACCCTGTTGCTCTGGCCATTGATGCCCCACAGTCGCCTCCAGGCAGCCCTGCTGCTGGCCCGACACCTGATGACACATTCGAAAACATGATTGCCCCGAACCCTGACCCTTCTAAAAGCCAGGACCTACGCCTTTCCTAGGAGTCATACCGCGACTTTTGATTTCGCTTCACCCAAACTTGGACAAACATTCCTAGTGAGGCATCGAATTGACAACGCGGGCACAACACCCATTCATCGACACCCTTAGCATGTCTCGGCAACCGATCGCAGCGTCATTCGAATGGAAGTTGATGAAACACTCTCTAAGGACATCATGGAGCCAATTTCGAGCCCTTGAGCGTCGCCCGTAGTATTTGTAAAAAACAAAGACAACACCTGGCAGTTCTGCGTCGACTACCGGCATTTCACTGGCACTTCAACAAAGTCAAAAAATACTTCTGCCTATTGCTGCAAATAGACGACGCCATTGATTCCCTTTTGGTGCACGGTACTTTTTTCCATCGACCTTCGTTTGGGCTATTGACAAATAGCTGTTGATGAAAATGATTGGGAGTTAAGTCATGCCCTTTGAGTTGTGTAATGTGCCAGCAACATTTTGAGCGTGTGACAGACTATCTACTGAGGGGTTTCAAGTGGTCCACATGCCTCTATGCTGCCTGGACAATATCGTAGTTTCTCCCCTTACATTCATTGGTCACCTGCAAAACTTGTCGGCCATATTGCAAGTCTTTCCCATTGCTGATCTTCAACTCAACTCCTCAAAATGCTGCTTTTTGCGCCTTGAGATCGCAGTGCTTGGCCATCTTGTTGATGCTGCAAGTAAACGAGCTGATCCAGCAAAAATACGCGCCGTCATCAACTTCCCAATTACACGTTCTTCCAAAGAGGTTCGCTCGTTTTTTTTGCTCGTGCTTCATCCATTGTGCTTCAAAAAACAAAAAAAACCTTTTCGGAAAGCCCGTTGCACGCCAACACAAAGAACTCTCGTGCCGTGCCCGAACCTCAACGGAGCCGTACATGGTTTACATGCAAGATGTCTTAGTCTTGTGCAACATATACGTCGTAACACGAGGCAGCTGGCTGTTCACCTTTATTTTATTTGACTGAAATCCAATGTTGCCTATGGACACCAATGATGCCTCCTTCAACATGCCCACCCACTGAATAGGCTCAATAAGCTATAGCCCATGCCGACCATACACGTCAACTTGTGTGCGTTCGGCAAACCGACTCGCAATCGGGCCAACGATTTTCTTACAAGAACAGTCATATAAACACTCACTTTCCTCCAGGATTCTTGTGCTGTGGTCTCCAGCACGCTGTATTGGGCTTTTTACAAAGCTACTGTTCCCGCCCTCCGAACCGTACCCTATGCACGGCCAAGTGACCGTCGTAACATAAGAAATTGAATTGTCTTTGTCCTCGTCGACTCAACCTCGTACCAACATTGTTTACGTTGTACGTCTGAAGCAATGTCATACACCGGGCTGCCGCAACGCACATGTATAATAAACACCTCTATACCGTCTTTCTCTGACTGCACCGAGTCGGTGCCTTCACCGCCGGAGGGTAACGTTATGTGCCACTCACATAGAGAGGACGAAAAAGTGAAGGACTAGGTGGTGCCTGCTCTCGCTATCGCAGTTGTTTTTACCCGCATTACTGTGACTGTATATATTGTAAATATACCTGTTTTCAGTCATCTACCAGTAACAATATTATTTATGAAATACCCGTTTTGGCACAGACATATTTTCGAAGAAGGGTTTTTGGGCTATGATTCTATTTCAGGCCTTAGAAGGTTTCACAGCGAAATACTGAAGTACCCGATGAGGTTCTCCCAGAAGGCACCTCAAGAAACTGCTATTAGCTTCCAGAAAGTGTAGTCGCGCGCGTTTCTAGACTTTAACCATACTTTTCTTGCTCTGACTCGTCTAGTTAGCAACATTACAGTGTATTGATAACTTAGCATGGTTTCTTTTAATTCATCTTCTCCATTTTGTTGCTTGCTGTTTATTCGTATTTGGTACCTTGCTTGAATGAGGCCGATTGAGCGGATTTGCGTTATGACACGCCGTCCCATTGTATAGTGCACTCATCCTTTTTCTTTCATTCCATTGTGCTGCATCGAGACTGCCACCGCGGCCGAGATTTCAATGCCGTAACCTGCAGGTCACCACTAGATGTGGTGGGTTGGTCCTCAGTGCTGTCGGCCCACCTCACTCAATGTATAAAACGGCACCAGAACACCACTTGTCACCACCAAGTTCCCTGCAATGCACACTTATGTGTTAACCCGGCAAACTACCTGTGCTGTCAGCAATAGTATGCCCTTCTGTGAACACCACATCATCCAGTGCATCATTATATGATGGCCAACTACCGAGCCCACATTTTTAGTACCGCTGTGCCACTTGCAATTTCAATTTTAGCTCAAAACAACAGAGCCCTACTCTAGTCTCAAGATGGCTGAGCCTAAGTGCAGTATAGTGCTTTGTGGTCAACAGAAAGTCAAATTGATATTGCCTGTGTATGCACCATGCTTCATCTCTGTACTTTACAGACATTGGCATGACAGCATCTTGTCGATAGTGTCCATTTATTTTCGTGCCTGCTATGCCGCTTCCACTGAAATTCTAACAAAGACTTTGTGTTTTTTGAATTAATACTTCTTTGCAGACTAGTTGGTTTCATACTTGAAAACTCTGCTTGCAGTGCAAGCTGATGGAAAAACGAGAAGGGGGACAGGAAAGAGTACGCTCTTTCCTGTCTCCCTTCTCATTTTTCCTTCAGCTTGCACTGCAAGCAAAGTTAATTTTGCTTTTCAAAGTTATTACCATGACTGTTCATATATGAACTCACCAATGTGTACATTCACGTATGTCTATGCTTGACGCATAAAATGTTATCTTTGTTGTGCCATTCTCCTGTAAATACCTTTAGTGTTCACTCATGAAACCGTTTTCATGTTAATAAAATATTATCTCATGTATTGCATATTTATTTTTGCATGAGTATAGTGGTACAACAGTTGGCAGCTGTGATTTTAGTAAGCTTTGGCCTAATATATTCGTTTATATTATAACTGCGAGTTTAACTTGCCTTCACCTGAACACGGGGCCGTATTGAAGTGAAGCCATGAAAAAAAAACATCCGTGACGAGCTCTCCAATAAGTTTAATTCTCTTGTCTCAAATTAACTCGACTAAAGACAATGTCTTGAGGCTGCATGCTTTACTTCTAGCTTCGACATTGTGGTAGTGACGCACGACAAAGTTTTGCGCGCAGGCTTTCAAGGATTTTACGATCGCACGCATGTATCACCACTACATTTCTGTCCTTGCTGCCAGAATCAGTTCCTAGCCTCATTTAAAACGACAGTATCGAAAACGCGTTTCAATAACAGCATGCTGATAATCAACAAAAACTCACCAAGTGGAGTTCAGTAATCTCCGGTGCGGCGTTTTTCGCAGCAGGCCTAGGTGTATCAGGCGTAGTCAGTCGACTCGGCTTCAACGCATCCTGAATGGCGTGGCTTTGCGACTCGGCAGTGAAAGGTGGGGCACACGCTTTCTTCATGAGTATCCAACTCGGCGTAGGGCGTTCGTTCAGTGGGAGGTGGGCGCACACGCTTCTTTCGGGAGTATCCTACTCGGCGCAGGACTTCTTTTCGAGCACTTGGCAAACAGGTGTAGTGGCGACTCGGCTTCACTGCGTCCTGAATGGCGTGCGTTTGCGACAGTTAGAGGGAGCGCACACGCTTTATTCACGAGTATCTAACTCAGCGCAGCACGTTCGGTCAGACAAGCCGCACATGATTACTTCGCGAGCATCCGATTGCAGGGCCATATGCCTTGGCAGGGCTTCTTTCCGCGAGCGCGACCCCCCGCTAGGCTGCAGCAGCAGCCTCCGGCAACACTATACGAAAGTGCGGGGAGCGACAGCGCGATGACACAGTTTGGCCGGCGGAAATGCATAGCCTCCAAGAGCGCTGGGCCGCGGTGCATTGTGGGTGGCTCTATCCGCTCGCCTTTGTAAACTCGTGCCCAGGCCTTCCTGCTTCGACTTCGCACCGACTGTTTCCACACCGCTGAGAGGCTATTTCGCTTCACAAACAGCGGGGGCCCTTTGTGTGCCGAATTCCCGGCGGTGGAGACGACAGAACACATCCTGTTGCAGTGCCCTGGCTACACCGAAAAACGCTGGTGGCTCTTCGACGCCTACGGTCGTCTGAGACGGCCACGCGTGAGCCTCGACCATCTCCGGTTTCCCCAGGCCCACCGATCGAGACTCACGCAGGCCTTCGAGGCCCTACTCGACTTCTTCGGTGACGCCGATCTCATCGCGCGCCTCTAGAGAGGCCCGTATACACGTGTTGTGTATTTACATCTGTGGCCCCGCCCGCCTCCTCTGACGCTTGTCACGTGGTGCTCCCATTCTCCGCCCCGTGCCGGCTTGCCTGACTGCTTTCTCTTTCCCGGCGGCAGCGCATACCGCACGCGACACAGTTGAATGCGCCCTTTCTCCTCCTATCCATAGTGTTCACGTGATGTCACTTCTGCAATTGTCGCCCTCTCCCGCCATGCCCGAGGAGCTACGGCAAGTCGCGTGCTGCAGCGCGGTTTGTTGAGGGCTCGTCATATGTTGCTGTGTACGATGTTGAAGGGAAAGCATTGTGGTTTTTTGAGGTCGTATTTTAACGAGCTCATCGAATCAGAAAGGCCTCGTTTGTTAACTCGATACAAGACCAGAAAATCAAGACGGGCGACACGTATGCTAGGCACCGCGTACAGCGGCTGCCCGCCGCGACCTACGAGGGCCCATTACCTCACTTTTACTACAAACACCGAAAATTGCGTGGTCCAAGAACAAGTGGATGCCCAGAGTCTCTCAAGCCGCAGTTTAAGAGTGGATGAGCGAAGCGGAGCAGCTCCCATCGAAAACGAGTCGTGCAGAGCAAGGCAAGTTTACCTGAGATATATTAATAATAATATATTGCTGCGGCTCACGCCACCAAAGTAGTAGCGTCCCCCCAAATTGTTCTAAACAGAGCTGATGTTGAGCTTCTTTTATATAAATCAGTGAAAAGAGCCGAAGAAACTATTATGCGATGAAATAGAGACTTCGCGTGGTGCGTGCCACGTAATGTCGGTCATCACTTTTTTTACGTATGTTTTTACATCTTTTTCACATTGTATATTACTTTTTGCATGACAATATACAGTGGAGTCCCTGAAAATGACGGAGATCATGGTAAGGATTGAATCGACCAATTTTAAAAAATCCTGACTCCCCCCCCCACTGGAACAGATCGGCTATACTTCAAGATGACCTAATATTGTCTCGCGTTCATTTTCACAGTTGGTTTTATTGCAATACCCAAATTTCCGCCATCTCCATCACGGTTTCAACCGCCTCCCTGATACGCTGATTGTGCACGCAGAGGTAGCGGACAAGTTTGTACCTACAGTACCTTGGTAAGCTATCTCTGTTTGCAGGTAAGTGCTTGGCTTTGGCACCTACCCGGAATGAAGTTATACCTGAAGACGCAAATATCACCGCGTTTTTTCAAATAGTTTTTTTTGTTGTTGTTCATCCGCGTCAGCCAAACACGCTGGTATTTTTCGGAAAATCGCAATGTGCATTCTAAACCTTAGGTAATAACTTTCGGCGAAGAGAACCCGAAGCTCTGCTCCCTCTTCCAGCACTACTAAATAAGCTTCCCTCACTAGAAGCCCTCAAACCTGGATCGTGAGGCAAAACTAAACGGGTGCAAGCACGAGGAGACAACACTGCCGCGGTAGGTGACAGAGTCGGTAGGTACCCGGGCATGTCGGTGGCGCATTTCGAAAATGACAAAGGGGTGCTGCGTGACGCACTTGCACACTATGTATACTTTTCTCCTCCTTCTTTACGTCCCCCTCCCCCATCCACGCGTGGGGCAGTGTCGGTGCCTTTGTGTTGAAAGACACTAACATCTCCGCGCTTTTTTCCTCACTTTTTTCTATCAAGAACCTCTACAGACCCGCCTGCAAACGACGTTCTGCGAACTGTGGCAACGCACACGATAGTGGCGCTGTTCAGCTGTGAGCCCCTGCCGTTACTGCGAAATGGCTACGCTGTCCAGCGTGACAGCCGTCTCGCGGACTCAAATCAAGATGGATGGGCGTGGATATACCGGATGTCTTTCTGTCATCCGCCGGCAGTCCGCTGGCCGGCGACCTCCTAGCTGGTTGGTAAAAGCAGCGACCGACCACGGTCTTCTTACCAGAACGAGCGTCTTTATGCCGGGATTATTGTTTCCCGAGAACCGGCTCCTTGAAATGTGCACCCTTTTGTGACGAAGAAGACTCACCCCCTTGCCTGTGACACCGGACATTACAATGGTCTTTGTTCTTGTTTTCATTTATATATTCCCAGGTGTATTAAGTTTACACACAGTTCTTTGACAGCGCTTCAGTCGTGTGTTGAATTGCTCTCCGTCACGTTTTTTTTGCGCTGTTCCCCTCAGTATCATGCACCAACTGGCCCTTCAAGAAACCATCCTGTGAGTTGTATACATCTCACAATGTCACGGAATATTTACGGAAAATTTAGACGCATATGACTACGAATGTCGATAGAAAAGCCTTGCGTCACCTTATCAACAAGAGCTGAAGAAGGTAGGGGGCCAGACGAAGGGGGCCCGAGGAGCTAGGGGGGCCAGCCACGCTAGGGGGCCAGACGAAGCAAACGTGCATCGCATGAGCTCCCGCCTCGATGCCTCATCTCACCCAGAAAGCCTCATAGCTGCCACCTATGTAATCCTGGACCGTCTTCTACTATTCAAGCGCAGTCGGTGGATAACCGCTTTTTAACCGTACGTCTATATTTTCTGAATGTCTGCTTGTTTGAAGATCTAAGGCAAAGAACACTGCTCTAATCCTAAGCGGCTTCTGGCCGTTGGCACGGCGAAATGGTACTCGCGTTTTCGTACAACGCGCGAGAATGGCTGACGACGATGTGGCTGCGTAAACCGGAGCCATGACATTGATCGAAGAGAAAACTCAAGGCGCAAACAATGCTACCAGCGTCTCGCAAAAGAAGCCTCCTGACAACGGGAGATAGTTCACTGCAACTTACCACAACTCAAGACTGATCGCCATTACAGAGACCGGGGCCGAAGCGGTAGAGAAGTCTGCATCGAGCCAACCTAAACAGAAAGGGAATCCTCTTGGAAAAGAGAAACCGCCTCCACTGCCAAAACCGACTTCAAGGTCATCATTAGACCAAGGAATGGGCTGAACATCAGTCAACTAAGCACGCATTAGATGGCACGCGTAGGGTTTACACGCATTAGATGGCACGCGTAACTAAGGCATGTGGTAACCCCGCCATCTGCAACAAAGGCAACCTCCTTATACTGCTGCGCAATGGATCTAATACCACCGTAATCAGCACGCCAAGCATGAAGAACACCAACAATATGCAGAGCCTTCGATGTCTACGTTTTGGTGCAACAGACCATGCAGTGATGGCTTACGTAGCCGCGCTGGACAACTCGTGCAAGGGTAGGATTCACGGACTGAGCGCCGGGAGCAAGCCAAATAAATTACTAGCCCATCTTCAGGTGCGTACCCACGGAGTAAAAATACTTTATGCAAGAATGCTCGCAAAATCCCTAAGTGCCGACATTACCTTCGAGGGCAAGAACGTCCCGCGCTATGTTTACTACTGAGGCAGTGAGACACGTTGCTACCTCTATCGATCATCGCGGCTAGTTTGCTATTTATGTTTCAAGCCTGGGCATTGGGGAGACGTATGCCCGACACCAGACGCCGTTGTCTGCTCAAATTGCACCGAGCCAGTCATAAAGGACGAACAAACTTGTGAGCCCCGGTGCGCGCTATGCAAAGAAGCGCACCCTACGCAGGCAAAGTAGGGCAAGGAACACCTCAGGAGACCGAAAAGCCCATGACCAAGAACAAAACAGCAGTCAGCTGCCATAGCACAAGGCGCCGATGGACGCGGCCGGGCCCGTAAAAGCAGGTTCAGCAAGAGTGCCAGCTCACCATCCAGGTCCCGATCAGCATCAAAACCACGGTCATGGTCGAGATCGGCGTCTAGGACTCGCCAGGCTCTAGAAAACAAGAAAAAACAGCAGAAGACACCGTCACAATTAAGGAAGACTGCGGTACAATGAGCAGGAAAGCGCCTTTTTTCTCTGCCTCTCCAACTGTTCCAAAGAACACGAATACAAAGACAGTATTGGGTGGTAAGAAAGGCAGTGCGCCACCTAACGTCGAAGTAAACAAATTAAGGCAGACTATTCAGGCACTCAGGGCAGAAAACGCCGGGCTGCAGCAGAAACTAAACGATGTCATAGATGAACTGAAGGCCCTGAGAACAGGACAGACCATTACTAACCCCCAAAGAGACATAACTCTGACAGCTACCGTAGGGCACCACGAATTCACAACTACCATGGCTGTCATGGAAAATTCACTAGCAAATCTCAGCAACTTCATCTCTAACATACAGGATGAGGCGCGCAAGGATAGAGAACGTCTGATGCAACTCACGGCCATAAAATCCAGAGGGAAACCCTACGCTCAGCCATCATCTGAGTATGACGAGCAGCTGTTTTGCTCGGTCAAGTTAGAAACCCCCAAAATATGGCAGTGGTGCTGTCGTGGAATCCGTCAAAAGCAAGGTCTTCTGAATCAACACATCAATAAATGCACAACTCCACCAGACATCATCGCCCTTCAGGAAACCAGCTGCTCACCGAAACTCACTGGCTTGTCGGTTTATGAGGGTCTTGGTCAAAATAAGGTCGCTTAGTAGTGTTCACCGCAATTAGACATGACATCGTTGCAACAGACATTGACCACGTTCTCATTAAAATCATAACAAAAAAAAGAACCGACGATAGCATGTTTCTCCTCAATATCTACAACCCACCAAGCCAGCGGAAAACTAACTTCCGCTTCCTTCTGCGCAAAGCAGAACAAGCAGCAGGCAAAAAGGGTCTTGTCATTCTTGGAGACTTTAATGCGTGGCACACGGGCTGGGGATTCGTAAAAAACTCTGCAAGGCAGGAATTTGGCCAGAAAAGCTGGTCGCAGAAGGCTGTCCCTCATTACAAACCCCACTCAACCAACGCGATTGGGGAAGAACATCAAATGAGATACGTGCCCGGACTTGGCGTTCGTTAAAGAGGTCAGGGAGGCCCGATGGGAAAACGGCAGGGAAACGCTTGGCAGTGACCACTGAATTTTGCGTATCAAGATAGAAACCCTCCCGGTCAAAAAACTACATGGCCTGGCTTGACTTACAGACTGCGATGCTTTAAAAAAACCACGGGAGATTTTGAGGGCAAAGAAATTGCGGACATTGAAAGATGGATCTCGGGAATCAAGGCAGACTGTAAATAATTAACCCGAGAAGTTACCCTTTTTACAAAAGCACCCGAGGTGAACAAGCATCTCCTGCACCTCTGGGACGCCCGCTGGGTCCATTAAGAAGATGGAAGTGGCAGAAACACAGCCGCATACTGAGACTTATGATCGCCGAAGTCACCAGGGAAGCCGAAGAGTATGCGATGGAGCTTTCAAGGAACAACTGTGACCAAAAATGCAACGAGCTACACAGCAAAATAGGTTGGAAAAGGATATGGGCCTTGCATAGGGCTCTCATAGAGCCAACTACGACCAAGACTGAAACTTGTAAGACGACCCAAAAGATTGCTCACCGATTCGAAGGCAGAGACAGGGAACTGCTAGAACGCATCAAGCAGCGCTATATTGGCGATACAACGAATACTGACTGTAGCCTGGCGTACACAACTGAAGGTAATCCCACTCTTGACGAAGGCGTTACCACAAAACTTTGACATGCAATGCTGTCGGCAACAAGGAACACTACGCCATGAAAGGATGGCATCAGCAACGCTACGATACGAAACCTCAATGGCAAATCTATCACAAAGTTTACAGAATTCATCAACAAACATTGGGAACAGGGTATCGTACGAAACGACTGGAAACATGCAGAAATAATAGTGATTTCGAAGTCTGAAAGGCTCCAAGCTTGGAAAGTTTAAGACCCATTTCTTTGACCTTATGTTTGGGAAAAGTATACGAGAGAATCGTGCTTCAGATGCTGGAGACCCACCACGAAGACAACGAGCTCATTCCGCACACTATGTTTGGCTTGCGAAAGCGCCTCTCAACTCAGAATGACCTCCTACAAATCAAGAAGGAGGTGCTTACCGATGTCCCAAAATATGACGAAAACGTTTTACTTGCACTTGATCTTAAGGCTGCTTTCGACAATGGCAATCATAAGGCTGTGCTAGAGGGGCTTAGCAAGTTAGGTTGTGGAGACTGAATACACAACTACATCATAGCATTTCTCAGTAACAGAACCGCCACAATTGGTATATGAGGCATCTGCACTGATATGCTCATTACGCCCCCAAAGCAACACCCAAGGTTCTGTGATATCGCCGTTGCTCTTCATCATCGTTATGATCGGCTTAGCTTGGAACCTTGAACACATTCAAGGACTCAGACATGCCATCTATGCAGACGATGTTAGGATCTGGTTGACAAGAGAATCTCTAGGACAAAAAAAGTAAGATCTGCAACACGCAACTGATACAGTTCAGGACTACGTGCGTCGATGCGACCTCGTCTGTTCTCCGGAAAATTCAGAAGTCCTGAGAGTCTACAGACGAGAATACGATCTGCAAAACTCGAGAGACGTCTAATAGGGGAAGAGAAGATTCCAGAAGTGTGCCGAAGTAAGATTCTCGGCATGTGGATACAAAGCGACTGTCGCAGAGATCACACCATCAGAGCGCTGTCAAACACTACAGCGCAGATCACGAGGATAATCATCAGAATCTCCAACACAAGACGGGGTATGAAAGAGGAGGACACTTGTAGGCTTGTAGAGGCCCTCGTGATCAGTAGGATTGTATACAGTGTCCGCTATCTAACACCATTCTTACTGGAAAAAGAAAAATAGAGGCAATCCTTAGAAAAGCCTACAGGTGTGCCCTTGGTCTACCTGTCAGCACCTCGACAGAGAAGTTTCCTAAACTCGGGATAAACAACACAGTGCAAGAACAAATCAAGGCGCATCTTCTTAATTGCGCAGAAAATGAGACTACTGCTGACGGCTACGGGCAGGTACACGTTGAAGACATTGGGCATGAGACATGCTTGTGGAGAAATCTATAACACGGCGAGCATACCAAAGGGCTATCGTCAGATCATTTAAGTCAGCCCAGTAACTCATAACATGCATCCAAAAGTTCATAAGACTCGAAGAAAAGCCAAATCAGAAGGAAAGGAAAAAAATTCAAGGCGAGAACCACCGTATTGTACGTTGACGCGAACACACACAGAGAGCACTCCAGGACTGTTGTAAGCGTTGTTGATCACCACTTTTGGGAAGTCAAGAGCGCTTCGATCAGAAGCAACAACATGCTCGAAGCTGAGAAAGTAGCGATCACACTCGCCATCGCACACCAGAGCGAAGAGTCTACTACAGAAATAGTTACTGACTCGCAAGAAGCATGTTGACGGTACAGCAGTGGACGCATATCCAGGGCTGCCATCCGCATGCTCAAGCAAAGAAAAATTTACTTCTTGAGATGCTCCATTACGTGGACACCAGGCCACGAAACTGTGACAGGGAGCCAGCGTGTAGGCGCCATTGCCCGAGAATACGCGGACCGAGGGGCGCACAACGACAAGAAACCAGCCACAGTTCTACACGCTAGGGAACAATTTGATAACACCAAAGAGCCCTGAAAATGATATACACCCCCCCCCCCAAAAAAAAGAGACCTCAGCAGAGAGCAGTCGGTTGCGTGGAGATAGCTGCAGACTAATACACACCCCAATCTCAGTCTTCTGACTAAAATCTTCCCGAGAATATACGCCAACAAATGCCCCCGATGCAGAGAATACTCCATTCACCACGTGACATGGGCCTGCCAAAACACACAGGTAGTGCCAAGAAACTGTACACCAACACCGTAGCATGTGAGAGGCTGCGCTGTCCTGCTCTAAGCCTGAAGAACAGCTCAAGCTGAACGAGAAAGCTTGCAAGATGGCAAAGACCACAGCGGCCCTTAACTGAGGGCTCCACATTCACCGGAAAAAAATATTAAAAAAAGCTTTGCATTCATTCATTCGTCAAGGCAGCGCTGTTACCCTGATGACGACAAGTGGAATTCGAAGGCTTTTAGTATTGTGTCGAGACACGCCAGCGGTGACCGCAGACACCACGTCTGTGAAGGTGGGCCTCTTTCTGACCTTTTTGAGTAATTTTGAGCGTTCGCCCCGCTGCCGCGGAGCAAGCCCGGCAGCGGTAACCCTGTCCGAAACTTCGCTGGCTATGGCGGCTCCCCATCAAATCACTGGTTACGACCCGGAGTCTCTACAAATCATAAGCGTGAATACTACTTAAAATGAGGCACCTCTACCCACCGAGGAAGAATACCTCCAGAATACGATCACCGTCTGGCGCGGAGAGGGAACTAAACTTTAATCGAGGGGATAAAGGCCAAGAGCATTTCAGAGCTTCTGTAGTCCAGGTCTGTACTGGCCTTAGCCACCCGCCGGATTTGATTGAGAAGTGCAAGCGGAACTCAGCGATGGAGTCGAGAGACGCCGATGCGATTGCATCAAAGCAACACACAGTGTCTCACTCTGAGCATGCACAAGGAGAGAACGCGCTGATTGTCGCCTCGAAGCGCATCAAGCAATTCCAATTGCGACCGCGGAACATGCTGCGCATTGAGAAAAATTGCCATCACCTCCCCGACAGGAATCGTAAAGAAATGCGAATGGTTTTCTCGCGCCGAGAGTACACGGCGTAGTAATATTATATGCGTAAATCAACGAAGAGACGAGAATTTGTACTGTAACCACGTATTTACAGATTCATCAGCTAGAGAGCCATCGAGAGTGAGGCGCGAACTTCACCCATTTATATATACCTACGAGTGAGCGGACGGACGAGTTGGGTGCAGGCAGGAGAAGGAGCAAATGGTACGAGAAAGGACGGCGAAGCACAGCGCCTACATTATCCTTCACTCTCTGCACCTAGGCGGGAGCTTCTCCAAGTTATCGCGACGCGAGTGCTCTCACAAGCCAGAGCACGCTCCTCCTCTCCACTCACTTTCCGCTTCTCAGCCCGCCGCACCATCTCCAGTTGCTAGAGGCGTGAATAAGCACACGCGCCCTCAGCTGATGCAACGGGAGAAAGTGAGATTGGAGAGAAAACGCCTGCCAGTGTGGTGACACTAATAGATGCTTGACATGCCCTAACTAAGAAATGCATTCGAATTTAAAAGACGGCATCATAGTGGTGCTGAATTGCGAAAAAGGCTCTACCTTGAGACAACTTTCGATCCTGGGCGCTGCAGTGCGCAGCATCTATGGAGCCGACGCAAGTGTGGGACTTTCTGTATGGCTCATTTGGGACCAAAAGGTACTGGTGTACGCGCTCGAATCAGTAGCGTTGTCGAAAAACTACTCCGGGATAGTACGCTGCTGGTCGGGGGCAGCCAGCTACCATTCCCTGGGACATCCCAAACTTTCCGGTGAGTTGTTTCGGGGCGTCATGCACGTCTCTCAAAACAAAACAACCGAAACCGTGGGAGGCAAAGTGATTGCTGAACCAAATTCAGCGTCTCTTCGCAATCTCGTGGTCATTGTCGTTTTAGAGATCACCACGCTTCGCAGGAACCAGAAGACACGGATAGTCTTATAAAGCTGCGAGTGACTCCGTGTTCGCCTGTATAGGAAGACAGTGCCTGCATTCCCTCTCTGCGGCTCAGTGGGCCATCGAGTGGATGCTCACACACGACCACAGCCTTGGCGCTGCATAAGCTCTGGGGTCCAGGTACTTGCTGCTACTCTATTTGAACCATCAGAACACCAATGCATTCTGAGCTACCTCCTTTGTGGCAGCGACGATAAGACGGGCACTCCCGCTTGTGCTTGGCGGTTCCAGAAGCTGATCAAGTTAGGGTTTCTTCACGGCCATAAGCCGGAGACAGCAGAAAGGCAGAAACAGACACCCGCACCTAAGACCGGCGCCATGGAAACACCAACTGCTAAACCGTAACCGAGGAAAGCACAAGTTTGGCTCACAACCACTTCTTTCTTAAGTGATTCCTAATTGATCAAAACTAAGATAAAAGTTAGCCCGGCAACTGTCTCTCAGGTGGAGGACACCTCAACGGTAGCTCACGAGGGTTGGGGGTAAGGAGGGAACAAAAAGATAGCACTAAAAGGTATGGAGATATAGAGAGGGGGAAGGAGAGAGCGAGACGCAGGGACAGTGACATCTAGAGTTAAGGAAAAGATAGAAAAGATGGACATGGTCGCAAAAGTCCGAGGACGGGGCGCCACGCAGCCAGAGCTCTTGTCGGCGGCAGGAGCTGGCGTAGGGTGAGCCAGTCGGCCAGAGCTGCACTGTCGTTAGATATCGCTGGGTTACAGCCGGTCGGCATGAAATTCATCGAGCGAGTACCCATAGAAACTGTAAAGTATGGGACCCAAGTGAGGCCTCCTCTGCTCAAGCTTCCCGGCTTGACACCCGTTCAATCACAAAGGAGCTGTTTAGGTGGGGCTGTCTCTGGATCCTTCCCCTTTTTTTCAACTACCAAGACTGGCCTACGGCAGCCATTAGAGAAGTTCAGGCGCCAGAACCGAATTATGCACGCGAAGTAGAGGAACTAAAAGCTAAGCAGGCCGGGTCATTAGAGCTAGTGCAGGGAGCCGATGTCGAAGACAGGAAGACTGGTCAACCGTAACAACGCGCCTTACCAGTGAATCGTGGCAAGGTGTGGAGGCGGTAGTTGGATGAATTGTCACTAACGGGCACAGCAGTCGCCTCGAGTCACTGGAGCATAAAACAGAGCAGTTGGAGAAGTGATTCAAAGCCCTCCCAAATAAAATTAGGTCGACAATACTTGGGTGCTTCCAGGACACGTTCATCATAGCAATAACTCAAGCCCTTTCTGAGGTAGGGGCCTGGGTCTCTGACTCAGTCCTTAAAGCAGTGCAGCTCTGGAATAGCACCCAAATTGCACCAAATACGCAAACCAGGCTTCCGTAAGGCTCTAGAAGAAGACTTTTGAGGGTTGGCTTCCTGTGTGCCTGCGTGGCTTCTCCCTGAATCTGCACTACCTCCTCACCCAAGCTGATCCTTCGCACCATAAAATAAATACTTAAATATGGCGTGCGAACCTACAAGGACAGGTAAAAATTTACGAAAGTAGAGTGCACCATCTCCGCGAAGGGAAACCTCATAGGATGCTAAGCAGCAGCAGTTCACGGCGTCGACCCTGTTGAAACGGGTGCCGACGCGGTTGCTAAAAGAATGGTCTGAAGCGAAACTTAGTGTACCGTTTACTCGAGCAAACGCTTGTTTAAAACGCCGACACGAAAGGTGGGTTTGGTTTCATATAAATTTCATCACAGATACGCGAGCCGAAGTGTGTTTCGATTCGATGTGCGATCGAGTTTTGTGGCGGTGGATAGTGTGAAGCAAGAAAGAAGTGTGTCGCGAGCAGACGGAGGAGCCGGTAGCTGTGGCGAGCATGCTGCGAATAGTGTAGACAGTGACATCAGAGCGCGTCTGTGAGGGATGCGTGTGAGGGTAGCGTGACGTCAACGCGCAGCAGCGGCTTGACCTACTTGGTGCCAGTCCAACACTTGCAGCAAGAGGAACGCGTTGCGGCGCGTTCGTACGGATTTACGTACAGCATTACACATGTGAGTCTAAGAGATGCTTCGCATCTAATATTTTAGGTTCACCAGTCAAATTGCAGGGATTTTGAAGCTTGGAAAAAAAGGTCCCACCTATAGCTCTACTTGCATTTTCTAAGAAACATGCAAGCCCTGCTTGCTCTGCAGGAGCCCGGCAGGGACGTTAAATTTTCTGGCTACAGTCCTTTCCAGGGAGCCCTCGACATACATTCTGATGAATACATTTTATACGACGATTCAGGTTTACTTATACTTGAGTACCGAACAAGGATACAAAACTCTACGGGTACGGCCTCTCAGACGCCGTGAACCATCATTACATATAAAAAATATATACTACCCCCCTCAACGCGAAGGCCACGAGTAATTTTCAGTGAAAAATTAGTAGATCGCAAGTACAGTGGGAATCAATGATATGCGAAGTACAAATGCTGAAGGTTAATATGTCATTTTAAAATGAATACAATGTTACGAGGCGGAGGTAAATTATGCCGTTCATGGCTTCAAAGTCATGATTATCACATTTGGACGTGTCATTTACCTTCGTCATCTAGAAATGTTACCTGATACCATATTTGGTATATGTTTAGCTAGCGGAACGGCCGCGACTACGCTATGAGCGTAGCATGTATTCATGTTTAACATGACATGCATATCATGATTATCACGTTTGAACGTGTCACACTAGTCGTCCATTCATGTCCCCTTTTGCCAAATTTGGTATATGTGGAGCTAGCAAAATGGCCGTGAGCCCATCATGAGCGTGGTATGTTGCCACGTTTTCGGATGGCACGCGTTTCATGATTACCATGCTTGCACCAGTCTTATGCCTTCCTAATTATTCACTTCACGTATCACCACAATTGGCATATGTTGAACTAACGAAACGGCCGTGAGTGCATCATGATGCGTCCTATATACTCCGACGTAACGTTGACGTGCGCACGATTGGCGCAGCGACAATACACCACCAAAATGCGAGCACTCTGAGACGTGACCGGCGCGACCAGCGTCCTTCGGCGTGGCCCAGCGAGAACCATTGTTAAGTGCGATATGCTGCATTTCGCCCCAATGACATTACCCAGCTATACTCAGACAGCATTGCGTATGGCTCTCTTCGTGATGAAGGGACGCCGGGCGCGCTCAAACGCCCATGCGTCAAAGCAACGCAGCGCGGTACACGCCTGCGAGTACATGGCAGGTAGATCGGCACCTGGCGTGAAATCACCGGCGTGACGCGACGAAAGGATGCTGGTGCGCACGCGCGCCGGGTCACGTCGAAGTGTATTGGCGCCTTACGTAGGCCATGTATTCTGGCCATGAAAACCATAAAATGTAAATCATGACATACATGTTATGATTTTCTTGTTATGACTAGTTCCTTATGCTCCTCACACAGTCAGGTTATGACAAACCAAGTTTGGTATCAATCCCATTATCGACACGGCCAAGAAAGCTAAAAGTCGTAAGTGGCTAGATAGATAGATAGATACATACATAGATAGATAGATGATAGATAGATAGATAGATAGATAGATAGATTAGACGATAGATAGATAGATAGATAGGTGGATAGATACATAGACACGGTCAAATTCGCCGAAGTTCGCTAAGAAATGCTTCGCAATTAATAATTGTTCCCGCGATCAAACTGGCAGACGAAAATCTTTTAGCGGTCGTTTGGGGCTTCGTTGCTGCCAGACTTCGCTGGGGCTATAATTACGAGAAGACCAGAGGAAGTAAGCTTGCGGGGCTTATCTCTAGACTTCGCCTGACGGTGCTCACGTGGCGTACCCTACTCGAACATTGAACTTGGTAACACGTCTTACGTGTCTGTACCTTTTTCTCGTAAAAATTTATGGGACGCTACCTTGGAGAACTTGGGTGATTCTCTCGACAGCGAACAATAAATCCTCCAGATTGCACTACTGAAAAAGCTAGCATGCAAAAAATTGGCCTCGTATGTGCATGTCACACTGCAAATGTCGTCTAACGACGATAGTCTTCCATCTAGAGAGAGTGAAGGAAATGTTTAGTTGGTGTTCTGGGCAAGAAAATTTGTGAATTGTATTCTGGAAGCACTGCGTTAGAGTGCCTCATTCGTGCAGCGGAGGCAAACTAGCTCATCAAGTCACGTCACACGTGAGACATGAGCGCTATCTGACAGTTATCCTGAAGAATGAAGCGCACGGCGTGCGCGCCCGTCTCTGATGTGATAAGGTGTAGAACGCATAGCGACGGATAGGTGCCACCACCATGTCTTTTAGCGAAGCGCTGGAACACACTTGCCTTTTCGTGCAAGTGTTGTATGGTCAGCGCAGGGTGATAAACGCTACGGTCCTTGGAATTACTTATTTATGCCTTTTCTAGTAAAAAATACACATACATAATATTGACGTGTTGTTATGGTGCATCAGATATGCGCAATAATTGCTTTTTAATTGACGATCGCACAAGTATGAACGTTGAAGCTTTAGCAATATTGGTGGGCACTGTGGATGGGCCCGGCCGTTTGGAGTACCGTTTCGTCACTTTAGTGCCGTATAGAGTACCGTTCGGACAGACAAGCAGACAAATGTATAGACAGACAAACAGACAGACAGACAGACAGAGCAAAACTTTTGCGGCGAAGGTCCCGAAAAAAGACTATCGCCTTAAAAAAATAAAAGCATATCCACGAAAAGCATATTCACGGAGTGAATATGCTTTTAGAAAAATACCGCAAGTGTCCTCAACGTTCCCGCCACTCTACTTCGTCTATGCCCCACCAACGATTCGCCACGTACGGTGACTATCCAGGAGAGTGAGAGCGGCACTAGTTCTCCACGCACTCAGGCAAAGCGGGCACAGTAGCTTGTCAGAGAGTGGCGGCAGAGTAGCGTTCTATGAAACGAGACAAGAAATGGTCAGCCATTTCTTTTGCCTTCTTTTCTTTCTCTTCCTCTAGGTTACACGTTATCAGTGACAAGGTTAAACTAAAAGGAGCTTTACCCCTAAAATGGAGTCAGGCCAAACTGACCATTTGGCAAAAATTTTGCAATGAAACCATTCCTTGCGTCCTTTTTTTCCTGTGCCACCTGCGCGTAGTGGGCTAAGCACATGGACGTCAGACTCTCGCCAGGCGGCACTGGGAAAAACGCCGCCACCAGCGCCTCCATTGACGTGCCGGCTATAAATGGGTACTGTGAAGAGAGCCGTCTGCAAGCGAACATGCATTGGCCCTCGTGTTTTGTCGTTCTTGAGGCGCGGTATCTTGATAATTAAGGATCTGGCAAGCTTCTTCCATCAATCCACCTCGCTTCAGAAAAGTAGTAAGCTCATCAAAGTGAACTGTGGGTGCAATGCAAAGGATGTTTAGGTTATTTCGGTGTGCTGCAATTGAAGTGCAAGCGAGCATCGTTTGGCGTAGAGTTTGAGGCAAGCCCTTCGACATGCATTTTTTAACGCCTAAATGCATCAAATTTGGGCATTCACATGTTACCAAAGCAATGAAGTACATACATGAGAAAACTATCTTAGGATCAATGGTACAAGCTCGCTTTATCCGACATGAACGGCCGTGACGATTTTCGTCTTCGCGGTCGCAATCTCTATCCATCTCTCTCTTCCTGTTGGTTGAAAAATGCTAGATTTTTCAATTTACGGTTGTTTTCTTTTTCTATATGTACTGCGAATGAATGTACATGCGTGTTCACTTACAGTGAACAACAAAAGGCAAAAGCGAGGCCTGCGAAAAAGCCCTGGCGATCGCAGTGACCGACGGAAAGAAAAACCTGATTTTGGTCGTGATCATTTTGGAATTTACCATTTTGACTTGCATGTTCAAAGCCTTAAAACCCTACTTGCGTAATGCTGTGTGGTCGCGACCACTGGTCACGACCTGTGCGATGTTTATCGCACCCGTCACCTGTCCACTGGTGCATGCCACGCACCACAGTCAGAGGCTTTGTTAAGCTTCATAACCAAAGAGACCACGGCTCTCCGTGGTAACGCCCGGTCGCATTATCATATAGCCTATTTCATCTCACTTTCTTATGCGACCGGCTGCGGGCACGCGAGTAATTCGCTTACGCAACACGGTCGCGACGGCCCGTAACTTGGTCGCGACGGCCTGTATATTGTTTTCGTCCGTTCTCACACAGCGTTCACTAGAGCGTCAAGGATTTCGATTCAAGAGAAGAACAAGAGATTGTCATGGTGCTGGTGTGCTGTGCAATGGTGTGAGCGCTGGCAGCACAGACGCCTCCAAAGAGAAATAAATGGCAGCATATCCACGCAGTGCATGATGGAGAGTGGGGCGTCCATTCGTTCTTGCTTCCGTCCGTCCGTGCGTGTGTCTGTTCATGTGTCCGCACGTCCATCTGTGCGTCTGTTTCTGCGTTCGTCCATGCATCCACTCCTGCATCCGCCCATGCGTTCATCTGTTCATGCAGCCATCCGTGCATCCGTTCATGCATCTGTCTGTGTGTCCGTTTGTCCACCTATTCGACACTCCAAGTACCACCATCTCGCATCTTTTCATCACATATTCCTCATTTTGAAGCCCCACCATCGAGCGGACATTCCAAGGACGGAACGAGAGGAGGCACACGCACACTTTCTTACGGCTAGCGCTTCGTATCTACTTCCCACCCTTAACCACCTCGAGTTCATGGTATATACTGGTTCAGTGTAATCACGGCATTGCGGCCCAACGCTCGCTAAACCTTTCTAAAACCAAGGAGGTTACGCCCAGCGAGTATGACGTAGCAACCCTTTCTTGTCAGATAGGGCTTAATGTAGATGCTAATGGCTGCTAAGGGAGAATGACAGACAGGGGAATTCGGCTGTTAGTTTATGCGCACGATTGCGAATTTCTTATTGTTCAACAACGCACAGAAGAAATATCCCACCGGCACCAGCTTGGAGGTCAAAATGTAATAGTGGTTACACACTACTACTACGACTACGAGGGATGAACAGGTGCTGCTATAAGGAGCGTCGCCTCTAAAAACCGTTGGTGGGTGTGACCGTCACTTCGATCGCGAGACTTGGCCGGCCATGCAAGCCGCCCACATCCTGAGCTGCGCAGACACGACGAGGAGTATTTCCTAGAGATGTACGTATTCAGAACTGCTGTTGAATTTATCTTTACTTGCCACAGCCTCCAATGCAGCACCAATGCGTTTTGCATGCTGTGTCTTGAGTCGTTGCCAAGGCATGAAGCACAAACGCATTCCAAACGCGCTGCATTGGAGGCGGTGACAAGTCAGGCTCGAGACAAAAGCGATGCTGAATGCGGGGGAAATATTGTGTACAATGTATTTTCTCTTTACTTTGACGGTGCTTAGCTTCTTGCGAATGCCGCCACGCAAATTTGAGACTTTGCACGAGCTGCCACACCCGGCCATCTTAATGCCAAGTATTCCGTGGCGGCCATGGTGCCACAGACGCTGGGGAACGCACTCGTTTGTATTTGTCGGCAGACTCCATTCTGCACTGTCTGCATGACTGCTGATATTTCTACTGAATCAAACGCCTTCTCGTAAGCAACGAAGGCTATGTATAGTGATTGGCTGTATTCTAAGCAGTTCTCTATTACCTGATTGATAGTATGAATGTGGTCAATATTTCAGTAGCCTCTTTGAAATCCTGCTTGTTCCTTAGTTGATTGAATTCTAATGTTTTATCAACTCTGTTAGCAATTACCATTGTAAATAGCTTGTGTGCTGCGGAGAGCAAGCTGATCTGCCTGTAATTCTTCAAGTCCTTGTCATCTCCTTTCTTATGTATCAAGATGATACTAGCATTATTTCACGACTCTGGTACTCTTCGCATCAGGAGACACCTCGTAAACAGGGTGGCTAGTAAGATTTATCAGCAGATCATCATCATCAGCAGGTAACATCAGATTTTTCAGTTATTTGATGTTACCTGGTTCCCACCAGCAGCGTTACCTCTTTGCATGCTCTCCAAGGCTTTTCTGACTTCTCCTTGTGACTTGTGGGGTGTCACCTGGGTTACTGCTGGTCTTTATTGTATTAGGGTCGGGGTTATCCCGGCTACTGTACAGGTCTCTGTAAAATTCCTCGGCTGTTTTACCTATCCTATACATATTGGTAGTTATTTTGCCTTCTCTGTCTCTTATTGCATACATACTATTTCTGCCTATCTGAAGTTTTCTTTTCACTTCTTTGACACTTCCTCCGTTTTTCAGAGCGTGTTCAATTGTCTGCATGTTATACCTTCTTACATCATATACCTCACGCTGAGAAATCAACTTCAAAAGTACCACCAGTTCTATTTTGTCAGTTGTACTTGAGAATTTCATACTTTGGCGCTTTTTAAAGAGGTTCTTCGTCTCCTGGGACAGCTTTCCAGCTTCCTGTCATTGTACCGTACCTCCAACTTCCACTGCACACTCCGTAATGATACTCGTCAGATTATCATTCATTACATCAAGGCTAAGGCTGGTTTCCTCGATAAGAGCCGAGTACCTGTTTTGAAGTAAAATTCTAAATTCCTCTACTTCCCTCTCAGTGCTATCTCATTGATTGGCTTCTTTTGTATCTGTTTCCGTCGTTCCTTCTTCAAGTCTAGGTGAATTCGAAAGCGTATCATTCTATGGTCAGCGCATCGTACCTTGGCCATCACTTCCACATCCTGCATGATGCCTGGGTGCGCAATCACTATAAAGTCAATTTCGTTCTTATTTTCGCCATTAGGTTTCCTCCGTGTCCTTTTATAGTTTCTTCGTTTTCGGTAGAAGGTATTCATATTCCGTAAACTATTGCGTTCTGCGAATTCCGCAAGTAGCTCCCTTCTGGCATTTGTAGTACTGATGCCATGATTTCCTACTGCCTAGTCTCCGGCCTGTTTCTTCCCTACGTCTTAATTGAAGTCTCCCATCAGTACAGTATACTGTGTTTTCACCTCACTCATTGCCAATTCCGCGTCTTCATAGAAGCTGTCAACTGATGCCTCATCATGGCTGGATTTAGACTCATAAGCCTGTACCAGCTTCATCTTTTGTGTATTATTCAGTTTAATTACGATACTTACTACCATTTCATTAACGTTCTAGTATTCCTCTATGTTGCCAGCTATGTTTCTGTGAAAAAGGAACCCCCTCCCCGTTTTCTGCTGTCAGCCAAGCCCCGATAGCAAAGTACGTGCCCGTTCTGTTGCCCCTTTTAGGCTTCATCTGTCCTCCTAACCTCACTGAGCCCTATTGCATCAAATTTAATGTTCTCTAGCTCCTCAAATAGTACAGATAGACTCGCTTTACTAAATAAGGTTCTAGCGTTAAACGTTGCCAAGTTCAGGTTCCAATGGCGGCCTGTCCGAATGCAGAGATTCTTGGCAGCCTCTGCTGCCTTGAAGATCTGACCGCTGCCATGGTCAGTTGCTTCACAGCCACTGGGGACTGAGGGCCGTTAGGTAATTGACGTATGCATGTGCGAAGTAGTGGCCAGGTGCTGCACCAGGGTGGCCAATTTTTCTCTCGTGAGGGAGTGCGTTACTGGAGGTGGTCACCGGTAAGGCCGCCCAACAGGCCTCTTAATGCTGTCCCAACACCACAAGGAATTTTTCTAATCCGCTTGAGAACTGCGCGGCACCGGGATTCAAACCACGGAGCTTTTGCATGCGAGGCTGATGTTCTAACCACTGCGCCATCACTGCCTTCCGAGTCACAACACTACAAATCACCGGAGGTCCCCCCAGCAGACAAGCAGCTTTGGTATTAGTGGGAGGCTCACAGAGGTTTAGCGAAAAATTGAAACATACACAAATTTAATTCGATAGCCCAGTGGAACAAAAAAACGAAATTGAATAGCACGCTGCCATGCCGCCGCTCGCCACATGAGCTCCAGGGGGACATGGCATCTCTCTCGCAGCCTAATAGAGCGGCCTTTAACGACAAAGAACACGCAAAAATTGCTCCGGTGGGCTATGCGTGGGTACCCAGAGAGAACGGCAGTGCTCGCGGATACTCTGGGCGATAGATATTTATGTATAACGGCGAACCCGACGGTGTCGGCTTACACGTACTCAAGAAAATCTAATCTGCAACTCGACGCCCATTTAGAGCCGAGCTACGGCTTCAGGGCTGAACCGCATAACTCTCAAACGGTTGACCAGATTTGGGAAGGGTGTGCGCGTCCTCCCAGATAAAAAACATCACTCGTGACTTTTATCTCCAAAGCAGGCAAGACGGTAAATACTGAAAACCTGAAGCACTTATCATTGACCTGATGCGTGGACAAGCTGGTGGATGAAGGTACAAAATTGCCCTCTCTCCATGCATGGAGGTTAAGCGCTTTTTCCCAGACACAATAAATGAGTTTTGTCTACAAATGTCTTCACAGGATGTCCTCTTCCAGCTGCATCGGGACGTCATACATCGTACAACAGTGCAACGCAACAACAAAGCCATCCTCGTTATTGATCTGAAGAGGGCTTTCACTAATGTCAAACTTAGTAGCACCCTGGCCAACTTGAGCTCCACCAATGGCGGAGCTAGAACTTTTGCATATGTGAGAGATTTTCTCTTTGCGAGTAAGGCCCTTCTTCAGATCGATGGCCGTTTCACTCATGTTCTGAAATGTTGTATGCGTCTTACGGGTGTTCAATCACTCGATCCTGTATGTGTTATTGCTCATGTGTCATACCTCAGTGTATTATTGCAAATCCTGTTGGACTTGTTTTTTATGTTCACGTCTTGAGTTCACATTCGGCCGCATGTGTTGTTATCATTAGACATATGTGCATTTGTTCTGTTTTTCTTTCTTCTTTTTATTTTGGCTGTCGACTGAAACGATGCAATGTGATGTACCCACTCCTGCCATGGCTCCCAAAAGGCAGCTGGCAGAATCTGACAAATAAATAGATAAATGAAATAACTATTGCTCTTACGTAATAGAAACACACGGTACCCCTCAGAGATAACACTGCTGCGCTTTGACAAATCTATTGTGCACCTCCCAAGCCAGCTGGCCCGGGAGGAAGCCACTCCATAATCTGTATATTCTACTGACAATACCATTTGTACCACAGAGGGGAGCGTTGGGAAAATGAAGGACCCCTTTCAGTGGGACGCATTCATGGTCGTGGCAAATGCCATTGATTGTAAGCTTTAATGCGCTCCAGTAAATATGTTTCAGCATGTTAGAGCAAATCCAAAAAATAACGCAGGTATACCCATTTTTTTGTCTGATGTTGTCATCAGAGAGGTGAAGAAGATCCTGATTCTGGAGCTTTTAATTCTCCATACACTCAGACTAGATTCTACTATTGCGAAACTAGCGGGACTAGGCGAACGAGTAGCACGTTTGATCCACCGCGTTTCCTCTAGGCGGGGTGGTCTGGAGAAGAGGAACGCTTTCGGGTTGTCCAGGCCTTCGTGGCTAGCTGGATTCTCCTCGCCGTGCTTTGGGCTCACAAGCAAAACAAAAGCAGAATTGACGCATTTTCCGCAAGGCTACATAAAGAACTCTGGATCTCCCGGTGGCTAACTCCAACACACAACTCAGGACTTTAGACATTGAGTGTCCTGAACCTTTACCAGAAGCTACGGGAGGTGCGGCAGATCATTAGTACATAATACATACGCCTGCATAGGTACGCGGCTTATGCAGAAATCCCCCGGGTGCCTCCTACTCAGTCCGTTCCAGAATCAACACACTTGTACTTCAGAGAAGGTGGAACGTATTTCAAAATTTTGGTGCCACTTGCTCTTCGTCTCCCCGCTTCCCACTAACATGAGCACGCGCACGCATGAAAGCAGGCTAGAATCGCGTGCTCTCACGCTGGTTTCCGACTTGCTGTATACTACGTAGACATAGCAGTGCCGATTAATGGCCAAGAAATTTGACACAACCTCTATAGTTCACCAGCAAATGCCCGTCAACAGGCTCTCCGTCCGAGCGCAATTTTTAGAGCAGGCTAAGAAAGTAGCGTTAGCGCTTGTTGCTGTGGAAATTCATTCGATGACAATAAAATTTGGCAAATCCCATCTCTAAAGAATAGCTGATTTGCGAAGCACGAATGAGGAAAGTTGATATGTTCCTTTATATCAGCATAAAGTTACGAGGCGGAGATCAATTATGCCGTACAAGACTTTCATATCTTGAATATCATGTTTGGATGAGTCATTTACCTTTGTCGTCTACTCATGCTACGTGATAGCAAATTAAGCATATGTTGCGCTTGAGAAACGACCGCGAGCATTCTATGAGCGTAACATCAGGTCATGTTTTACATATGACATGCATATCATGAATATTTTTTCCCCGTACGTGCCATGAGTGGAATCTGTTACCTGATAATGTTGTGCATTGTTCTGATGTCTCATCCTTTCTTCATGCCTGTTGAATTCGGCATGATTTAGTCTTCAATATAGTTGTTATCCTACCGATTGCACTTGTACAGTATATTCCGGTTCCGGTTTTTTTTCGGTTTAAAGTGTACCCTTAGAAGTGTATTGTTATGCTTGTATGTTATCCTGTTTTCTTCTTTTGTATCGCCCACACCTGCTCAAAGCCTGGCACCCAGGCTAGCAGTAACCTGTAAATAAATAAATAAATAAATAAATAAATAAATAAATATCGTGTTTGGACTTGTTATTCACCTTCATCGTTCATTCACGTCATGTATTACCAAATTTAGTATAAGTGGAGCTAGCGAAATGGCTACGAGTGCATCATTAGCGTAGTATGTTTTCATGCTTTTACATGACACTGATGTCGCGGTTATCATGCTCTCACCTGTCTTGTACCCTTGGCATCCATTGACGTCGCGTAACACTAACTGTGGTATATGGAGAGCTAGTGAAACGGCCGCAAGCGCATTATGAGCATGTCATGTAGTCATGTTCTTGCATTACACGCATCTCATGATTAATAAATTTGCTACAGCTGTTTACCTTCATCATGCATTCACGTTCTTTAATACCAAATGTTGCATATGTAAAGTGGCGGAATGACCGCGAATGAACCATGAGCGTGGCATGTAGTCATGACGAGTGACAACATAAAAATCATGACATGCATGTCATTATTACCATGTTAGCGCCCGTCACTGATCGTCGCCATGCAGTCATGTCGTACCATATCAGCCTTCCGAAATGTCATGTGAACGACACTGCCACAAGAGCAGCACGTGAGAAACAAGTCATGATTTCCTTGTTGTGACTTGTCAATTATGTTTGCATAAAGTCATGTTATGCAATACCCATTTTGATATTGAGACCAATGTCGAGATGGCCAGTAGAGCTGACAGTCGTAGATGGCTAGATAGATAGATACGCTCAAAGTCGCCGGAGTTAACTAATAAAAGCTTAGCATTCTTTAACAAATTCAAAAAGTGTGCACTCACTACCCAGCAGCGGGCATACCCTCTTAAGCTAGCCTTATTTGTTGAGGAAAGGCTGTTGCTGACCCAACCCCTAAATGCAAAATGTGGAGTCTTAGCCACCATAATTTACCAGAAAAGTAGGCCATGACACGGCCGCCCGAGGACGTGCCCAACGGGCTCCTTACCCCAGATCTTATGACTCGAAAGCCAATATGCCGCTGCTGTGGTTCAAACAAATTGTTTCTTATTATTATGACACTCGCCGCCATTTACCGACTCCTACAAAGGGTCTGAGTAAAGTGAACGAGCGAACTTAATTGTCCTGCAATTATCAAACACTTTGATCCGAACATAAATGGGAGGTGCTCATACTCTACGAAACCTGTGACATCTTCAGCATGGTGTGGGCTTGTGCAAATAATCCCCACCTGCACCTTTTCTATTACCCTTTCTCGAGAGGCATATGAGAGTGCCCTCGTCCACTGCTCTTCGCTGGAGTCTAAATAGGCTCATGTGAGAAGGGTGCGAGTTTGTGCCTCATCATGCGGTGTTATGGACTTCGGATGCCGGTCACATTGTGGGGTCAAGCTGTGGCCCCAAAATTTTTTGTTCTATAAGAAATGCTAATGCGATAGCGTTAAAGAGCTCATTTCGCAGAAACACTGGCGTCGATGTCATTGATTGTGAGCGAAAAATTATCCTCTTTGCGTGAAGATAAAGTCGAGAAATATGCAATTAAAGAATATTGTGTCTTAACGGGGATCGAACCTAGGTCGCTTGCATGGGAAACTGGTATTTTACTAGACAGAAATACCTCTGCTTGTACGTATAGTTAAAATATTTTCATCTGCTTGGAAATGCCGAATGAGCGATATAGCTCATTCGGCGATAATAGCGCGCACTGGTCCAATCTACAGTGTCCGTTCTTTTGTGCGTGCGTGTGTATGTAACAAAACGTATTATTAAGTATGCATTTACCGGATGAAGGGTGCTATAGGGGCCGGATTTTTCTATCGCGTTCAACTCTTAAACGTGAAGCTTAAGGGTCCCCCAATAATTTTCGGACCATCACGCTTTCTTTTACTGGTGCTGGAAGATTTTGTGATAGGTGCCAAATACGATGTCATGTATTAGATTCTTCAGTCACAAGCGACGCCTTCTGCATGTGGTTTTACTCTCGTAAGAAACCATATGACATCAGATAAGCTTCACTCCGTTAGAACATCACTTTTTGTTAAGTTACTGTCTAAAAATTATTATTCCTAATTTTGGGTTGCTTCCTCTTGAAGCCGGCATATGAAGACACTTTATTTCTTTTTCGCTCAGGTTATCTAGAGTTAGGTGACTGTTTTAGAGCGCTTGCAAAGCAGTGCTCTCCCTTCTTGTGACTCTCCTCGCTGGCGATTCAGGATGTGTTGGCATTAAGGACAAGTATTTTCGACAGTTTGAAAATATAAGAGGTGAAACAGGTGTTTCTGTTATCCTTCTTGTTCGTTCATCTTGATGTGACAGCGTGGTTATGAAATTATCTGCGTGAAATCGCAGCTCACAAATCTGCGTGCACAAAAAAGACGGCTGTCATAAATTCGCCACACATGAAACACACTACGCGTAGACATACACCTAGCGAATATCTGTTCCTTCTGTAGTGGAGCATACGCACCAACGCGTATGCGCCTTCGGAAGACAACGAAAAGCCCGTGCTCTGCTTGCGCGAGAGATTGTGCCGCCTTTGCCAGACTGGCCGTACGCCCACTTTCCGTTGAAGATTGGTGGGTCCCGCATGCGAGTAGCGCCGGGGCAGGTAGACGGGGCAGCCGATGGTGCTGGCTGGGCTGGGACGGGCTGGTTGGCGACTGCGTCAGTCATGTTTCGCAGTAGTCTTTCAGGCAACTTGCGAGAGCGGAGCTCCAGGTCTTCTTGGGGATCTCCGCAGCCTCCACCAAATGTGATGACGTTTATTCGAGCCGAGAAGTCGCAACGAGGTCGCAACGGAAAGTGGGCGTACGGCCAGTCTGGCAAAGGTGGCACAAACTCTCGCGCAAGAAGAGCACGGGCTTTTCGTTGTCTTCCGAAGGCGCATACACGTTGGTGCGTATGCTCCACTACACTTCATAATAATGTAACTGTAATATACGCACGAAGTTGTTCATAAAAAAACTGGCACAGTGATACTTGTAGCGTATAGAATCATACATATTTTGCACATCAGCATGACTTTTTAAAATCATAGACCGGGCAATCCTGCTCTTACGGTTCTTCAAAAAAGAAGCCAAAAAAATAAAAAAAACACACATTCCAATGTGGGTTTCTGCATTTAAATTGAGAAAAATAAAAATAAAATTTGATTTTTGACTACTTTTGTTTTAATTCTTTCATTACATCTTGACAATGCCATTTGAATGCGAAGCATTTTTTAGCCAACTTCGGCAACTATGAGCCTATATATCTATCTATCTATCTATCTATCTATCTATCTATCTATCTATCTATCGATCTATCTATCTATCTATCTATCTATCTATCTAGCCGCCTAATACTTTTAGCTCTCCTGGCCGTTTCAATAATGGTAGTGATGCCAAACTTAGTATTGCATAACATAACTGTATGAAGATCATATTTGACTGTCATAACACGAAAATCATGGGTTTATGTCATGAATGTCATGATTTACATTTAGTTGTCTTGCTGCTCTTGCCGTGTTTCGTTCACATGACATGTTGCAAAGCTGGTATGTTATGTCATGATTGCATGGAGAACACAAGCGACAGACCATAACTTGAAAATTATGACATGTGTGTCATGTAACAACATGACTATATGCCACGCTGATGATGCGCTCACGGCCGTTTGGCTAGCGTCACATATACCAAATATGGTGTTACTGCACGGGAATGGATGACAAAGGTATGTGACTAATGCAAATATGATAATCATGAGATTCGTGTCATGTAAGAACACGACTACGGATTCTCGTTATGCATTCGCGGCCGTTTCGCTAGCGTCATTTATACCAAGTTTGGTATCACAGTACGTGAATAGATGACGAAGGTATACATATCTGATTGATGCAAATATGATAAAAATGAGGTGCGTGTCACGTAACACCATATATACATGCTACGCTGATGCGCTCGCGTCTGTTTCGCCTGCTTAACACGTACTAAACTCGGTATTGCGTGACGCGATCGGACGACATAGGTAAATAACACATCCAAACATGATATTTAAGACATTTGTGTCTTGAAACAACATGACTGTATGCCACACTGATTATGCGCTCGCGGTCGTTTCGCTAGCTTCACATATGCCAAATTTTGTTTAACGTGACCCCAATGGATGACGAATGTATGTAATTGGTGCAAACGTGATAATCATGAGAGGCGTCTCATGTGAGAATATGACTACATGCCACAGTCTAGGCGCCATTGCATTTCAATTTGAAGTGGTGCGCGTGCTTGCCGGCGTTGTTATGCCAGGCACCGGTCCTGCCATATACTCGCCGGCGGGCGTCGTGCTGCGATGCTTTAACGCATGCTCGCTTCAGCACCTTCAGCGTCCCTCCCTTTCGAAAAGAGAAAGACGCAGT
This sequence comes from Rhipicephalus annulatus, assembly GCA_013436015.1. NCBI lineage: Eukaryota > Metazoa > Arthropoda > Arachnida > Ixodida > Ixodidae > Rhipicephalus > Rhipicephalus annulatus. Next base: position 65,230 of record WOVY01011253.1, on the reverse strand, counting down.
GTTGTCTGGGTAACTTATTGGTGCGAAATGCAGCCTGTAGCATTTTGCGCTGGTTGCTTTCGGGCCGCGCCGATGGACCCTGGTCGCGCCTGGCGTCAGACTACAGAGGGCTCGCGTTTTGCTTACGTAGCGTCACTGTGCCCTGCCTGCGCACCTGTCAACGCTACATTGGAGTATATTGGGCTCGTCATGATGCGCTCGTGGCCATTTTGATAGCTCCGCATATACCGAATTTGGTGTTATAGAAATGAATGACAAAATATATTCATTGTGCAAACATGATGATCCTGACACGCGTGTCATGTAAGAACAAGACAACATACCACGCTCCTAGCCTGCTCACGGCTGTTTCACTAGCTCCACATATACTAAATTTGTTATCACGTGATGAGAATAGATGACGAAGGGAAACGACACATTCAAACATGATAATCATGACGCGTAAATCATGTACGGCATCACTTTCCTATTGCAAGAACAGCGTGATGCCACTACGTTTTTTGGCACTGGTACAAGCTGGAGACACTGGTACACGCTTGCAATCACTGGCACTTCGCTGACGCACTGGGAAAAAGATGTGTCACACTGGTAGGGGCGCTGGCTCAACCGCTGTGATGCTGGTGCGCACTGCGAAGCGCTGAAAGCTCTAGAATTTTCACTGGCAAGCGCTGGTGAATACTGGAGCACGCACTGTTTCTACTAGCGAAGCGTGTACTTTATTGTAGCGTGTGCCATGGTATGTGTGTCGTATAATATAAAACGCTTGATTTGACGGCACGGAGAGGTGCAACCCTAACAGATACCGAGCATACGTACTTTTTGCGGCGCACATACGTATCGCAGCAACTATAATGTACCTTTTTCGCATATGCCCCCGCGTATACCGGCCATATTCATATCATCCGCGTATTTCTGTAAAGATTCCGAGTTGCAGTGTTTGTAAGCCTGGAGCTGCACGTCACTCCTAACAAAAACAAGAAATTGTTTTTGCCACGAAGTTGACGAAACGTAAATGAGCTCTCCGTTTTGCTTCACAAGTATTTCCAGCAGAGGTGAGAAAAAAAGCTGTCGTTCAATTCCAGCACACAACATAAATGTGTATCTGGCCATGTCTATCCTTCTACTTACTTCAGGTAAGAGTAACAAGTGTTCCGAAGCTCAAATACAGAATCTTTAACCATCCCGACTCACCGCATCGAGAGCGATCTTACCCAGTGGCCGGCCCAGCAAACATGGAGCTTGTCGTGCCGGCCACGTTAGTATATATGTTACCAGCGCTTCTTGCTTCATGTACACACAACTTTAAAGTGTGAAAATAACTGTAAAGTATATTTTAGACATCCATGAATCTAAATCAACTATTTTGGTCTTGTGTCGATGTTCGCCCAAGGAATGCTGACGGTCGACTTTCGCGCTTTCAGCTACGCAGGCTGTCACCGAAAGCTGCCGGCCACACCCGGTACTTATACGACTAATATGTAACAACATGCAATTTTAGTTAGTAATTTTGCACGTCTTCGTGAACTGACTCTCTGGCATACGCTTTCAGTGGAACATATTGGTATTTCTAAGGGTGTGTTTTATTTGTTGGTATTGATTTCACTTCATATATCTGTACGCTGTATACTGCCAGTGGAGACCAGAAAATTGGCTGTCACTCGGCATCGCAACTCCGTAAATGCATTTATGGCATTCATTGACCTTCCACTCACTTCAGGTACAGTTTAGGTAACAGTTAGAAATGTAGCAAAGCTCAAATGCAGAAACCTCAAGCCTCGCAACTCAGGTGCTTCGAGAGCAGCCTTAACCTGTGCCCCGTCCCAGCGAGGCCTATCATGCCAGCCGCGTTGGTGTACATGCTGCTGGTGCTTTTTACTTTAAATAGGCACAATTCTAAAGTGTAAGAATGACTGTAAAGTACGGTGTAGACATTCTTGAGCTTAAATCGACTATTTATCTGTTTGTGCGGTGCCCACACAAGGTGCCGCGACGATCGATCTGTCGCCTTTTTAGCAACGTAGGCTGTCACCTAAAGGTATACTTTCTGAGCGCAGGAGCCGATACTTGTCTGACTCGTATGTAAGAACACGCAATTTCGAGTTGATCATTTGGTACGCGTTAGTGAACTAACATACTAGCATACTGTTTCAGCAGATTAGATTTGTCATTTCTTCGGCGGTTGCTTAGTTGCAGGTATCGATATACCTGCAAATATGTTATCTGGCAAGCCAGATGTGTACTGCTGCATCGTCGCTTGCGCGAAAAAAAGGATACTCAATATTCACTTGTGCGCGCAGATATCTACCAAACAAGACATTTAAATCATCTGTACATGCTGACCAGTAACAAATGCGAGATCCGACAATCAAAGCAAAAAAACTATCGGCAGCAACAGCTGACAATCTGTGGCTGCTCCTCTAGTCAATTTTGATGATAGCTGGGGTTTAACGTCCCAAAACCACTATATGATTATGAGAGACGCCGTATTGGAGGGCTCCGGAAACTTAGACCACCTGGGGTTCTTTAACGTGCACCCAAATCTGAGCACACGGGCCTACAACATTTCCGCCTCCATTCCAGTCAAGTTTAGATTTTTCAGAGTGAAGACTTGGGTGCTTCAAAAAACTTTGCACTCTTACTAATATCCGCACGTCATTCGGTGCCCGGAAGCCGTGAGTCGTTGTCTAATCAAGACGCATTCGGTATTTGGAAAGGAATATTGTGCCAGTCTTGACTGTGTGACTTATAAACATGAAGATGAACGATGCGTTCTTCGGATGAATAGTCGTTTTACAACCCCACATGCATGTTTGGCGTGGCGTAGTGCGTACCGTACTCGATTCAAAATCAGAAAGTGGCGAGTTCGAATGCCGTCAAAAACGTTTCATTTTTATTTTCATTTTTTTTATTTTCGATGTGAATGCATGCGTGCTTTTTACTTATATATTTGTTTATTTATGGTAAGTGGAAACCCCCGTTATATCCCTGTGAAGCCATTCTGCGCAGAGTACTGGGATGCTGCCGCTCGTCCCAGTACCTGCTCTGGGAGGCGCTGGTACCAGCGCCATACTGGGCTCATAATCAGGCATGGCGCTGGACGCGGGTACCCAATGGCACTAGTTTTTGCAGTAGGGTTACATCTACCTCGTAACGTTGTGCTGATTTTAAAGTGGTGTATAAACATTTCCATTCTTGCTTCGCATATCATCGATTCCCACTCTACGTGACATCTGCAAAATTTTTATTCTCACAATAACTTGCTACTAAACACGCTTGGCATTGGAGGATGGTTGCACAAATCAACATAAAAAATAAACACAGACCAATTCACGCGTACTTGGCAGTAAGAGCAAAATAGAAGTTGTTTGAACTACACTGTGAGAAGTATATCCTTCTCAGCCCCTTAATTTACAAACGTACCCCACTGTTCAGTGAATATTCACATAAATAATGCCTCTTTACCGTTGTGTGGTCGTGTTCTCATTATGTACGGAAAGAATATGCCGTTTACCACTTACAGCTGTTTTAGCTAAGAAAGAAGATAGATACACCCGATAAAACAATGTTTGAATTTCGCACGTTCGGATACGCTGTTGGCGTAAAATTATTTTGTGAGATAGCTCAAACCAACGCTTGTTTCTGCGCGTCATCCCTTGGGAATGAATACACACGCAATTTTAGCCTAATGTCATAGATTCAGCGGCAACCAGGAACAAAACACTTGGTTCATGTTGCACGAACTTGCAGTCGTTTTGAACCTTGCGTTTCCCGCCAAACATCACATCGGGCATTAACACGTGTACGCCGAAAGTAAGAACGCTCAAACGGACGCAAAAGACACAGCATTTAACGCGAACACTCGCCCCGAAAACCGCATAAGGCACAGCAGCTTGGCGCACACGCACTGACCTGTCTGAGAAAGCGCGCGGCGAACGGACGTGTAGCCGGACTACAGTACAGCCACACGTTTTTCCAGTTCTGTGTGCCCTTTGACGTGACGCAGCACGCTGGAAAAACAGGATGTGTAAAGGCCTGAAGAAATTTTAGCGGGTTAGCCTGGAGCCAAAACTACTCGGTCGTCAGTGGGCCTTTCGCCATAAAGTTCAAGAAAGCAAAAATGGCTTGGCAAGGCCCTGAAATATGAACAGCTGGGGGTCGTTTAATAACGCCACAAAAATTTTACCCAAAAGAAGTCGCCATTAATACCCGGCATTATTCCTCCTCTCCCACCTGCTTAGTAATCCTACAGCGGCCCTTTAAGGATCTCATCATTGGGAGGGACTTCCTAAGTAGACATGGCACCACCAATGACATAACGTCTCAGTCAAAAACATTAACCTCAGAAAAGGCACTGCCTAGCGAGAAAACACCGGGGAATCATGCACGAGCGTGATAAATTCGGAGAATCATGCCAACGGGAGAATCATACAGGAACGTCATGGTTTCACCTATCTCCAGCACAGTCATTTCCATCGGCACCAAAAGACACCTAGACTTCGAAGGCGTAGTCAAAGGCGATCAACACCTGCTTGTTAACCGTCAGGTTTGCGTCCCAGAAGTCATCGCCGAGTTCAGCGTATCCCGTGGTTTTGTTGAAAAAGAAGCACGAAACGCTGCGCTTGTGTGCCGACATTCAGCTGAAAAATATCCCGAAGAAGAACGTGTATTCCCTTTCACCCATAGACGAAGGCGAAAGTCGACTCTATAACGCGAAGTACTTTTCGTCGATGAACTTCAAAACTGGCGACAGGCAAATTTGAAGTCGACTAGAAAGCCCAATAAAAGGCAGCCTTCATAACACCGAACGGGTTTTTTAAGTTCATGGTACTGTCTTTCTTTTGGTCTTTGCTCAGCCCCGCGACCTTCCAACGCGTTATTGATATGGTATTGGCCTTCTTGAAGTTTCAGACTTGATCGTGTACATGAAGAACATCGTTGTGCTTTGCTCGGACTCCGACGAACACCTCCGCTGCCTTTGAGCAGTACTTGAAGCAACCAAACCCTCCACACTCACCCTGAAACCAGAAAGTACTGCATTGCGTACAAGAAACTTTTGTCTTTGGGCTACTTGATAGTCACTCTGGAGCCCGCCCTGACCACACATGTCAACCGCATCACTACATTTCCGCTACCCACTCACAAGAAGGTCGTGTGTCAATTTTTCTGCCTGTGCGCCTTTTACAGGCGCTTCATCCAAAACTTTGCTAGCCGTAAAAAATGAACGAATAAACACTGCCAGACAGTTCAGGCAAAGAAGAACAACAAGATCGTGTTTGATCATGGACACGATGATGTCTGGCGGAGCTATTCTCTGCCTGTTAATGTGTTAGCATCCACCAAATTTGGTGCCGAAAACCCACATTTGAACAAGTCTTCCTTTTACGCACGGCACACAGGGATGCGAGGGTCGACGTTGGACGACGTCAGCCAGCAGCAGTGATCTCGCAATCGATCGACTCAAAGGCAAGCGATCGGCAATACGTACGCAGAACACAAAGATTATTCAGGAAGCGCGAATTTTACTCGACGCTGCTAGCAGCGACATCATGAAGCTCAGAGCCGTAAGGCAACGACTCTCCGCTAGCAATGATGAGCTGTCGCAGATTAACGAATCAGTATATCCCAGCACAACGTACTGAAGAAGAACAGACCGCTATCACGCAATACCAAGATGAAGCGGCAATACATTCATTCTAGGATTCAAAAAAACTAAGCAATGTTTGCGCGAACAACCAACAGATTCAGGACGCACCAGACACAGAAATCTATCTGCAAATAGAATCTGACTATATGTGGAAAGCAGTCATTGGTCAAGTTGTGTGGTCTCTAGACGTGCCAGGACTCGTGGCAATGGAGATAATCTTTGATTGGACGGTACGAGGGCCTGAGCCAGAAGACTGTTTTGGACTGTGGAACTTACCTGCTTGTCAGTGTCTAGCGGGTCCTTGCAACGGAAGATGAATTAACTGCAGAAATCCTACAGTCTTTCTGGCAAGTCGAGTCTCTAGGTATTACTCACTCCAACAAATGTCTCAACAACCGAAACATTCTACAGTTTAAGGAGAGCATTAGGAAGTTAGGCAGACGACACCCCGTGGATCACCATTCAATAAGATCGCAAGCATTTTCTAGACGACCATCGGAACGCAGCAATCCACCAGCTTCATTACCTCGTTAAAAAGCTGTCGCGTCTGGATGACCTCATTAACCCTTACGACACGTAATGTCGTACGTCAATACTGGCAATCGGGACATGCTGAGTATTGCCGGAGCTACAGTCTGATATTGCGTTGTACTAGAACCACATCACGGGGTTGTACGAGAAGACTCGCTGAACACAATCTTGAAATAGTGTTTGACACCTCGTTGCATGAAAAAGGATGCATGTCACTGAACCACTGTTTGAACAAGGGTACGAATCTGAGTACCGATCCGCTTGAAGTGTTGCTTAGTTTACAATGCCACCCAATAGCCATCAACGCCGACATTATGAAAGCTTTCTTGCAGATAGAAATACAGGAATCAGATCAAGATGCATTTCGTTTTTATGGCTTAAGAACGTTTCCCATGGTGAAAACAACATTATTAATCGGCGAATGATCGTGCGTTATTTGAATCGATATGAAGTCGTTTCCTTCTCACGGCCACGATACACCACCACCTGGAAAACATAAGCGAAGAGCTAAAAACCTAGGCCCCGACGCTGAAGCAGAGTTTTTACTTGGACGACCTACTGGTAGGAGCCAACAGTCTTGACGAAGGCTTAAAAATGTACGAAAAGGCGAAGTGTGTATTGAAAGATTCCGCGATAAAATTCGGGAAGTGGGAGACAAACGATGCTCAACTCCAGAAATGTTGCCGAAAAACGAAGAGTGCCAGGAAAGAATCGACAGTACTTCCGCAATGGTTCTAGGGATGATATGGAACGCCAAAGAATATTACTTGACATGTTTTTCAAACTTTTTCGTGGTGTTCCTGCTTTCAGTAAAGGAGGGCTCAAAGCGGACCATCTTACGAACAGCTTCCAGAATACTTAATCCGCTAGGTAGTGCTTCGCCTTTCACAATAATAGCGAAGATCTTGATTCAGAAGCTATGGCTGGTACAGATACCAAGGGATTCCAAATTACCCATGGAAATCGAGCAGCTGTTGAAAAAATGGTGTACTTAAGTTGCTCAATTACAGAATACTATTATAAGAGGCTACGTCAGGAGCAATTTAAAAGAAAAAATCACCATGACGCAAGTGCATATCTTCGCTGGTGCTAGTCCAAGGAGTCCAAGGACTACGCGCATGCTCCATAGTCCAAGGGCCTATGAAGCATATGCGTGTACTTTAGAGCAGTGGACATCAATGGTAAATGTGGTACGAAGATTATCGTAGCTAAGTCCCGCGTAGCAACCATAAAAGTCTTGACCATGCCAAAATCGGAGCTACTGGGAGCAGTTGTTGGAGCAAGACAACTATAGTACCTCAGGAAATCATGGGACGCGGTTCACCTTTTACAGGCAATGTGGTCAGACTCGACAATTGTTGTGAGGTGAATTCGAGCAGAGCAAGAGAAACAGTGGCCGAGATAGCAGACTCTACCTACCGAGGGCAACAACATCGTTGTCCTGGGGAGGAGAACCCATCTGATTATCTGACTAAAAAACAATCAGTGGCCGCGCTTGGGGGACCGCCAGGGGCGCCGTCTAGTGCGGACGCGCTGATTTCGGCTCCTGCTTTTTTCAATGTTTTGGTTGGTTTCTTTCGTCGAAACCGAGTACATTATGCGTACCAACGCGTACCAACGCATCGTCGCCACCTCGATGCTCCCTCAACTTCCTAGGGACACGTATCGCATCATCGTAAGACCGAGAGACGGTCTGAATGTGACCAAGGTCAGTCAAATACGTTTCGAGCAAGCCTTGGCTATGGCGGTGGCCCTGGCTCCAGCTGAAATCGAAGAGGACACCATTTGTCCTAATGGCACTCAAAACATTTTTTGTGGTGTGTACTCCTCATGAGAAGAATGCGTGCGCGTAGATAAAGGCGCAGCAAGTCTGATTGGGAGATTGCACGTACCGGGTCTCTGTGTACCCGGCTCCCCCAATGACACGTGCAAAGGTGTCATAAGGGGTGTCGACGTGGATATCAGCGAGGCTCAGCTCCGAGCACGAATTGTGAACCACCGCAACCCAGAAGCCATCGAGGTCAAAAGAATTAAGAACACCACATCTGTGGTAGTATTGTTCAAGGGTATGAAGGTGCCCAATTATGTGTCCTGTGGTGTGAGCATGTTTAGCTGCAGACTATACAGGAGACACACGGAGGTCTGCTACGGCTGTGGAGGTTTGGGACACCGTGCTGACGTTTGCCCTAATCCAAACAGCAAGTGGTGCCGCACGTGCGGACAGAAATCACCAACGGAGGATCATCATTGCGCCCCAAAGTGTTCGCTATGCGGAGGTCCACATCTCACTGCAGACAGAGCATGCAAAGACAGATTTTCAGTCCCTTACATCATCAGAAGGAGATGACGCCAACGCCACCGGTGCTCCGAGAAGACGCAGATGACCCTAGGAATGCAGTCCCGTGACTCCAGCGTCTCACCTAGCGTCTCCGGCAAACCCAGGAGAGGCCGCTCCGTCACGCCAGCTGCACAGCGGCGCAAGAGCAGCTTGCGTTCCAGAGGGCGTTCGGCGTCTAGAAGGAGGATCCAGGAGGAACTCACATGGGCGGATCGAGTCAAGGAGAAGACGACCAAGCCCAAAAAGGTAACGCGGTCGGCATTGCCGGAGCATGATGAAAAGAGTGAGATTGAACAGTTACGTCAGGAGATTGCTAGTCTCAAAGCAGAGCTATGCAAGCAGACAGCCGCGCAGGCCATTTCTAGCAGAGTCGAGGGCGTGAACGTGGCGGATAACGCCATGCATAAAAGCACGCAGGAACCCAAAGTCGAGGTCAACAAGGCCAAGCGTAAGGCTCCACCTCCAAAGGATGAGAGCGACTCGGAGATGCAAGTGGAAAGCTCGCAGAACAATATGCTAGAAGGGTTACTTAGGATTTTCGAAGAAAACCAGTTAAGCATTAATCAACTCGCGCTGCGCCTGGGAGCACTTGAGAGTAAAGTAGGAGCCATAGAAGATAAGGTAGTTGCACTTGAGAATAAAATGGCTATTAAGACCAGGCCAAAGGTTCGTACACAAGCTGCAGTTAATGATGATGCGGGGGTGACCCCGCAGGGTCAATAAAACTAAAACTAGCAAAATGGTGGGCACTCAAAATAATCTAGTAATTTGGCATTGGAATTGCGCTAGCTTTCAAAGGCGCAAGACCTCACTTCAACAGTACGTTACTGCTCAGGCAGAAAGGCCCCAGGTAATTTTGCTACAGGAAACACTGTGCGACACACCTACCTTCGCTGGTTACAAATCCGTGGCGGCAAGCGGGGAGTCCATGAGAGGTATAGCTACGCTGATGATCAAAAAGCTCGCACGTGTTGTACATGACATTCAGCCAGGTCGTGGCAGAATGGAGGCGCTTCTCATTGAGGTTATTCATAACAGGTGGCTTAAACAAAGCGTGTTCATTCTAGATGTTTACAGCCCACCATCCGATCAGAGACAGTCTTTCCATTCCCTGTTTACAAAGGCCGCTACACTCGCTTGGCAGTCACCGTTAGTAATCGCGGGAGACTTCGGCGCCCCACATAACCCATGGAAGTACATCAGGCAAACGGCTAAGAGCATAAATCTAGCGCGGGCAGTCGATGACCTAACGCTAACAGTCATCACCGATCCCCGGTTTCCCACGAGACTGGGCACGTCGGTGGCTAGAGACACTACCCCCGATCTCGCGTTTATCAAAAATTTACAACAAACAACCTGGGATAACAAGCAAGAAAACCTGGGCAGCGATTGCTTCATCATTACTGTTACCATTCAGGTCAGAGCCCCCCAGGCCAGGGAATTAAAGTGACGGACTGGGATGCTTTCCGAAAGCTCAGAAACGAGCATACGGGCGAATATGACAGCTTCAGCGAACTCATTCAGACACTCAGAGCAGACGTTGAAAAGGCCACAAAAACTATTTAAACCGAGCTCGATGTTCCCAGGATGAATCCACACCTCGCACATCTCTTGGAAGCCAAAGCCTCCATTTTGAGGCGATGGAAAACACAGAGGCTTAACCGACGGTTACGAAACAGGGTTGCGGAACTTAATAGGGAGATCAAACAGTACTGCACCGAGTTAGCTCGGCTACAATGGGATGAGATCTGTTCAGCAGTCGATGGACGCATGCGTACAGGGGGGAAATGGAATCTTCTTAAACACATGCTAGACGACACGCAGACCAAAGGCAATCAAAGACAGGCACTGTGCCGCCTGATTCACAAGCACAGACAAGAGGGTGGGACAGAAGAAACGCTCTTAGACGAGGTAGCAAATAGATATCTCCCGCTAGGCACAGGACGCTCAGAAGAGTATCCTGAAATAGAATGTGACACGGTAAAAGAGCTCGATGACCCCTTCACGGAGTCTGAAATTAGGGCCGTCCTTCACAACTTGAATAGCAGGTCAGCCTCAGGACCAGATGGCATCTCAAACAGACTGTTAAGGAACCTGGATGATAGATCAATAGAGATGCTAACAAAAGAGGTCAACAAGACTTTGGAGAGTGGAAGCGTGCCAGCAGAGTGGAAAGCGGCCTCGATTGTGCTTATTCCAAAACCGGGTAAGCCCTTAAATCTTGACAACCTAAGGCCGATATCGCTAACCTCCTGTGTAGGCAAGGTAGCGGAACATGCGATCCTCAATAGGATCTCGAACTACATAGAACGCAAGGAACTATTCCCACACAACATGATCGGCTTCAGGCCTGGCCTTTCCACACAAGATGTAATGCTACTTCTTAAGAAGCACCTTTTCGATAACAACACCAGGAATGTTAGGGGGGATCTTAGCCCTTGACCTGATCAAGGCCTTTGACACCATATCTCATCGCTTTGTCTTGCAAGCCACGGCCAGCCTAGGTCTGGGAGCAAAGTTTCAGGCCTTTGTTAGGTCATTCCTAATGAATAGAACGGCTACCATAAGGTTCGCTCAACACAAGTCAGACGAGTTCGCCTTAGGAGCCAGAGGCACTCCCCAAGGGGCAGTCATCTCCCCCTTGTTATTCAGTATAGTCATGAAGGGCTTATCGGAGAGGCTCAGATCCCTGCCCAATATAGGCCACTCGCTTTATGCGGACGATAGCACGATCTGGTGCCCGGGAGGATCACTTGCAAAAGTAGAAAACGCACTGCAATCAGCCCTAGACCAAACGGAGTCGTACCTAGAAGGCACAGGCCTCCAACTCTCTCCAAACAAATCGGAACGGTTACTGTACAGGCCGGCCAGGCAAGGCGTTAGGAGACTTCCACATCTCGACCAAATTCCCATCTCACTTTTTGCAAGAAATGGACAACGCATTCCACGAGAAGATTCAATTAGAATCTTAGGACTACTGATTGACGCGAGAGGGTGTAACACCATAACCCTGACGCACATCACGGCCAAAACCGAAAGCACGCTGAGACTTGTTGCTAGAGTATCAGGACACAGAAAGGGACTAAGTGAAGCCAACCTGCTTCGGATCCATCAAGCCTTCCTAATGAGCCACATTAATTATGTAGCATCGGCGCTTACCTGGACTAGAACGGAAAAAAACAAGCTGGACACTCTCATGCGTAAGAGCATCAAAAAGGTGCTAGGGTTACCAGTAACCACATGCTCTGACAATTTAAGACAACTTGGTATGCACAACGAGATTGATGAAGTGATCGAAGCCCAGGTCACCGCCCAGGTGGTCAGGCTCTCGTCAACCAGGGCAGGAAGACGCATCCTGGACGAGGCTGGCATGGCTCCCAGAATGCTTGTTGAACGGGAAATCACCTTATCCCGGGAGGTCCGGGAAACCTTTGTGGTCAGCCCATTCCCTCGGAATATGCACCAGCAATACAATGTAGGGAGGCGAAAAGCCCGAGCACGAGCGATATTACAGAACGCCGCCGAGAATCGAGAATCGACTGTCTTTGTCGACGCGGCTCAGTACGGCAAGTCTAGCACATTCGCGCTGGCAGTCATTGACGGCAATGGGGAATTACGCTCCTCAGCCTCGGTCAGGTTAGCTACGAGCGCAGTTGCAGAGCAGGTCGCCATAGCCCTGGCCATGACCGACCACTCACACACCACCGTGTTAACAGACTCACGAGCGGCCATCAAAGCTTTTGAGTCGGGTAACATAGCGCGGGAGGCTGCCTCCATTCTAGAAAAAAGAACAGACCCTGGCACTCACTCGATCTCTTGGTTTCCCGCCCATATGAGTGCGGACAATCATCAGCACGTACCTAACCTCAACGAGCTTGCCCATGACCGTGCGCGAGATCTAACGCGCCGCGGCGGCATGGAGGCCTTATGGGGTCAGGATGAAATCCAGCATAATGATCCACTCCTTACGTGTAATGAAATCACATCTGACTATCGGCTAAGTAGAAGAGCCTATCCTCTTCCTCACCCAAAGTTAGATAGGTCTCAGTCAATTACACTTAGAATGCTCCAGACGGGCTCGTTCCCCTCGCGGGGCCTTCTTAGTCATATATCCACAGACGTTGACGCAAGTTGTCCGGAATGTAATGAAATTTATTGTTCCTTAGCGCACATGCTTTGGCAATGCCCCGCGTTACCTATTGGCCCTCTATCCAGCGAAGCCGACTGGGAAGAAGCACTCCGGAACCCATCGCTTCAAGCACAAATCTAGGCAATCCAGAGGGCCCAAGAAAGGGCGGAACATCACGGTGTCACAGCCCCTACTGGACGCGGCCAGCGGCTTCCGCGGGTCCCCGATAGGGGTTCCCGCGAAAGCTCCTCAGGATCAAATAAAGTTCATTGTCTTTCTGTCTGTCTGGCCGCGCTTCGGGGAAGCGTCCAATGGTGGAATGCCGAGAATGGCCATTGCGACCTGAAACCACTTCGCCACTTAAGCCCACTTCGTTTTCCGCCCAAGAAAACAGCTCCGAACCAGAAAATCTGCAGACACTAGCGCTACAGACGTAAGAACCCCTTCAAGATATGATAAACGCCAAGAAGTGGGAGATGATTTAGACTCCAACCAAAAGTTTTGAAGAAACCCGACGTTTAGAAACCGACTTGGTTCCCTCTTTAGGGGTGACTGCACGGGCTACGTAGCAGCGGCGTCTTCGAAGTACTTGCTGGGTGAACAATGACCCTGTCTCTCTCTCTCGCTCGTGTTGCCGTGGAGCGCAGTCCGTGTGTATACACAGCGGAAAGAATTTCGACAGAGCGGTTGATGTGAGCTGTCCTCTGTGATGTGCCACGACTCGAGTAACAACCTTCTCCTCCCGTTCGGCTCGCTTTTAAGCATGGCCGTCACTTTGAAATTTATCAGGTGATCCAATGTGTCAGCATGTTCGGTGACTGCGCTGCACTTTTTGTAGAACTTCCCCACATCGTTGGCATGTTGCTTCAGTCAGTCCGGTAGGTTTTTTTGTCTCGACGATATACAACGAGGGCCACTCGGCGCACGGCATTTTGTAAATGACACCGGGGGTCCTGTCAAAAGTTGGCCGGTCTTTCGGGTGAGGAAAGAGGTGGCCCAGCGCACATGACAGCACGTGCTTGATGCGATCTCCCTCCCTCTTGAAGATCCGCGCCAACATCTCACTGGTTCCCTGAACGCACGGAACCGGTGCGCGTTTCGGGGGGCTGCCAATTAAAATTGATTGGGGTTTTCGTATCCGCTGTTCCTCTGCTTGGCGGCTGGCGGCTTGAATGAAGTTTTTTGGGTATCCGTTTTTTTCGAGGTCCGCAATTACGCGGGCTTCTTCTTTCTTTCGCTCTGTCTCAATAGAGCATAAGTTCTTCGCTTCCACGAGTGGCGTGGTCACAACTGAGGCCTTGTGGCAGGCGGGGTGGGAAGAATCGAATTTAAGGTAGCGTCCAGTGTGCGTTGGCTACCTACGAACGGGGAAGTCCAGGTCGTTGCGCTTTTTTGCCACCTGGACATCGAGAAAGGGCAGGCAGTGGCCGCTTTCGCACTCGATGGTGAATTGTAAGGCTGGGTGCTCGCAATTTAGGTGTTGTCTGAAGTCCTAATAACGCAAAAACAATCGTTCATATAACGCAGAAAAAGCTTGCCTCGCGACGAGAAGAAGCTGAGAGATTTCTCTTCTATGTACTCCATCGTCAGGTTTGCCATCGGGACGGAGACGGAAGCTCCCATCGCTGTTTCTCTGTTCTGCCTGAAAATACTTCCTTTGTAGGAGAAGAACGTACGGGACAGGTAGAACTCCAGTAGACGGCAGAGCTCCTCAACCACCAAAGGAGATCTTTCACTCAGGCTGGCGTTTTCCTCAAGCGCAGAACGGGCAGCGGAGACAGTTAAGTGAACTGGCACGTTGGTGAACAATAAGACGACGTCAAATGAGACCATACTATCGTCATTCGCCGATGCTCACATGTGACGCTAGCTGCACGAAATGGCTGGAGCCACGGACGTGTGGTGGTGTCTTCCGAGTTAGTGGGCGAAGATTCGGTGTAGGAAATTTGAACGGGCTCGGCATGAGGAGGAAGTGATGTATACAGTCAGTTGGAGGGGGACGTCAGGCTTGTGAATTTTCGGTAGTTCGTAGAAACTCGGTGCGGATCCGTTATTGCCGAGTAATCATAAGTAAATGATTCTAAGCTTTAGGGCATACATGAAAACTTCCGTGAAGAGCTTGTTTATCTGTGTCTGGGTTCGCTTCGTTGGGTCCTTTACTAGCTGCGTGTATGCGTCCCTTTCTAAAAGAGCTGAAATCTTCCGATCGTAGTCCCCGCTGTCCAACACCACCGTCCAATTGTTCTTGTCAGCGGGTAAGAAGACAATGCTGTGATCCCGTCGGAGTTCCCGAAGTGCCTGGTTCTCTTCCGTGGTCAAGTTCTTTTTCCTTTGTAACGGTAATTTTGTAAAAATCTCAATTGATTTCAGTCTAATTACTTCTCTGGCGCCCGTCCTCACGCTTAGGATGGCTCCCGTTTCAGCCGCGACAAGTTTCGGTAGACGGGGCGTCGTTGACATGTTATAGCCATGTCCCTTTGCCAGGACAGATGTTTCCTGATCAATGAACAGACGAGATGAAAAATTGGTGACAAACCTAGAATTTTGGATTCTTTGGTTGGAACTTCAGTCCAAGAGGTAGGGTAGTTTCTTATCCTGAGTGGTCCGCTGCTTGTTCGCCATCCACGCCGGAACGGAGTCCGCTAACGCGTCGACCACAGACATCAACTCAGGGATGTGGTGCTCAAGTTGACAATTGGCGAAGAACAGGTCCAATTCTTTATTTCCGTGTAGAGGCGTTAATTTCGTGAATGCGGGCGTTGATCAGTCGTTGTTCGGCTCTCGTGTGACGACTTACAAGCCTTTAGGGGTCTAGACAGTTCGTTCTAGGCGCAGGCTTCGAGAAACGACTTTCCTTTCTTTGCAGGTGCGGCTGAAGACGAGATTAGTCTTGAAGACTGAGATGTATTCCTTGATGCGCATGTAGATCTTGACGAGCTGCATTTTATCGTGTCCGAAGGCTTGGCTTATTGACAAAATTTCGTGCTCCGAGTGCTCTTCGTCGTATATCGGTGAGACTAAAAACCTACCCGAACAACTGAAGCAACATGCCAACGATGTGCGGAAGTTCTACAAAGAGCGCAGCGCAGTCGCTCAACATGCTCAGCCATTGGATTACAAGATAAATTTTGCCGAATGAGATATTATCGCCGAATTGTGGACGGCGTCGCTGTAATCGCTTTTGTCGACGCTGGTGCCGCAGTTTCAGTGATCAGTGCTAGACTCTGCCGCTTGCTCAAAAAAGTTATGACGCCACTAGCAAATATATCACTTCGTACAGCCAGCGCAGATTACTTCACGCCAGCCGCTGTCTGTACTGCTCGCATCGCGATTGATGGCCTCATCCATGCCGTCAAATTGCTAGTGTTGGATTCCTGCTCCCATGACCTCAATTTCGGTTGGGGCTTTCTCTCTGCTAATAAGACCATCATCGACTGCTCTCACGCTGAAGTGGCATTTGAAGTGCTTGGTGACACTCCGTTGTATGATGCTTTTGAAACCGGGGACAAATTATTTGTTGCTGAAGGCGTCATCATACCGCCGCACTCTTTGCGAAAAAAATGGCGAAAAGCCCGTAGTTTCTTGTGGAGCAGTGTTATATGCGTACGTCACAAAAGGCAGAAGGAGGTCCCAATCGGAGGCAACATACTTTGATATCATGTCCATTAGGGTACATGATATCATGTACCCTAGGTACATGATATCATGTACGTTAGGGGACATGATATTAAAGTATGTTGCCTCAGACCGCTCCGATTGGGACCTAATTCTGCCTTTTGTGACGTTCGCATATAACACTGCTCCACAGGCAACTACGGGCTTTTCGCCATTTTTTCTGTTATTTTGCCGAGACCCTTCCACCACTCTAGATACCGTTCTACCCTACCACCCCCATTCGTCCAAGTCTACGCGTTTCTCTGAAGCTGCCCGCTGCGCCGAAGAATGCCGTAAGATCGCCCAGTCGTTTACAACTATCGACCAATGGAGACGGAAATCTCGACGTGACGATAACCAGCCGTACCCAACTTTGTTTAGAAAACTCTTGTGTGGCTTTGGGTTCCCGCTTTGCCTACAGGCCTTTCCTCGAAGCTTGTTTCAAAATACCAGGGACCCTACCGCATTGTTTCGGAGACTTCACCTCTTAACTACATCGTCGAACCCATTACCCCTTTCACAAACCAGCGCTTTCGGGGTCGTAAAACCGTTCACGTACAGCGGTTGAAACCTCATTATGATCCGCTCGTACTCTGTTTACCATGAGTCGCCAGGACGGCTCCTTTTCCGACGGGGGAAGAAGTCTAGTCAAGAGGAAAGCCCACTACTGCAGCGACATCGACACGTTGGCGCGAAGCACGAGCTAAGACTGTCGGTTGCTGCTGCGGCGCTGCCCGTATACCCGGCCAGCTCTTGCTGCTTCTTTAACGACGCTGATACCACTTTTGAACTTGCATTTACATTATAGATAATTCAAATATTTTTATCAATTATTCATACCTAGTTGGTCTAATGAGTGACCATATCTTTTCTCCTCTGATTGTAAACGGGCTGCGAAGATGGCAAGTGTCTACCTATTATAGCTTTTGAAGAAAAGTATATATTGCTTTAGAAAGCCTGTATATCTGCCGTAGAATATGCCTTTGTTTTCGCAAGCGGCGACGCAGGGTGTAAAAGAAACTTAGCATTGTGAGCATAATTGCATCGAAAGGTTCTAAGATTCTCGATGGTTCTTGGTCATTCAGTGCGGTTTGCACAAGGCAGCACTTACTGTGTAACAGGGCGATAACAAAATTTTAGGAAAGAGTGAGGCAGTGTGGAGATTGTCCGGTCATCAAAAAAGGTATGAAGTTTCTACAGTAAAAAACAAGCAACCCATAGCCCTTGGACCTACGTATAGAAGCCGAAACGTGTACAAATGCTGCTACACCTTTTTTATGCCGGCAATTATTTTGTTTTCCGGTTTTCATAACCAGTGTGTGAGTTTATATAGACAAGTTTTGTACGTGTTAAGTATGTTCGCCTTATAGTGACAAGTATGCTAGACTATGCAGATGAGGTAAATACTCACCAAGTCCTGCTAATGATATTAGTGGCGTCAATATATTTGCCCACAGGCAAACTTCGCCGCCAATCAATAGAGCTTTCTGTTGAAAATCACCTGCGTAGTACGAGATAGGGTTCTCGTTTTGTACAATACAATTAAAAACAAATATTTCAATACAAAATTCAACATTTACAGAAAAGAACACAATGAACTATTAACGTGCACTCCATCAAAAACGTGGTTTACCTCCTCTTGATAGGAGTTACACAAAAGTAAAACTGGTTCCTATATATGAGTTATAACGTTAACTTTACCAGAATCTTGAGTTGGTCAAGTTGGTAGAAGTTCACCATATAATATTTCACAGCGCAACAGATTGGACACCGAGAGAAAAGGGACACAGAGCTCATTCTCTTCTCTGTCCGTATCTGAGCCGTTATGCTGTAGTATATACTATGACGGTTAAGTGTACATTGATCATTGTGGGTAAACTCACATTGTCTCTTGGTGATCTCCGTAATGACAGATAATGTACGCGGTTAAACAGTTAGAACATAATTAGTGGAAGCTGTGTGAAAACTTGAAGAGGGTCCCTGATTGGAAGATGAACTTGAGCTGAGATAGCCAACCCTGTAAACTCACTCATGAGTCCACTTACTCGGACTGACTGACACTTACATCGAGCAGTGAGTCTGAGTCTTAGTCAGTCCGGGGAAGTATTATTTGGTGAGTCGGAGCCTGAGTTATTTTGTCTGAAGAAAATTCACGTCAGTGTGAGTCCGATTGAGTTCGGCTCTGGAAAATTTGGCGAGTCTGAGTCCGAGTGGGCCTAAGGCGTAAAATATATTTCTATATCTAACAAAATTACTTAGGCGCAACTTCAAAACAAAAGAAAAGGTGGCAAGATAGGGTGCCAGGCTAGACAAGAGTTTTTTATTGAAAACTTGCCCTTAATATATTCATCCTTGGCCACCTGAACTTTTCAGTGCATTGACGAATTCAAGAACAGCATCTCTTTTTCCAAGAACATTAACGACGGTGAGCTGACACAATTCTCCCATTTGATGAATATGATCCTTGCTTCGATTATTTTGTGAGTACACTTATATTTATGCCGGCTGATTTCGATACGTCTTGAATACATAGGGAAACAACCACAGTCGTTGTAATGTGTGGACAAGTGCCCATCTCTGTACCGAGGTACGTTTTGTTTGTGTTCCCCTAAATGATACCTAATACATCGTCCTGTTTGGCTAATGTATTTCTTGCCACATGTCACTGTCAATATTTACACCACACCAACGAAGCATGCCACGAAAGGATGGCGGTGTTTTTTCTGGCATTTTCCGGACCTTTAGAGGCTGGGCGGTAAGCTTACACAGGTAGCTTAGCTTAACTGGTGCTGAAAAAACCACCTCTACGACTGCATGTCCTGCTACTTTCTTCAGACGGTGTAAGAACTTGTGTACATACGGGATTACCACCCCCTTCCCCTTTCTTGTATATGTGGTGGCTTATCCACCATTCAGTATATCCCGTGTATACACAATCCCATAGCCACACATATCTTATAACCAGTGATTACCCTGTCTACGTGCTACGTGCCTGGCTTCAAAAGACGCTTCTTTAAAGACCAGCGACAGGCACTCATTCGAGTGAACGATGGGCGGCAGGGTCACACATGAGTTTAACGTTTGCTTGCTCGTGGTTTTGAGGGCTATTTAGGCAACTGTTTGTGGTCTGCGCGGTTTGATTTTCCAAGTTCAGTGGCTCAGGCTATCTCGATGTTTTCTTCTTCACCTGGTCAAGGGCCTTCCCCTTGGCTAGCTGGACCGATAGAGGGCAGCGAGATAAGTGGGCGCCTCCGCATCAGCTCTGCCTTTTGGCTGATAGCATCTCTCAAGTGTGGATAATGTTTATGGATTACCTTCCTGTCATTTTCGGCAAGTTTCGGGGCACAACCGGACAACACGTTTTGTTCGGTCGGCCCCATTTTCATTTTCTTTCGGAAAATTGTTCCAATTTCACCCACCAGGCCTCGAGTTTTCTATTCGAATATTCACCTGATTCTACGCCGGCGTTCCCGTCGCTGCGCGGCCATCATGCCGGAAGCCATGGTCGATGAAGAAGTGATCACCGAAAAATATGCCGATGTACCTGGCTGGATTGCTGCTCCCGAGAAACGCCCCGCAAACCCGCTGCAAGCAACCGGCAAACAATATCGCGTCCCTACCGGCACGCTGTATGCCGGAGCATTGAAGAAGGTTGCAGCCGCAAGCCGGCTCCCGCCTATACCCGCTGATCAATGCCGGGTAATCGTTCACCCGGGTGGAGGACTCAACGTCCGTGAGACCAGGAAGATCAAATTTCTAAAATCACTACTACTTGCAGCACAGCTCCCGCGAACCACTGCCGTTGTGTGTGCCAACGACACGCAAAGTATTTTCGTTATAAGTACAAGGAGCACAGTCCATGCTAAGGCCTACGCTAACGAGCGTAAGATTCCACTGACGGAGCAACGCTACACCGTTTCTGCCTAGTCGCCGCACCCAGCTACACCAGCCGAGGTGTTGTGCGAGGGGTTGAAGCCGACCTACCAGACTCGGAACTACAACGCCCCTTTCTGACGACGCACAGCCTGATGCTTCTCGGCGTGCGCCGCATCAAAAATACAACCACTGTGATTCGCCTATTCAACAGACTAAAAGTACCAAACTACGTGCACTGTGGCAGGTTACTGCTGCGTTACACGCTATACAAGAGACAAATGAACACCGCCAGGACCTGCGCCCGACTCTGACCACGAAATTTTGTGAGCATTGTAGTGTTCAACTCACTGGTAGTGAACATCAGTGTGTTCAACCAAAATATGCACTGTGCGGACAAGCCCAAGTTACGGGTGCTCGCACGTGCCCAAACCACTATCAGGTGCGGCAAGATTCCTTTTGGCGTTGCATAAGTAATTGCGAGACTGAAAGGATGGTTGTTGCCAGACTGTTGCTGAATTTGGCTGAAAATTTGTCTCCTGTAGTCGTGGCTTTTCCGTAAGAGTTCGGTGCTATCCGCGGTGCATTTCTTGGCTGAAAATTTTTCTCTTGTAGTTGTGGCTTCTCCGTAATAGTTTGGTGCTATCCGTCGTGCATTTCGCGCGTGCATGAGCGACGCTGGCCGTTTTAAATAATGGAATGAACCGCGCCTAGCAGAAGTCGAGCGCGGCGCTGCTGCGCAATTAAGAGGCAGTTTTATTTACGGAATGAACTGCCCATCACAGAAGTCGAGGCGCGTTCTCTTGCTGTGTGCGCAGCTGTGCGATTAAGATATCGCGTCTCAGTATTAGGGATTACGGGGAAAACTGGATAGAGTCGAAGGAGGTGATGCGCTGCCCCCTCCCCCCTTACTTTTCTTTTTTTTCCTCTCTCAGGCGATCGTGTCGCGTCGAGCGCGCGCTACGACGGGGCACACTACGCTTCCCCTAGCTGTGTCAGCACAAGACATATCGTTCGGACTCGTATATACATGTGATGAATAAGCGTTTCAAGGCTGGTTAATCGGGGTACGTCGGATAAGCTACAGCTATGTACGCCTGGAAGGCTGCTTTATCGAAGCAGATAGAGCGAATTAAGCGCGACTTGCGGATACCTGTAAATGGGACCCGGTCGACGAGTCGCCGTCGCTTACAGGGCCCCACCCACAATAAGCGCAGATTGTCTCTCAGCTCAAAAGCGCAGTATAAAACAATAAGGTGGGTACATAAGAATAAAATGGCATAATATGTCTCACTACACGCTCATCACTCACGATATGGCAGTGATCCCTAAACGGGATATCGGCGAGCGATCTCCTCCATTAATCGAAGGAAAGAGTCTTTCACGTTGAGACGTGCAACGACCAAGTACGTCTCGAGAGGCGAAAAAAGAAGCCTTGCCCCTGTCTACCCTGCATCTTGAGCGTCCCGCGGAGCTGGGACAGGTAGCTGTTTCCTGCAACCATTGTACCTGAAGTGTGGGTCTGCTCGTTTTTTTTCCCGGGGCGGTTGTACGTGACGACATACTGCATCCTGGGTCACCATAATTAAGCCGAGGTCCTTGCGAATTCCCCCTCACTCGGATGCCGGCGGCCGCTTCTGTGCTGTTCCTGACTGTCTGCAGGTCGAACTGCCGCTCGAAGCGATGGCGTCTTCAAAAGTCCAATAACGCGACGGCTCCTGAAATGGTGACATTGTACTTTGAAAAACTAACGTTACGGCAATTCATAAGCATCACGATCCTAAAGCTTAGGAATTGCGACCGAGATAGGGAGCACCAAATAAGTAAATTTAAGAGGTTTACGTGAGCAAGTTTGGCCATGTGTCGACGCCCAATGCAACGAGGTGGAGTACGTACCCTGGATGGTGTACTGTTTACGTGATACGTGGGTCACATCACATAGCAACGTGTAACGTCGTTCGCACTCCCCCTCAAGACACCGTTGCTGTGGAGAAGGAGGGGCACCGAAGTGGAGTACGTGACCTAGGTGTTGTACGATTCGAGGCGTCTTCGCCTATCCCGTATTTTCACACATATGCTCGCGTCGCGTCGGCACCGTGACCCACCCCCTCTTTCTCTGCAGACACTCGCGTCGTGTCGGGTCAACGCCATGTCAACCAACGTTAGAGGACCAAAAAAATTTTTTTAATGTTTTTTTATTCCAGGCGTCTTTGCCCATCCACTCTTTCTCCGCAGATGCTGGCGCCACGTCGGCGCCGTGACCCACCCCTTCTTTCCCCGCTGATCTTGCATCACATAGGCGCCCTGTCAACGTTACAGCGCTCTATCCCCCTTTCACCTCATGACCCTTATAAAATGCCATAACGTTAGCCATGCAAGCTACACTGTTACCAATTCAGGAAGCGTCTCGTCATGGCCACGCCACGGATAGACCCAAGCATTGTCGAAATCACCGACATCATAAGGTACCCTGCCGCGGAAGAGGCCTTCCTTCGTAGTAGTAGTAGTAGTAGTACAAAACTTTATTATATACATAATCCAGACAGGCTTGATCTCCAGTGCCCCGAAGAATATACGGGGTGAAGGCGAAGTCTGTCCGGCAGGGTGGTGCCCCTATTCCAGGGCCCCACTGGCGCGAGCCATCCGTTAAGCTCTTTGGATCAGTCGCAGCTGATCCACTAGGGCTGGGCTAGACAGCAGCGCCTCCCATTCCTCCCACGTGCCAGTGGTGTCGTGCTCTTCGTCGTGCTCTGCACACTCCCACGTGATGTGAAAGAGTGTTGGGGTGGATCCACACCACGGTCACTTATCTCTGTATGCCGTGGGGTAGATCAGGTGAAGAGTGTGCAGATTTAGGTAAGTGTTAGTCTGTATTTTTCTTAGCGCCGTTGCCTCCGCAGCGCTGAGCTTGTTGTGAGGACGTGGATACAGCTGCCTATTTTCTCTGTAGTACTTTAAAACTACAGTACCGGCTTAAAGCCGGTACGCACCGATGATCTCACCAGAGAAGGATTGGCCACCCTGGTGCAGTATCTGGCAACCCCCTCCCGTAGGCATTCGTCAATTAACTCACGGCCCTCAGTCCCCACCAGCTGCGGAGCAACTGACCACGGCGGTGGTCAGATCTGCAAAGCAGCAGAGGGTGCTAGGAATCTCTGGATACGGACAGGCCACCATTGGAACTTGAACTTAGCAACGTTTAACGTTAGAACGTTATCTAGTGAGGGAAGTCTAGCTGTATTATTCGAGGAGCTAGAAGGCAATAAATGGGATATAATAGGGCTGAGTGAGGTTAGGAGGACAGATGAGGCCTATACTGTGCTACAGAATGGGCACGTCATTTGCTATCGGGGCTTGGCAGACAGAAGAGAACTGGGAGTAGGGTTCCTAATTCACAGAAACATAGCTGGCAACATAGAGGATTACTATAGCATTAATGAAAGGGTGGTAGGCATTGTAATTAAACTGAATAAAAGATACAAAATGAAGGTAGTACAGGCTTACGCGCCTACATCCAGCCATGATGACGCTTCAGTTGAAAGCTTCTATGAAGACGTGGAATCGGCAATGAGTAAGGTGAAAACACAGTATACTATAGTAATGGGCGACTTTAATGCAAAGGTAGGGAAGAAGCAGGCTGGAGACCAGGCAGTAGGAGATTATGGCACCGGCACTAGAAACGCCATAGGAGAGCTACTAGTAGAATTAGCAGAACGCAATAATCTGCGTATTTTGAATACCTTCTACCGAAAACGAGAAACCCGCAAGTGGACATGGAGGAGCCCTAATGGCGTAAATAAGAACGAAATAGACTTTATAATGACTGCACACCCAGGAGTCGTGCTGGATGTGGAAGTGGTTGGCAAGGTAAGATGCAGTGACCATAGAATGGTACGGGCTCGCATCCGCCTAGACTTGAAAAAGGAACGACAGAAACTGATACGCAAGAAGCCAATCAATGAGCTAGCACTGAGAGGGAAAGTACAGGAATTCAGAGTGTCACTGCAGAACAGGTACTCTGCTCTTAGCGAGGAAACCAACCTTAGCGTAGATACAATGAATGATAATCTGACGAGTATCATCACAGAGTGTGCAGTGGAAGTTGGAGGAAGGGTAGCTAGACAGGACACCGGCAAGCTTTCCCAGGAAACGAAGAACCTAATTAAGAAGCGTCAAATCATAAAAGTGTCAAGTACAACAGACAAAATAGAACTGGCAGAGCTTTCGAAGCTGATTAATAGACGTAAAGTATACGATGTAGGAAGGTATAACATGGAGAGAATCGAGCACGCTCTGAAAAACGGAGGAAGCGTCAAAGCAGTGAAGAGGAAACTTGGGATAGGCAAAAGGCGGATGTATGCACTAAGGGACAAAGAAGGCAAATTAACTACCAATATGGATAGGATAGTTGAAATAGCGGAGGAGTTTTACAGAGATCTGTACAGTAGCCGAGACAACCACGACCTTAATACTATAAGAACTAGCACTAACCCAGACGACACCCTACCGGTAATGATAGAAGAAGTCAGAAAAGCTTTGGAGAGCATGCACAGAGGCAAAGCTGCTAGTGAGGATCTAGTAACATCAGATCTGCTGAAAGACGGAGGACAGATTGTGTTAGAAAAACTAGCCACTCTATTTACGAGGTGTCTCCTGACGGGAAAAGTACCAGAGTCTTCGAAGAACGCTAACATCATCTTAATACATAAGAAAGGAGATGACAAGGACTTGAAGAATTAAAGGCCGATCAGCTTGCTCTCTGTAGTATACAAGCTATTTACAAAGGTAATTGCTAGCAGAGTAAAGAAAACATTAGAATTCAATCAACCAAAGGAACAAGCAGGATTTAGAACAGGCTACTCAACATTTGACCACATTCATACTATCAATCAGGTAATAGAGAAATGCTCAGAGTATAACCAACCACTATACATAGCCTTCATAGATTACGAGAAGGCGTTTGATTCAGTAGAAATATCAGCTGTCATGCAGACACTGCGGAATCAGGGCGTAGATGAATTATATATAAACATTCTGGAAGAAATCTACAGGGTATCAACTGCTACCATAGTGCTTCATAAAAAAAGCAACAGAATACCAATAAAGAAGGGTGTAAGGCAGGGGGACACAATCTCCCCAATGCTATTCACTGCGTGCTTACAGGACGTTCAGAAGCCTAGAATGGGAACAGTTAGGGATAAGAGTTAATGGAGAGTACCTCAGTAACCTGCGCTTCGCTGATGACATTGCATTGCTGAGTAACTCAGGGGACGAATTGCAACTGATGATTACGAAGTTAGACAAGGAGAGCAGAAAGGTGGGTCTTAAAATTAATCTGCAGAAAACGAAAGTAATGTACAACAACCTCGGAAAGGAGCAGCGCTTTGCGATAGGTAATGGTGCACTTGAAGTTGTAAAAGACTATGTCTACTTAGGGCAAGTAATAACCGCAGAGCCTAACCACGAGATTGAAGTTACTAGAAGAATAAGAATGGGGTGGAGCACATTCGGCAGGCACTCTCAAATTATGACAAGTAGATTGCCACTGTCCCTCAAGAGGAAGGTATATAACAGCTGTATCTTGCCGGTACTTAGCTACGGAGCAGAAACCTGGAGACTCACAAAGAGGGTTCAACTTAAATTGAGGACGACGCTGCGAGCAATGGAAAGAAAAATGGTAGGTGTAACCTTAAGAGACAAGAAGAGAGCAGAGTGGATAAGGGGACAAACGGGAGTTAAGGATATCATAGCTGCAATAAAGAAGAGGAAATGGACATGGGCCGGGCATGTAGCACGTAGACAGGATAACCGCTGGTCATTAAGGGTCACCAACTGGATTCCCAGAGAAGGGAAGCGGGGTAGGGGGAGACAGAAGGTTAGGTGGGCAGATGAGATTAAGAAGTTTGCGGGTATAAATTGGCAACAGCAAGCACAGGACCGGGTTAACTGGCGGAACATGGGAGAGGCGTTTGTCCTGCAGTGGACGTAGACAGGCTGATGATGATGATGATGATGATGACTTTAAAACTGTTGCGAAGCAAGGGTCCAAGGGTGTAGGGTCATCACTTGCATTGGCTTGAGTGGCTCGGTGATTTGTGAAGCCTCGAGCCGCCTCATCCTCGCGCAGAATCCCTGTCACACCCTCGTGCCCCGGTGCCCAAGTTACAGCCTGTACGTATTTCACTGTGGGGTCCCATGCTGTCACAACCAATATACGGAGCGCTTGTGCTCCAATTTTGCCCTTTAGATAGTTTCTGCAAGCTTTTTGGGAATCGGAAATGATTGTTAATGGAGCCTTTCGCGTCCATCCCTCTTTTATTGCGAGTGCTATGGCAACTTCTGCTAGTGTTGTCGACGCCTGATCTATTGAAGCGCAGGCTGTAATTTTTCCTCTATGGTCGGTGGCTACACACACATATCTCTTTGCATTGGCCTGATAAGGCGCGGCGTCAGTGAATCTGGCCGTGTTCGAAAATTTTGTCTTTTTGTATATGTAGTCAGCCCTTGCCTTTCTTCTTCCAGCATGCAGAGTAGGATCCCTGTTGCTTGGTATTGGCAATACGGTGTACCATTTTCTGAATTCGCTTGGTACTACTTTAGTTTCTTGGTGTGTTTGTATTAAAGTATCGCGCCCTAGTTTTGTTAGGACTGCTCTTCCCGTTGGGGTCTGGAGAAGGCGATTTTCTTGCGCTAGTAACTGGGCCTCACATAATTCTTCAATTGTGTTATGAAGACCAAGCGCCAGCAGCTTGTCGTTTGAAGTATTCCGCGGTAATCTCAGGTCTGTCTTATAGGCCATTCTAATTATTTGGTTTGCTTTTTCCTTCTCTTCCCTGTTCATAATTTGATATGGAAGCGAGTATGTAATGCGACTGATGACGAGGCTTCTGACCAATTTTAGGGTACCTTGTTCTCTCATGCCTTTATGGTTGTTTGTTATTCGCGAGATCATGCGTGAGATCTGCTGTACTGATGTTTGGAGTTGATTTAGTGTGTGCAGACATCTCTGATTAGATTGAAGCCACATTCCTAGTATGCGCACGGTATCTTTCTAAGGAATGACATTTGCGTCGAACTTGACTTCCAGCTTTAGATTCGGGTCGATCCTCCGTGTTTTTCTCTTCATTAGGCGAATAAACTCTGACTTTTCGGCTGAGCACTGAAGACCCCGTATCCTTGCGTACTCTTCTATGGTGTTAGCTGCCTGTTGTAACCTATCTTCTTTCTCTGCTAGGCTGCCTGTAGTTGTCCATACCGCAATATCGTCTGCATATATCGCACATTGTAGACCGGCAATATCTTTGAGTTTTCCTGCAAGGCCTGTCATGGCGACATTGAAAAGTGTCGATGAAATGACCGCCCCTTGGGGTGTTCCTTTGTTTGGAGCTTTAATGATGTCAGATTCGTAATCTCCCAGCTTGATTGTTGCAGTCCTGTTACTGAGAAAACTTTTGACGTAGTCGAACATTCGTTCTCCACAGTTAGCTTCTTCCAGACCTTCTAGTATTGCTTTGTGACTGATGTTATCAAAGGCTCCCTTCATGTCAACTGCCATAATGACGTTTTCCCCTTCCCCAACCTTAGAGATGTCCAATAATACTTGTTCTTTTAAAAGTAGTAGAACATCTTGCGTAGAAAGGTGTGAGCGAAAGCCAAACATAGTTTCGGGCATGAGGTTGTTCTTCTAGAGAAGGTTGAGGAGCCTGGTGTTCACCAGTTTTTTAAAGATTTTTCCTAACCAGGACGTGAGCGAGATAGGTCTCATGTTCTCAGTGGCAAGTTTTTTTCCTGGTTTAGGCACCATGACCACAATCGCATGTTTCTATTCTAGTGGGACAGTTCCAGCCAGCCAATGTTTGTTTATGTATTTAGTGAGAGCTTCAATGGCTTCGTAATTTAGGTTCCTGATCATACCTTTGGTGATTTTATCTGCACCCGCGGCTGTGTTCTTCTTGTTACTAAATATTGCTGCTCTTATCTCAGCGTCCTTAAAAGGCTTGTCTAAATCAGGTAGCGGTGATCCTTTATGCCTTCCTTGATATGAAGGCGTCGCTCCATCATCCCCAAAGCTTTTTTTATGCATGGCTTGAATGAGGTCCTCTTTTGTACCTGGGTATAAGTGCAGCAATCGTTCAGCGGCTTTACTGTTTTCATTTTTTTGTCTTCGTGGGGTCTATCATGGCTTTCAGTATGTTCCATATTTTGGCCGTACTCAGCGTTCCACTGAGTGAATCACAGAAGTGTGCCCAATTAGTTGCAGCTAATTGATTGGCGTAATACTCTGCGCGCTGGGTGATATCTTTGATTTTATCTTTCAATTCACGGTTACGTTTCTGTCTTTCCCATCTTTTCGTAAGGATGGAAAATACAGAAGATGTAGTAGGTGTGAGTCGCCCTCAGGGGCATTTCTTGATCGCGTAATTTTTTTACTGTACCTTTCTTTTTGACGCCTCATTTCGTCACACCAATTACTCAAGTTTGTTATATCTGAGGCAGTCAACCTTTGTTCCAGTGATTTTCTGAACGCATGCAATTAGGTATTTTGGCATTTAATAACAATTAGTTATTTTGGCAACGCCAATCTTTTTACGTATCTGATCTGTGTGTATAGTGGTGCATAAAACGTAATGATCACTGCCTAGATTTTCTAGAGTGTTGTGCCATTCCACCTCTTGACAATTTTTGCACATAGTAAGATCCGGTGTCGTGTCTCTGGAGTTACTGTTTCCTAGTCTTGTTGGCATTGCTGGATCCGTCAGGAGTGTCATACCTGTAATTTCAATTTGCTGGGCTATGTTTCTGCCCTTGGCATCCTGAGTGAGGTATCCCCAGCTTGGGTCTTTTGCATTGAAGTCCCCCACCACTATGAGCACGCTCTGCTTCGCTAGTTTTGCTGAATCTTCAAATAGTTGTCGAAAGTTGCCTTTCTTTGTCGAGCTGGGCTCTAAATGTTCAGGATGAAAATGATTTTCTTTTTCTTCTCTTTTATAGGATTCCCATAATGATATGTCGGATTTCGATTCCTTCTATTGGTTTATGCTGTATTGCGGTTATTGATTTGTGGACTAATGTCACCACTCTTCATTCATTGTTATTATTCACAGCTTCACCATGAGTGTCATAACTCTGCATGCTTGGGCTTATTTCCACCTCTTGGAGAGCTATCACAGCAGTTGGCCTCGGCTGCATGGCCACCAGCTGTGAAAGCTGTTCCTTTTCGTCGGAATCCCCGGCACTTCCACTGTCATATGTCACAATCTTCCGTAGTTTTTCTTAGTCGCTTATGCATTGTCAGTATCTTCTTGTGTCATAATAAGTAGGCCCGGCCTGTTGTATGCCTTATCTGCTTTTTCCCTTATGTGGCTGCTATTGGTATGCTTTCTCAATGCCTTCGTGAGTTCTATCTGTTGCGCTTACATTTTTCTTTCCAACACGTCGAGTTTTCTGTCTACCTGCCCCATGACCTGTTCAACGATGGAGGGAACTATTTCTTTTACGGCTTCTTTCAGAATAGCTATCGTCACCACAGTGTCGCCGTTCAATATTGATACGCTTTGTTGCTGTTGCTGCTGATGTCCTGCCAAGGAAGATTGAGTGGGTTTCTCTTGTGGTTGTTGCTGCTGCTGCTTTTGTTGGCTTCTATGTTGCCTATTTTCTCTTTCTAAATCCCCCATTCTTACACGCAGTAACTCTAGTTCTCGCTCGAGTCGCGCGAGCTGTGTGTGTGTTGATTGCGCTTGGTTTGGAGGAGGTTGGGAGGCTGCCACTGCCCAGCTTACCCTGAATTTCTGGTGGTGGTGGTGGTGGTGGTGCTGCTGCTGCTGCTGTTGTTGTTGTTGCTGCTGCTGCTGTTGTTGTTGCTGCTCCTGCTGCTGCTGCTGTTGGTGGTGGTGCTGCTGCTGTCACTGCGATGTCTTCTTGAGCATCTTGTTCTTGTTCGTCTTGCTTTCGAGACCACTTCAGCCTTTGGGGCTGAAGTGGTCTCGGGAATTCAATCTGGACCTTGATCTCGAGCGGGAACTGGATCGAGATCCGGAGCGTGATCCCGCGTCGGACCCCTCCGTTAAATCCATATCCTGCCCTTCGGTGCTGAACCACCGACGCTTCAGTATTCCTGGAGATCGTTGTCCGTTTTCATGTCTAAGCTGTTGTACCTGTTCTTTTCCCTGTTGGGGGACTTTCTTAAGCCTTTTAGTGCATTTGTTTGCCGCTGTTGGATGATCCCCGCACCATAGTGCACACTTGGGAACGCACTCGTGGTCATTTGGAGGGTCTTTAAGCCTGCAGCCGCCACACACATTCACAGTGGGTGTTGGACAGACGTCTGTCTTGTGGCCTTGACTTTTACACTGTTTGCAGTATTGTCTTGTGGGTTGGTATGGTAGACATGACATCTCACCACCAAAGTAACACACAAAACGCGGCCCAATGGGTCCATCAAAGGTTATGACTGCCATCTCAGATTTTCCCAACATGCGTGCTTGCACGATTGTGACGCCCTGTGTGCGTACTCTAAGGTTGTTGAGAAGTTCTTCTTCCGGTGTTTCACGTTCCAGTCCGTGCACAACTCTCTTGAGAAACTCCTCAAGTGTAGAAATGTAGGTATTCACGAGATGTCTGGTGTTCTTGAGGTCGAGCGCCTTGATTTTCAAAATTTGCTCGGCGACGTGCTCGTGCGGAGTACTTGCAATGATGATGTTGGATCCGTTCCGGAGGCGCAGCAGGAATTTGTCACCTCTGCCTATTTCCGCGTCTCCACATGCACGTGCAATCGCTCGTGCCACTTCATATGTTTTTAAGTCTTTCACCACGAGCCCTGGTCTGGGTCGTATAATAATTTTCATATCATTCTTGGGTAGAGGCGTCGCACGTGAGCGTCGGCGGCTTCTCATGGCACCCGACGCGTCGCGTCTACTCCCGTGCGCCCGTTCAGGCGTTTAGTAACTGCCACCCGAGTTTCTCTCGCTGTCTCTGAAGCTGCTGTCTGCCAGAGACGCTAAGTCATTAGTTGTTTTTTTCGTAAGATTTAGTGAAGTTTGGTGAAAATCACCAACTTGCCTGGAATCTTTCATGGCCCGCGCTTGCTTCCTTAGTCTCTTACGGTCACGTAATGAAAGAGCAAGCTGCCACTGACCGTCTTTCGCCTCGTCGTCAGCTCCCTTTGATGCTTCATGGTGTTCAGTCGCGTCGCCGCTGGCTGACTCCACTTGTATCGCCTCGTCAGACGATGGGGAGTGTTTGACGAAATCCTCTGCAGAGCCCAGTTCTGTGCTCAAATCTTGATCGTCCGTGTCCATGGCTTCCTTTGCCATTACCTGGTCGTCGTCCGTTGAGTTATTGGCTGCTGCATTGGCACGCCCAGGAGAAATGCTGGTAGTCGATGCACTGCTCCCCAGTCCGCCGCTAGTCCTAGTCTGGCGGCCCGGCATTCCAGGTCCTCGGTCACTTCAGAAGGGAAGAAATCGGTGTCGTTGTCCCGATAACTTGGTGTCAAAATGATCACATCATACTTCCAGACACACTCTGCGTTTGCTTTAAAGAAGCCACGAAGTTTAACGCAAAAACAGGCAAAATTTTGAGGAGCCGAGACGAAGGCGTCCGATCCGCTCGACGCCACCTAGCGTCTCCCCCTTCCTTCGTGAAATCGGACTGTTGCCTGCGCCATCACTTCGACCGGCAGCACATTCTTCCCGGGAGGACGGTGTACAGCGACGAGTAGGCCGCGTACCAGTGCATACCCAGACTTGTGGATGCCAACGGAACACCGCTAAACTTGGACTGGCACACCGTGAACCACAGTGTCAACTTCATTGATCCTATGGCAGGCGCCAACACGCAAAGGATTGAAAGTGAATGGCACAAGAACAAGCGCCGTCTCGTTCGCAACAGCAACAACACGACTACCTCACTTACCTCGCCTGGCTTTGGTGGAGATCAATTAACGCACGTCCCAACGTGAAAGACCCTTTTCTTCTATTAATGGAGGTAATTGCTCGCCGGTATTCAGTTTAATTGTGATTAGCGCGTAGTGAGACATATTCTCATTTTATTCTTATGTTTATGTTGTCATTATGTTGTATTATTATTATTGTCATTATTATGTCATTTTATTCTCATTGTTGTATACTAAGGTCTTGAGCTGAGAAACAATACACAATCATTATTTGGAATTTTGGTAGTTTGTGCTTATTGTGGGTGGGGCCCTGTGTGTGACGGTGGCTCATCGGCCCGGTCCTATTTACAGGTACGCGCAAGTCGCGCTCAATTCGCTCCATCTGCTTCGATACAGCAGCCTTCCAAGAGTACATAGCTGTATCATATCCGACGTACCCCGATTAACCAGCCTTGGAACGCTTATTCATCACATGTATATACGAGTTCGAACGATATGTCTTGTGCTGACCAAGGAGGATTAAAGAAAAAATTGCTGGAGTGGAAGCTCCCGCAACGCCTTTCTGGCAGAAGTGAAGCCAGCTTTTGCCTCTGCCAAGATGGCGGAAACATGCTTTTTTTCTCATAGTGCTTACTTAAAGATCAAGTGGTTTTGATATATTATGTATATGCTACGTCAGTTCTGTATTAAAAGATGGTTGTTCCCGACGAAATTACACACTGAAACGAGTACTGATGACTGAATCTTTAAAGAACTTTGCCTCCTATTAGAGGCTCACTAAGGAAAACTAGTAACTGTAAGACGCACTTGGAGCTTTATGTGACCCAGAAAAGGGTCCACATTAAACTCGCTGGGCGTTCGAGGGAAACGCTTCGTTTTTAATCGCCATCTTGCCAGAGGAACGGCTTCACTTCTGCGCAATTATTTCCACTCCAGCATTTTTTTAATCCTCCTTGGTGCTGACACAGCTAGGGGAAGCATAGCGTCCCCCGTCGTAGCGCGCGGTCGACGCGACACGATCAGCTGAGAGGGAAAAAAAAGAAAAGTCAGGAGGGAGGGGGGCAGCGCATCACCTCCTGCGACTCTATTCAGTTTTCCCCGTCATCCCTAATACTGAGACGCGATATCTTAATCGCACAGCTGCGCGCACAGCAAGAGAACGCGACTCAACTTTTGTAATGGGCGGTTCATTCCGTTAATTAAAACGGCCTCTTAATTGCGCAGCAGGGCCGCGCTCGGCTTCTGCTAGGCGCGGTTCATTCCGTAAATAAAACGAATTCTGTAATGAGCGGTTCATTCCGTTAATTAACGGAATTTAAACGGCCTCTTATTTGCACGGCAGCACCACGCTCGACTTCTGCTAGGCTCGGTTCATTCGGTTAATTAAAACGGCCAGCGTCGCTCACGCACCCGCGAAATGCACCGCGGATAGCACCAAACTCTTACGGAGAAGCCACAACTACAAAAAAAAAATTCAGCCATGAAATGCACCGCGGATAGCACCAAACTCCTACGGAGAAGCCACAACTACAGGAAAAAACTTTCGGTCAAAAAATGCACCGCGGAGAGCACCAAACTCTTACGGAGAAGCCACAACTACAGGAGAAAACTTTTTAGCCAAATTTAGCGGCAGTCTGGCAACAACTATCCCAAAGTCTGGCAACAAATTTATGCAACGCCAAAAGGAACATTGCCTCAGGTGCCCTGTGTCGTCCGACGCCACCGTCGCCGACTCCGCAGACACAACACCAGTCAACCCACCCAAGGCCACGCAGTGACCACAAAACAGCAGCAGACGATGCCGACGCAGAAGAAGCGGGTGCAGACCCAACCATCTACTTTGAAAAGCACGATGCAAACCACCTAAGCCGACCGAGTTGCCAATAAATTGAGACCCGCTGCCATGAGCAGGCGAGACAACTGCCACAGAATGTAACTGAAAAAGTACAGACACTCGAACGCGACAACGCGTTCCTACGCAAAGAAACTCACAGAGATTCTGGCCCGTATTCTAGAACGCCCCTTCATTCAGCGCTTCATTTTTCCTTGAGAAAGCCAATAAAAGCGCAATCTGTAGGCAGAAAAATTCACTGTAGAGCAGTATATTTTGCTGCTACTCTTGAGCAGCGCAGCGTCATTTTCGCCCGAACAGCGGCACAGTGCGCAGCTATGTCAAATGAAGGGTGAAAGCCGAGTCGAGGAGTGTTTGTGATTGGGGGGGTAAGACGCTTTTACAAAACATGCAGCAGCAGAGTGAACGTGCCGTAACCGAACCAGCACCCGACGCACGGATCATGCAACTGGAAAACAAGCGCATAGTCAGTGGACCGGCACCCGACGAACCCGCCGCGTCCGCTGCAGCTTCAGCTCCTTATAATGCAGCAGTCAAGAGTCACGCCACGAAACGCAGGGCAGCTGAAAACATAGAGGGTGAACAGTTAACTAAAGCGAATTTGACCAAAATACTTAAGAAAATTCGTGTCGCTATATTCGCAGATAGCACCCCCCCCCATAAAAACAGCTAATCGAGCATAGCGCTCAGCTTCAAAAATTAAAAGAAGGAAGAAGATGACGGCGCCCACAAACGCGCCTTCTCCCTTGCTTGAATAATGGCTCTCACAACCATCTTGTGATTTGGCAATTGAATTTCATTAGCTTCCCAAAGCAGAAGGCAGCCTTCACACAATTTGTTATATCAGGTGCCGACCCACCTGCGGCAAATCTATTCCAAGAGACGCTTACCGCCGAACGCCCTCTGCGTGCCTACCGCACCGAAACGAACCATCGCGTGGGCACTCGAGACATAGAGACACTCATCTTGAAGAAATACACAAATGTTCGCTACGATGTCTGCCCAGACCTCAAAGACGAATACATTTTGATTGAACTCATCCCTAACTCTGAACTTGGGCAGTCGATCTTTATCCTTAATGTCGTCTACAGGACACCAAAGAACATTTTGAACACTTTTTAATTTCTCTTTCAAAGAGTGAGTGAAATGGCAAGAGATTGTATGCTCATCATTGCAGTGAACTTTGACGCTCAGCATCAAGACTTCGGGTACAGATGCTCCTCTTGTGAAAGTACTGCGTTGGTTTCGCAAATGATAACAAACAGACTCACACTCCTAACCGATCCTAGCTTTCCCACCCGAATAGCCAACTCGATTACCGGTGACACCGCACCTGATTTAGGACGGTTCGGAATGAAGGTCAACCTACGTGGGCGAACCTGCATGAGAACTTCGGCAGTGATCATTACGTTATCGAAATAGTGAATAACGCGTTTATGAACAAAATCAGGAACTACCGCATTACGGACTGAGACCACCTTCGAGAACCGAGGAAAAACGACGGTACCCATTATGACACACTAGCAGAAGTCCTTACTCGACCTAAACAGGACGTTGCTAAGTCGACTTAAGACTTTGCAACAGATCGAGAGGTTGAGCATATGAACAGCCGGCTCGCTCACCTCCTCGAGGCTAAAAATGCACTTCACGCAAAATGGCGCACAAAAAACCTTCACCGTAATCTTCGCAAAAAGTTAGCTGATCTCAACCAGCAAATCGAGGAGCACTGCCGCACTCTTGAGTGTCAGCAGTGTGAGGAAGTGTTATGAGACTTGTTAAAACAACTACTAGGTGACAAGCAATCCAAAGCGTCACAACAGCTCGCTATAGGCTGAGTGATACACAAACTCATATCCTCAGGTACGACAGAGCCTCAGATCATTGATGAGCTGGGAGCACGTTATTCGTGCATCGACCCTAGCTCGCCTGCCGACTACCCGCCCACCCCGGACGCGATGGAGGAGGATCCTCTAGAAGGCCCTTTCCCGAGCGCCGGGGTAAGGGCAGTCCTAACTGACCTCAATTGCCGTTCGATCCGGGCCCCGACGACATACAGAACAAATTTCTTAAAAATTTTGAAGAAGCGGACATCAAACACTTGACGAAACATGTTAAAAAATCTGAAAAACAGGCCACGTGCCCCCTGAGTGGTGGGAGACGTCCGTCATACTAATCCCCAAGCCGGGAAAACACCTAGCCATAAGCTCACTTCGCTCCGTTTCGCTCATGTTCTGTGTGGGTAAAGTGGCTGAGCATGTCATATTTAAACGAGTCATCGAATTTGTGGAGGAGGGCCAAAAAATACCATTCAAACAAATTGGCCTCCGTCCGTCTATGCTCACACAGAACGTAATATGATGCCAAAACACGAGGTTCTTCGCGAAGTCTTCAGAGACAGGCGAGTCGTCTTAGCACTCGATCTTGAGAAAGCGTTCGACAGAGTAAAGCCCTTAGACATTCTTGCCTCCACTAAAGAGGAAGGACTAGGAGCACGCTTTTATAACTAGTAGTAGTAGATATAGACTTTTATTCAACCACTATGTCAGCTCGTTTCTTCACGACAGGAAAGTTACCTTGCAGCTAGGCTCATTAGGCTCGCAGCAATTCAACCTAGAGCCGAGAGGCACATCTCAATGGGTTGTAATCTCTCCGCTCCTATTCAATCTATCCATGCGCGCACTTTCGCGTAAGCTTTCACAAATCACTGGCATCGGACATTTTTTCTATGCCAATGACATTACAATCTGAAGTACGGGGGACAATGACGGAAACATCGAAGAAAGATTACAAGAAGCAGTTAGCACAGTACAGGCGTTTCTCCGGAAGGCTGGTCGCTCTCTATCGGCAGAAAAATAGCAGTTACTACTTTACCCTCCAAATACAAGGCACGTAAAGACATTTACTCCGAAATCAACCTTCATATGGCCGATGGTTCGCCTATTCCAACGGTAGGGCAAATACGAATTTTGGGCATGATCTTGATAATAGAAGCCAATGGTGGTAACGCTGCCAGCATGACACGCATCCCTAAAAAGCCAAAGCAAGAGCAAAACACATCAATAGAGTTTTTTACGCGTTTGTTATGAGTCACTTAATTTACGTTTCCCCCACCCACCTTTGGTAGAAGAGACAAAAACCGTCTGGACGTAATCATTCGTCGGTGTGTTAAACAGGTCCTTAGGTTACCAAGGAACACTTGCATGCTAAAGCTAATTGAGCTAGGTATACACAAAACCTTGAACGAAATCTTCGAAGCACAGAAATTATCCCAGCTTGCAAGGCTGTCTTCCACTTAGGCTGGGCGGCGATTATTGGTACGCTGTTTCTCCGCTACCCAACAATGGTAGTGCCAGCTCCCCAAGAGGTTACGCGCTAAATTCACAGTATCCCCGATACCACGAAACATGCACCTCACGCATAATGTTGGGAGAATGCAGGCAGGCACTCAGTAATGCCGCCACTAAGAAGGATCACGTGGCCTTCGTAGATGCAACGCAGTACGGAAACTCGGATCACTTTGTGTCGGTTGTTACCACACTTAAAGGTAACCATTTGTCATCGCTGATTTTGTTACACGCGAACACCGATAGCGCATAACAGGTTGCGGTAGCACTAGCTTTCGCTACCACGAAGCGTACAGCTATCTACACAGACTCGCGAGCAACCCCCGAGCCTTCGTGACGAGTTCGTTATGCAATGAAGCTGCTCGAGTTACCTCTGCTGCTAGTTTTCTAGACAAAAATCACCTTACGTGGTATCCAGCACACGTTGACCGACACGTCCGTGGAACCATCCTAAATGCCAACGAGTTGGCGCACTCCCGGGCATGAGGTCTAACATTCCACGACGGGACGAATCAATCAGAGGCTGAGGACACGCTTTGGTACTACCGATATCCACTCATAACTTTTCAAGAAATTCGTAAGCACTATCGATATGATCGGCAGAGGTTACACCTCCCGCATTCAACTTTAAACAGAGCTCCTTTCACGTTACGTCAACTGCAGACTGAGGCATACGTTCTTCCGCTCGAGTGTTCTAAATAAATGGACAGTGTACAGCCAGGCTGCCCTCTCTGTGATAAGCCTCCTTGCGCTTTGCAACCCATTCTGTGGCAATGTCCTGCTCGCCACGAGAGCTCCACCTCTCCTTCAACGGAGGAGGACTGGTGATCTCTTCTCACAAACAACGAGAAGGAGACCAACTATGGGCTATCCAAAGAGCCCATGACATGGCCGAGGAAATGAATCTCCCCGTTCCGTCGAGGGTGCGGCTCGCCGAGGTCACCCTCTAAGAGAGAGTGAGCATAATCTCCGGATCAAATAAAGTTCTTCGCCTGCCTGCCTGTCTCTCTTGGCTAGCTCCTATACCGGCCAAGGACTGGTTGATTGATTCTTTTCTCTGCAAGGGGTTATCGAAGTCCCCGTGGTACTGGTACTTACTAATGGCAGTACGATACCTATGAAGAATCCGAAGGCGAATAAAATGGAGCTTGAGAAAGCCACCTCACACTTTCAAATGTTCACCGAGGTCCAGCATTTTGGTCGTGGTGGTATTTTGGTCTACTCTGCCAATCAGGAGTTCGTCCGAGAGCTTCTGAATTGTTCCGAGTTTCCCGCGCATTTGGTGAATCCCTTTATTACAGCACATCTTGTATGTTCGAAAGGCATAGTCCTTGGTGTAGAGCCTGATCCCTGTAGAAATTCTGGAATAATTTTTGGTAGCAGGTGCAGCTCCAGTATACAGGTGCAGACGTCTGGTGCACAACAAGAAATCGCCTACCGAGTCAGTGATAGTAACCTTTATGGGAACTCTTATCTATATGGTAGCGCCTCTAGCCCCTAAGCAACTGCAGTGCTTGAACTGCTGGAGATATAGCCACAGTGAAAAAGCGTGCAGGTCAATTGCTAGATGTCGACTATGTGGAGAAAATCATGACAACTGTAAGTGCAACTCTGCGGAAGCAAAGTGCTGTTTTTGTCCCGAAGCGCATCCTGCAGACTCTGTAGTTCGAGAGGCGAAACAACGAGAAGTTAGGCTATTGGAAATTGTGGTACGCAGGCGTTGCTCCTGGAGGGAAGCTGTGAACTAATTACAAGAACGCTCGAGAGGCTACGCAAGCGTAACAACGCGACATACAGGTGCTACGGATGCACGTTTAGCAAAATCTATAGCAGAGGCCATAGAGGAGGCAACGGAACTGGGAACGGAGCCTCTTGCCAACAATATTATTGGAGCCTTGGCAGAATTGGTAACATCTCAGTTGACTCAAATTTTTGCTTCAGTGTCTATAATAAATCAAACTTCCCAGTATTCAAAGGTTTTAAGGCGTTCAGAGATAGAAAGCCCGATAGCTCCTGTATGATGCGCATCCATGTGCATTATCTGTTTGGGGGTCTTTAAGCAGGACTCCCCAAAAAGGTAATACGGGAAGATCCAGAACTTATACCAGATGATTCTTATGAACTCACAGATATGGACGCGGAATCTCAAAATTCCTTGAAGCGTGCCAGATCTCCAACCCTCTCGAAAAAGTCTGCAGAGAAATCAAAATCTAAAAAGTACTTGTAAAGGAAAGACTTCTCTAAGAACCTCTCCACAAATACTTTTTGAAGAAAGACATTTTGACGAAGCAGTCTCTGCCACGGGTTTATAGTGTTGAAATAGGCTCTCTAAAAACTACGGTGGAATTATCAATCATCAGGGTCGGCTCCCTACTGAAACGTTCCGTATGATGCGGAGACCTCAAGTACGGAATTATTGGAATATGGAAGACGTATGATGCGGACTCTGCATAAGACATATGATGCGGACTCCGCATAAGACGTAGGATGCGGACTCCGCATCTTATGGAAATACGTATCATGCAGAAATTACTGAAATGTGTGCATGTTACGTCTGACTCTAGTGCAAAGCAATATAATGTGTGAATTGAATAGACGTCCACATCTTGAGTACATGCAATACTGTGTACAAATCACAATATTTCTTAAATGTGCATGATGAGAGATTGAATCATCGGCATCTTTCTAATTGTCGTGAAGCGGAAGCAAAATTACCTTTTAAATAAAATACATTACAAAGCTACTAAATTAACATGCTAGCGATCATAAATGGTGGTTACATTGCAACACATAATGCAGTGTTCTATGCAAGACTTAAAGAACTTATAAAGTTATTATTATCAATAGAGAAGCATTAATATACACATCAGCCCTGCTACAATCAATATATTTTTTTATTTGTCTGTATGCTCCAGCTGTGAATAGTGACATTGCAGTGTTGATGGTACACAAATGAGGTGACTGCACCGTGATTTCACGAGCTCCACCTAAGCCACAGGATGGTGGCACAAAACACAATGTACCAGCAATTTTAGAACAAAATGTTCAAACATAAATAATAATCATAGCACTGTGAAAGTGTGGCGCTGTGTTTATCTCATGAACGCCTTGTGGAGATCGGCGAAACGCTGCTTGAGGCTCCGGCACCACTGTAAATTTGGAAGGTCAATGCCATAGAACTTATGTGTCCTTCATAGGCACCTGGAAATGAAAATAATTGGCACAAATAATTTGAGAGACACGTTAGCACAATAGTTTACATGCACAAGAAATATAACACACAGAATGAAACTGAAAATGTAAGGCACACAATCCTTCATGTTATGCATATGTGAATAATAGAAGGAATGAGTGTATAAATTAGTTCTGCCACATCAAAAAAAGCAGCAGGCTGATCACAGTGAAAATAACTAAGTTGTCACGATTTTCAATGGTAGGAATAATGGATTATTTGTCCTCTTGAAATTATGATTTAAATGCTTCCTGCGCAGTAAAACTTTAGGAACTGCAAGTGAAAGCTTTCAATGTACATTTAATAGTATTTGCATGTACATCTCCTGCCTTTATACTATACAGTTTGTGCACAAAATTGGCATCTTGAACAATTTTGAGAGTTAAACCTATGCAACTTATGAAGGTTAAAATCACAATGAAAGCAAGCAGGACCAGGCAGGTGCCATTAAAAATCTGTGCAAGCCAGATAACTATAACCGAACTGCACACATATAGGGGAGCAAGAGTAACAGGAATTCGGCTGCTTACCCGCAGGTCGCGATATCAAATCCCGGCTTCATATCCGATGGAGGCAGAAATGCTGTAGGCACGTGTGCTCAAATTTGGGTGTACGTTAAAGAACCCCAAGTGGTCGAAGTTTCCAGTGCCCTCCACTACGGCGTCTCTCATAATCATATAGTGGTTTTCGGACGTGAAACCCCACATATAAATCAAGAATAACAGAAATAAACTGCCAACAGAAAAGTTGGGTGCATGTGCTATCTGTAAGTGCTTACACCTTACTACATACAGCATGCTCATCCTTTTTAAATACTGATATTGAAAATAACTGCTCTATTAGGAATGTAAAAGGTAAGGTAGAACTGAACGACTCTACAAAAAGTGACCCTATTATGACATCACGTTTTCTTATAACAAAATTGACTAAGACTCTGAAATATCATTATGCAAGAAAAAATCTTCAAAAGAACAATCAAGTTTGAAGTCATAATTTTTAATATGGCTACAATGACTATAACCAAGAAATCGACCTCAACATGGCTAATGTTAGTTTTTAGGGCCTATGTTCACTAGACAATGAACTATACCAAAAAAGCACAGCGTTCAGGCAAAGCACCACACAAAAAAAGAAAGCAGTCCTTTTTGTTATTACCTACAATGCCTTTAAAATGGTATTTTAACCTCTACTTTCCGCTTTTTATCTAAGTAACTGGTGTGAAACAAGTTAGCTGAAAATGCACTGTGCCTTCAAAACCTGTTGGTTGAATCTGAATTTTCAAAAAATGGTGATGCTAGCACTAAATAAGGCTCCACAAGCCTTGGAACAGCGAGACTACATGACTTTTAGGACTACTTTGGTTACTTGTGTTTTGTTTCTGGGCCTAAGCATAAAGACAAGGGCTTAACTGAATTGCTGCTAACAAACAAATGCTTTCGAAATTGCCCGAGCGTCAAAGGATGCTCAGCCATTTGTTGTTTTTCGCACTGGACTATTCTACACCAAACATACAAACCATACTGCCTGGCGACCATCACAGATGTATAGTTTAAAAAATGATGGTAATTTACTCTTCTGAAAATAGTTATTTGCAGAAATGTTTTGAAGAGAAAAAAGTAGTGGTCACGTGGGTACCTTCAGAATTTCGCAGAATGTCGCGCGGGTGTTATTTGTGAGAAAAATTTCAAAGTAGCGCTTTTTCTTGCCATATCAAATTTGATCTACATATTAAGTAAAGGTGCTTCTTAAAGTATTTGAAGCCGAGTAACATTAGTGCAATTTTTCCGCTACATAGGCTTTGAAAAATTCAGCCAAACTGTTTATCGTTTGCAATTCTTGTATGGCAATACTGCAATTCGTATGAATATTTGAGCCACAAATACTCACTGCACAGAAGTTATATTTCATGAAAAAAAATGTTAGGTCCAGAATACGAATATCACTATATAATCGTTTTTGTCCACATTGAGATGCACTTTGAGCTGTGTGTTTGTCTACTTGATTGATATGTGGGGTTTAACTTCCCAAAACCACCATATGGTTAAAAGACGCCGTAGTGGAGGGCTCCGGAAACTTTGTCCACCTGGGGTTCTTTAACGTGCACCCAAATCTGAGCACACGGGTCTGCAACATTTCCGTCTCCTTCGGAAATGCAGCCGCCGCAGCCGGGATTCGAGGCCGCGACAAGCGATTCAGCAGCCGAGTACCTTATCCACCAGACCAGAGCGGCGGGGCATGTGTGTTTGTCTAATTGAAAATTACTTTTATGTGTAAGTTGAAAGCAAATAAACAGTTATTGTTATATGGCAAGTGTTATCATTACAATTTTTGTTTAAATGAGGAAAATGATTTTTGAAGTCTCCTATTGAGTGCCATGGGGAACTTCGGAACGGAAGCTGTCGTATATCAAATGCAGAAAACAGCCATCATAAGAAAACTTCAAAAATTCATTTTTACTTTAGGACAAAGTGTAATCATATAACTTGCATAAAAGAGAACTGCTTCCTTGCTTTTGATGTGGCAAAAAAATTGCACTAATATTACTGAGCTTCATGCACTACACACAATCACCTTTACTTAATACCTAGACCAAGTTTGGTGTAGAAGAGGCAGTATTTTTGAAACACTTTTTACTTTTTACAAAAAAAAAAACCCAGACGACATTCTGGGAAGTCCAGAAGGCACCACTGTGGCCTAATATTTTGTTCTCTGTGATATATTTTAGCATTTTTGCTGTTTTCAATACAGTAAACGAGAACAATTTTTTTTTCAAAACACATTTAGGACGGTTGGCAAAATGGCTGGGATAATTGATGTGTAATTGCCTCACTGCCAGCACTTATTCTTCCGAAGCTCGAGCTATCACCACTATGTTACTGCCTCCCTCATATACGATGCCTGCATAGGAAAGAAAAAGAAAAAAAGAAAGCCAGGTCCGACAAAGTTCACAAGGCAAGATATCTTCATGTTGGATAAATTCATTACCATAAACAGCAGCAAAATAACATTCATTTTGAGTAGTCCAAGACACAAGCTATATACCAGCATACTAAGAGCTAAGCACAAACTTTTCATTTGAACATGTGTGGTGATAGACAGGAAGCACTTATTGCAAAACTGATCAGTCTGTAAATAACTGAATGAAATACAATGCACTGTTCAATCCAACATCACATAGGCATCTTTGCTATAGCAAAACCATGTGTCATTGATTCATGCACTAGATGGGACATTGCAAATGTAACAAAAAGGTGAAAAAAGAAAACAAGAGAAAAAAGAAAAGGGGGATGCAAAGTAGAAGCAGTGTAGCACTACTTTTACTTTGCATTCCCTTTTTCTTTCTTCTTTTTCTCTTGTTTTCTATCATTTATCTTTTTTTTGCTTCCCTTACCCCCAACCTCCGACAGGAGAACGCTTTGTATCAGCGCAACTTAAATTGAAAAGAAGCAAGCGCTGCACTCTTCTGCGTTATAGGTTTTTTTTTTCAGACAAACATTTCCAACAGGCACACACGCCTACACCAAAAGATGATGTTACTGACCACATTTAAACTAACACGCCAAGGATGACAAGGTAACTTCTAAAAAATAGGTCCTCCTATCGCAACATCGGCCAGCCTGTCTGAAGCACTTCTACTGTTCACCCTGATTACCCCACTAGATGTTTCCATCTGTCGACTCACATCTTCATTTTGGATAACACTAAGACGAGCTTACATTGATGAATACGCATGAAAGTTTAGTGATGTATCATGTATCAGATTAAGCAACTCTGTTAAAAAATCATTGATAGCTTGCTTCCAGGCTTTTTATACTGTAGCCTGAAACTTCGTAATGTCTTCTATGCACATGAACCAGATTGACAAGGTAATGCACAACATGCTTAAGAATACTGCGAGGAACATGATAATGTCAAAACGACCAGCCACCCAAATTTTTCGCTGTACATGTTTATAAAATGTTCATGTACCCCAAACGAGGTGCTTATGATACCAGCCGAAAAAACCTACAAGTAGGGCCTCGGAGCCTTCTGGAAGTAGACGTGTTGCATTTTTTCTGTGGAGGTCTTTACACCCATAAGTGAGTAACAAACTCCTGTATAATGAAGAATGTTGGCAGCTATCAGTTATAGAAAAACCTAATGCAGCTAATCTTCCCCGACACATCTGTACATTTAGAGAGGTGACGTAGCTTTTGTTATTGTGGCAGTAACTCCAACAGGACCAGTGCGAAAATTGGCACTACTTGGCTAGACAAATGTCCAAACATGCCTGCCCGACTCCCTCTTGCCATTCCGGCTGAATCTGACATATGATTTCTTAACTGCTGGCTGGACAGAAACAAAACCACTGAAGCACTCACAATACACAGCGTGAAGTTTCTCTGGAGTGGTCAACTTCGTCTTCTGCGATGAAAGAGCAGCACAGTGTACTGATAAGGCACTCCTTGCAATGGTTTTCAATGCC
Organism: Rhipicephalus annulatus; assembly: GCA_013436015.1. NCBI lineage: Eukaryota > Metazoa > Arthropoda > Arachnida > Ixodida > Ixodidae > Rhipicephalus > Rhipicephalus annulatus. The sequence goes on along the minus strand of WOVY01011253.1, from coordinate 20,275 downwards.
ACACAGTCACCTTGCTGTTCCTTTCGAAGAGAGCTTCGGGAGCTTGGAGGGTGCTTGCTCTTTTCTGGGGGCTGCTGCCGCTCCTCGTTTTCTGCTCAAGGTCAACCTGCATAAAGCTGTAGACGAGGCTTTAAAAGTTGTATTTAATGATATACAAATTTTCGCTGAACACACATTTCCTCGTGGCACACTGAGGAATTTCTTATAAAACTTAAGGCCTCGCATATGCAAACATTTACAATCGATCCGAAGATGCACTTGACCCTAAAGGAGCAAGTTTGTTATGTAGTGTATATAAAGAAAGGTAATTCAGCACAACCACAACTACAGTTGCACACAAAAACGACATTTTACACGATCCTGTTTATTTACATGATCTATTTTATTTTATTTACACGGTCCATTTTACACGGTCCTGTTTTACACGATCTGGTCTGCATGAACTCTTGAACCGGGCACCATGTAGGTTGAAAGACACACACAGAGTTTGGACAAACCTAGTTTCCCGTGGAACATCCTCTTGCACTATAACAACACATCTCAATCTAGTTAGTTGGTCAGAACGAGCTGAAAACAGCTCGCACTTGAAAAGCACGGGCAGAAGGAATGACGCCTGCACCCTGTGCTCCCTGTACATTCTCGTTGAGGGTGCAGTTTTCACTTTATCCTTATGCAATTTCGCATTTATAACATTGTTCGCTGCATAATCTTTGTGGCATTAAAGTGTGTGATACCATCATGTGTATCCCATGTAATTTATAAATATAGAATACAAAGCTTGATTCAAAAATAACAAAGTGCATCCCGCGCCATGTCCTGTAGCCATTTTTTAGGCAAGTGGCAGAATGATTTATTCTTCAAAACATATCTTACTTGTAACCACTACAAGAGCTAACTCGTACACTGGCACATTCTGTTTGCCTCTTCAGATTATAAGGTACCTTTTTTACACCAGAAAATCTTCAAGAAGAATAGAAGTGTTGTAATTGTGAAGAAAGAGAAGTAGAAGGAAAAAAAGATAACCTGCCCTGTACAGGGACCGAGCCTGCGAACTTCGAATAACATGTCCGATACTCTATCAACTGAGCTACCATGGCGGCTATCCCTCTTCCATTTTGCACGGTATATATGTGCATTTATACATGGAAGAGTCAGTGAGTGCTGCCTGTTACCATTAGGGCGAGTGTGGGACACCTTTTTTTGCCTACTGGCAATTACATTACGATTGCAATTACGTTACGATTACTTCCAATATCCCTATACTTCTTTGGCAGCATTATGCATCTGTCAGTTCTCAGAAACTCTGCTAGTCACAGGAGGTGGCAATGGTTTGCCCTCCCACCTAAATGCATGTACTTGAACACATGCACAACTGATAAAAAAAACAAGTCACACACCACTAAGATTACTGAGATTCACTGTTTCAGATTCATGAGTAAAGGAAAGAACTATAAAGTTAAGGGTTTGTTGTCTTTGTTGAACACAATAAAATGAGAGCTAGCAGAAAATGATGCCAAACTATAGGGGATGTTATCAAAAGTAACTTTAACAAAATTGTGAAAAGAAAAGTGAACAAAAACGTACCTTGGCAACGTTTTTTGACAATTGAATTGACATTGCTTTTTATACCATCCCTTTATTTTACTGGGTAATGTTGTCGGGTAATTCTCATTATTAGAGTGGTGAGTAGGCTGACAAAGAAAGTATATGGCATTGATACTTCTTTTGAACACCTAAAAGTTTGAGGACCTTAAAAGAGCGGAAGCTACTTTGAGTAGACCAAAATATTTAGTTAGAGTGAAAAAAAAAACGTCCACACGTTTTTACCAGGCTTTTTAACACATTTTGAGACATAAGAGTGTATGCTGCCAGTAATGTTAAGTACCTTTACTTTTGTCACACTATGCACAGTGCCAGGTGTAGTTAGAGTGGTGATAGTGAAAGATTAATCAAGCACGCCACCAACTGCGTTCACATCAATGATCGCGTATTTTAAAAATAAACCTGCTGTATAGTAAAAAAATTTTAGAGCATTTATGATTTTATCCAAATCAAGTTAAACCGACTGGGTAAGCAAACCATTTGCATAAAATCAAAAGGCATAAAGTGATTCATGTATTATAACTATGTGAACAATTTCAGCAACGCAGGGCAAAGTGACAACAGTTCTATTAAAAACCCCTCTCATTATAACATGCATGAAAAGCACCACACCAGAATATTTTATAGTGCATGTAATATTAAGACGACTAGACTGTCTATTGACCTTTTAGAAGAAGGGTATCTCCTTCACGTTCAAGGGGCAACCACTTAGCCTTTTCGTGAATATTTCCTGAATTTCAGTTATCATTAGGATTGATTTAGAGTGAACAGATTTTGCTTCCGCATTGAAACCTAGTTCTGTATGTAACTGCAATTATGGGTGGCAAACCACCTCCAAATAATTTTTAACTTTTAACTTATTTTTTATCTGCAGCAGCACAACTAGCTATGGGTGCCCAAAAAGTAGCTAGAAACAATAGCTTTACCTCTTTGAGCCCTTTGGAAGTGTTCGGCTTCTCAGTGCTCACCTTACAACATTTTTTTAAATACGTGTTTGTGTGCCCATTGCTCTTGCTCCTTGTACAGTGAGGAGAAGCACATGGCAAGAAGAGACAAGAAAGAAGCATAGCGAAAAAAAAGCGAAATAAGCGAGGACCTCTTTTGTACCGTACAATGTGTGTAACATTACTATTGCGACAACATATAGACAAATTATCACAGCTATACATCCGTGTAGGGTCATACACAGCTGCAACACCACGACTAAATTTCAACCTTGTGTTGGTTTAGGATCCCTTTATAGTGGCAGGCTAGTGATATCTGCATTTGTTTGTCACATATTAAGATGCAGTTAAATGTGATATGGTAATCTCATTTAGAATGCACGTCATGTGGCTTCATTGTATATGTGGCCACAATCAACTCTGGTTGCAAAGCAATATGGCAGAGCCTAAACAGACATCACCGACCACTCCAATATGAACTTGCCTTTGCTACTTGCCCATTATCATCCCAGCAAAAAATGAATAATTGAATCTGCTACAGATATGTGCTAGCCTATGCTAAGGACCAAGTATGAAGGGTGTTTTGTCATTATTGAGATCAGTTATTTGTTCAAGAACACTTGCTCTCAAACACAAATTCATTGCTGTCGAACCATAAAGACTCAAATATAAAGCAAAAAGAAGTATCTCTTTAAAAAATACAGGCCACAAGGAGCAAGATAAATATTTGGTATACTTGGGTTGTAAGGCACGCACAAGAGGTGCTGCCATATTATACTTTTCCTTCTGTTGAAACCTGCTTGCTTTACTCACCCAACACATCTGTAGAGATGCCGTGAAAAGACCAAGGAGCTGATGCAGCAAAGTTGAACACATGTCCAGAGATTCCACCATTCCTAAGCTGCTCCACAGCCTCCACAGTCCTGCAACTATTTGTAAGATAAATATAGTTCTACCCAAAGTTCTTGGTTTACAGACACACATGCAAGACGCATAACCACTCTATAGGAAGTTTGCATAATGCGCTGGGTAGCAAAACGGATGCCAATATCAAGTATCCCGGCCTGCCGCTTTTCTTTCCGTTCTAAATTATTCAATCCATGGTAAATAAATGTTCCCCCAATGTGAAGTGTACTGGCCGTCCGGTGAAGAATTGCAATGTATTTCAAACACAGTCCATTTCATGGCAAGTAAGCATGCAATAGCGATTTGTCAGCTGTTCGAGAAAAAAGCATGAAGTTTAGCTAAAACCCATGTTTTTTATAAACACCATTAGAGTTGATATAAAAGTTGTGAGCATTATGTGAAGGAACAGGGATTCATGTTTAATCAATGATTTCTTATAATGTACTGATATGAATGCAACTAACTGAATATGAATTGATAAATTTTGCTCGAGAATTTAGAGCTATGAACACTATCGCACTTGCAAGCTGCATCTTGTCCAAAACAGCGGCAAGATAGGCTAGTTTCTGTAGGTGAGCAGTAATGAGCAGTGCAAAGTAAAAACAAGAAACACCAGTAACAACAGTATGGGGCAAGCACAGACTGCCGACTGTATAATTTATTGCACAAAAGTTCGCCTGAATATCAGTCAGACAACTCGTGCAAATGGAGGTCCAGTTGGGAATGAACAAGTTACGAAATAAACAATGCCTGCTTTCACTAACAGGACCCTCATTCACATAAAGTATGCAGCGATAGGCCCCTACCGAGGTACGTCACAGCATGATGTCACTGGCACATGTAAAAGGTGTGGCTGGAAAAACACTCCCGCTGGTGGCTCAGCCCGGTACAGTCGTGCGGTGTTTGGGGCAAGTTTTAATTTTTCAAAGCTTACACTTCACGTTACAATGTCGACATTAGCTGTAGTATGTGTCAGCAAACATCTAACTGTGTGGTAAACTGTGTGGTAAAATATTTGCCACGCTGTCTGTTTATCTTGAAGAAGTAAACACACGTGGTGGCCTGGGCGAGCAACAGCGGCATAGTCTTCAAAAATGTGCACTGTTAATTGCGGCATGTAGTGTGCATTGAAAGGTATTGAGAATATCGGTTCCACTGAGAATATTGTGTGTGGTGTGTGCAGTATCAATAACAATGTGTCTTGTTTGCGAAGATGTTAGCACTCTTGGCAGGGACCGGTCGATGAAAAAACTTGATTCGAAATTTTAGTCAAGGTAATTATGCACTTGACGCGACCATCTGCGAGTAGGTACATCTCGGTGTTTGCGCTGTGTGCATAAAAAAATTGCATGGTGACCGGGCTGGAAGATACCATTTGCTGAAGCTGCATGTATGAATCGCCCCAACGAGTACGCAAGCCCAATAAAGGTATAACTCGTTTTATCGAAGGCCTCATATCTCTTCATGTAATGAGCAGAGATTCTTGTTTCACATATACTCAGTACCTTTACCGCTCGATATTCATGAAGTGACAATGCAAACAACAAGTTTGTGTGTTAGGTCCTAAGGGAGCAATGTAAATATGCAAATAAGTTGTAGGTGTCAGATGCAGCGATGTAACTGCACAGAAGATTACGTATATATTAGGCTACAGGTTTAGAATCGCATACATCTCAGTGGTCTATCAGGAACGTCACAAACAACTTCCTTGCCAACCAGCCCCTGCACAGAGGGAGGGAATGGCTGGCACAGTGCTCGAAGTGACGTCACACTATTTGCAAACATAGAGGAGGTTTCTTACTTAGGCAACATTTTGAACAATATATTTTTTAGATGCAAGACTGTACTCGTCCACATTGTTCATACTGATGTCTTTTGTTGTTCCTTTGTGCTGTGAATTACTAGGCATTTAGTCACCAAGATCTTTAAAAGCTAATTTCAGTGTTTTCTCTCATATTGCTGACAACTGTGTTGTTGCATAAATTGGGCAAAAAAGTAACACAGAAAGGCCGTCACAATAAATACACCAACACGGGTATTCTCCTGCAAACAAAAGTCGGCACTGGTCCTGTCATTACCCGTCTTCCTTCTCTCTTTGCCTTGTTTGTGCTGAAACAGCCAAACACCTGATGAGTTAGATGAGAAATATTATTGCATGAAAACAATAAGTGCTTGCATCAGCATCTACACAACAGCGTGATAACCGAACCCCTGCCACACAGCAGCGAAACTTATTTTGAACATGCTGGCAGTGTATTATTTTATAAAAAGCAACTCTGGCAGATTACAAAATCTCACATTGTGCATGCAAGTTTTCTTCAAAGTCAGGCGTACAATGTAGGTGCTGGCCGGTACATTATTAGTTACAAGCAAAGGCGTCTTGCAGGCACACATGCAGATTGCACGAACACCTCTCTCTCTCTCTCTACACTAGACACACACATTATATCTTTCAACAAGCACACGCCACTGTTTCGGGGCATATTAACGCTCAACCGTGAACGTATGCTAATCAACCCACTTAGGTGGTTGGCTAGGTGAATCGAGCCAAGTTACAAATTGTATCGCCCGCGAACGTAAACAAAATGCTGTTTTGCATCAAATGGCACTGCAGGCTTCGTTTAATCAACAACGTAGCAAGCGCCGTGTGCGTCTTTCTTATTACATTGCACATATGAAAAAATCGATCACCATATACATGCATGTTGCCGAAGTTGTCTCGAATTAGCTCCAGCAACCCTACTGGAACGTTCCGTATGAAATTTTACGGAACATATATGGACTCCGTGACATTTCCTTGTGCTACATACGGAAAAAATATGGAGTTTTATGGAAATATATGGAAGTTGTATGGCATTTTCGGAAAGCTTCTTATGGAGTATAAGGAAGGATAAGGAAATTGTATGGCGTATACCGAAAGCTTTTTATGGAGTATACGGAAAGATTAGGAAAAGGTATGGCACATAAGGAAAGCTTTTTATGAAGTATATGGAAGGATAAGGAAAGATAAGGAAACTTATGGAGCATACGGAGAGTTTTTGATGGAAGATATGGAAGGATAAGGAAAGTGTATGAAGTGTACAGAAGCTTTCATAAGGAAAATGCAGAATATAAGGTCTTACGGAAATATACAGATTTTGTAAGGTGCTTACGAAAATGTGCAATAGTGTATGAAAGGCATGTGGATTGTTGCAAAAATGTGGAAACTCTACAGTCGTTGTCACATTTTCAGCAGGAAATCCCAACTCTATAAAGTTATACATGAATGCACAGTGACATATAAAAGACCATGTAGCTTTAAATAGTGCTTTACAAGATGTTTCCTGCTGGTGCCGTAAAGGGCAGATGTCACTTAATGTAAACTAGTGTACAATTTTATCAGTAAGTCGAAAAAACTAGGTCAAATTTTCTTTACACCATTAATGACATTCCCATAACTAGAGTAAGTCAGCATAAATATCTTGGAATTATTATAACTGAAGATCTAAGATGGGATGCACACATAAGTTACGTTACTTCAGCTGCACTACGCCGCTTGTTTACACTCAGATACCGGCTTCGCCAGGCCCCGCCTTCTCTAAAACTGCTTGCATACACTTCCCTTGTGCGATCATTACTTGAATACGGTAATATTATTTGGTCACCATTCACAAAACAGCAAATCACGAAACTGGAAGGAATACAAAGGAAAGCTATGAGGTTCATTTACAACAAGTACAGACATACAGATTCTCCGACTAAACTAATGAAAAAAGCTGGATTACTTACTCTAATGAATAGAACAAGATTAGCACGTGCAAAATTCATACATGAAATAATACATGGTCATTTAAACATTGATGTAGCCGCCTATCTTACGTTTGATCAAACTAGAACCACACGCCAAAAACACCCAATGAGACTTAACGAATACTCCTTCAACACAAACTACTTTAAGTACTCATTCTTTCCGTTAGCCACTAATGAATGGAATAAACTGGATCCGAGTATCTCCAGCACTACCGAATTAGCAAAATTTCTAACCCTTGTCGAAAATGAACTTTGTATTATGCAAACGGAATCACCTGGTTGATTTTAATATCGTGATTTTAATATGTGTGTTCGTGTGAACATTGTACGAGCGAAGTATCATGTCATCATATTTTTTCTTTAAGCAATTTTTAGTACTGAATCCATGTGAAGAGAAATCACTCTGTTGATTCTTGAACATGTTTCTGTTTTTCAGTGTGTATAAATTTGCCCTTCCTTGAAATACTTCGCCATATCGTAGGGTAGTTTCTTATTGCTGTGATTTCTTGTTGTGTTTCTTGATGCATATGCCAATATGTCAACCAATGTGTCAAACAAGTCGCTGCATTTATTTTCCTCTGAAAACTTTTCTTTACACTAACGTTTTATGCCTTCTTTGATCTGAAATTGTTAAATGATCCAATTCTGTTAGTTTCATTCTGTACTTTATCGCGATGTATGTCTTTATTGTGTACTTATTCGAATTTTTGTGTTCACGCCCTTCCTGCTAAAATCCCTGATGGGATTGGCAGTATGTCGAAATAATAATAATAATAATAGTACAAAAAATAACGCAGGCTAGTCTGTGTTGTCAGTCACCGCTGTTCGCCTTTTTCGAGAATGAATACAACTTCTGCAGATGACCAGGTGCTAAAGTCTGTCACACGGAAAATGTGTCATTCACAAGGAATGACAATAACTGTCCTTTTACTTGCATGCTGTCACACGAAAACAAATCAAGCAAAAAAGCATAACTTCAAAGGCTCGTTTTTTGGTAGAAACAATAATAATGAGAACTAAATTCAATGTGAATGAAATTGTCAATAATAATGAAATTGTTCTCATTAACATTGGCAAAGAGAAATGTCATTTTAAAATATCGACCACGAGCTTAGCTCTCCTGAGCACCGACAAAAGAAATGAAAATCTATGAAAACTAATTGCATGTAGCCTAAAAATAAATTTTGTTGATACTATGTGCTCCTACAATATAAATACAGCTACACACAACTTGCCCCAGCTTCACGACAGAAACGAGGTAGGGGCAGAGGGAGTGGCCAGAAAAAAATTAGGTATGACTGCACAACTGATATGTACAAACACATAATGGTGCTTATCATTGATGCATGGTAGTCGTGGATAGAGCTGGGTCGTTTTGAGATTTCCAAAAGCATTGTTTCAGACCACCATGCAGATTACGCTTCAATCGTAGTGCTACGTAAGACACAACTTATGGGCCAGCTTTAATGAATAAGAAGATTATAGGTTAAACAAATGCTTTAAAATATATCATATCATGGCTGCATGGACGCATACAAGCTATCTAAAGGGCAATAAAGTGAGGACGCATGAGCTTCTCTTGATGCTCCAGTTCTACATAGATGCTTCAACTGTGCTGCAAAGAAATTTAACCAATGTCTGTGTGTGCAACATTGTCCATTTTAAACTATCTATATGTATATATAAAATTCCTACTGCGAGTTAAGCTACGTAGCACTCCATAATTCTTCCTTTTATTAAGGGCAATTTTTCAAACAATCAACATTATTCATTTTCTGTCTGATGACTTCGTGCCCGCAATACTTGGTTTGGCTCGATCACAATTGTGCAGCCCTTATTTTGGAGGAATCAAAAAACATCAACCAAAATATAATTTGGAACTGCTTCTCGGTGATATTGCCTTCCCTCAACTGCCACAGCTTGAGATGAGTCATGTAGCAAGTCTCGCGCATACCAAGGGCCTACCCTTGAAGAAACTGGTCCGGCTGTGAAATGCTCAGTATTTTCTCAAATAATTTTTTTGGTTTGAGTTTTCCCACTTCTCGAGTCCCTTCACAATCAAGCAGACCCAATGTTCCTCTTAGTCCTTAATTTTGTTATAATATGAAATAAATAAAAAATAATAATGAAAATAAAAATACTAATAACTGTTGCGCAAAAAACACAGTCCCACATATGTACTTTAACGCAATATTGCTGTTATTTTGTTTTAGAACCTAAGGCATTAGAAAAGATAGCAGTACAATAAAAACGTTGAAAAAAAACAAAAACAAAATTAAACATGGCGGGACTCGAACCTGCGCCACTCAGTTGTGCTCGCGTACGTGAACTGAGTGCGTTAGCTTGCTAAGCTATTCGCGCTGAAGGGTGCCGTGAGTTTAAGTTATGTATATAAATTTGCTTTTTACACGCTATGTGTGGCATATTTATGTACGATATGCGATCGTTTCTATTGTTGTGTGCATATGTTTTGGGATTGTATATACGTCACATGCTTTTTGCATGTCTTTCAACTATAGATTGCGGCCCCGCCGCGGATGAAAACAAGTATTTTTACACCCACACACAAGCTTGAGCAGTTGAAGGTTGTTTCCGGTGGCTCTCTTGCGATTGAGTCAGCCACCACAGGGAATTAGAGTGATTCGCAATTAATCCCTGCATCTAGCTGTATTCCACTTAGTAGCTCTATCGCTTGATGACAAATCAAGCGCGGGGCGCGACGCTATTGCGCACGACCATGCCTCGGGTAGTGGCGACATCAGCTGATTGCGCCGGCCGGCTTGCTTCGATTTGCTTCAGAGCAAAGAAATGTCATACCTTGAAAGATTGCGTACTGCACTATGTCAAAATGTTACTGCTTTGTAGCCATCCTATGATTCATTGAGAATTGATAACTCTGATATCACTACTGTAGAGCTTTGCGTCGGCGACACGCACCGAACGTGAAACCGCACTACGTCTGTCGTAGAAGCAGTAGGAGGCTGTCGTCTGCTAGAACAAAAACAAAACAGACCTGCGAAAATATTCATAAGTTGTAACTTGTTTTTTCAATAACCGTTTATAACTTTTAAAGTCATTTTGCCAGATAACATACATTTTTTTCAGTTTATAGCAGCGACAGATGTTTTTTTTTTATTTTCCTCACACAGATATCCAAGTCAAATCCATTCACAGCTAAAGCCACATGTTGTTTGTCTTCTTTGTTTCTGTGGGCATGCCGTTTGGATGCGTCTCTCATCTGTTCGCGCTGCTACACACGAGAGCAAAGAAATGTTAAATTTACGCAAGGAAGCGCCGTTCCTCGTTCGTGTGATGTGCTAAGATTGCGCCCTATTCTCGCGGTTGTTCGAGTGCGGATCAAGTGCGAGTCGTCCAAGGAATCGGCGGGTTGGGCGGGCGCTCGAAGGACTCCGAGGTGACGGCTGACGCCTGTGGTCGCTTCCCTCAGGACAGTGTGAAAGAAACTAAAGATAAGGGAGACACTTTTTTATGTAGACCAAGTATGCCACTCAGTGCAAGTGTGTAGTGCTGCACTCGAACGAGGCGTCGCGAAACGGCAACCTTACGCGCCTTTGCGAGTGCGGTTGCCCATTCGCTTTGACAACGCTAACGCCAGCAGAGCCATGGCGCATCGGCGCGGCCTTACTGGAGCTAATTCGAGACAACTGCGGCTACATGCATGTGTATGGTGATCGATTTTTTCATATGTGCAATGTAGTGAGGAAGACGCACACGGCGCTTGCTACGTTGTTAATTAAACGAAGCCTGCAGTGCCATTTGATGCAAAGCAGCATTTTGTTTACGTTCGCGGGCGATACAATTTGTAACTTGGCTCGATTCACCTAGCCAACCGACTAAGTGGGTTGATTAGCATACGTTCACGGTAGAGCGTTATTATGCCCCTAAACAGTGGCGTGTGCTTGTTGAAAGATATAATGTGTGCCTAGTGTAGAGAGAGAGAGCGGTGTTCATGCAATCTGCATGTGTACCTGCAAGACGCCTTTGCTTGTAACTAATAATGTACCGGCCAGCACCTACATTGTACGCCTGCCTTTGAAGAAAACTTGCATGCACAATGTGAGATTTTGTAATCTGCCAGAGTTGCTTTTTATAAAATAATACACTGCCAGCATGTTCAAAATATGTTTCGCTGCTGTGTGGCAGGGGTGCGGTTATCACGCTGTTGTGTAGTTGCTGATGCAAGCACTCATAGTTTTGATGCGTTAATATTTCTCATCTAACTCATCAGGTGTTTGGCTGTTTCAGCACAAACAAGGCAAAGAGAGAAGGAAGACGGGTAATGACAGGACCAGTGCCAACTTTTGTTTGCAGGAGAATACCCATGTTGGTGTATTTATTGTGACAGCCTTTCTGTGTTGCTTTTTTGCCCAATTTATGCAACAACACAGTTGTCAGCAATATGGGAGAGAACACTGAAATTAGCTTTTAAAGATCATGGTGACTAAATGCCTAGTAACTCACAGCACAAAGTAACAACAAAATACATCAGTATGATCAATGTGGATGAGTAGTCTTGCATCTAAAAATATATTGTGCAAAATGTTGCCTAAGTAAGAAACCTCTCTATGTTTGCAAATAGTGTGACGTCACTTCGAGCACCGTGCCAGCCATTCCCTCCCTCTGTGCAAGGGCTGGTTGGCAAGGAAGTTGTTTGTGACGTTCCTGATAGACCACTGAGACGTATGCGATTCTAAACCTGTAGCCTAATATATACGTAATCTTTTGTGCAGTTACATCGCTGCATCTGACACCTACAGCTTATTTGCATATTTACATTGCTCCCTTAGGACCTAACACACAAACTTGTTTGCATTGTCACTTCATGAATATTGAGCGGTAAAGGTACTGAGTATATGTGAAACAAGAATCTCTGCTTATTACATGAAAAAATATGAGGCCTTCGATAAAACAAGTTATACCTTTATTGAGCTTGCGTACTCGTTGGGGCGATTCATACATGCAGCTTCAGCAAATGGTATCTTCCAGCCCGGTCACCATGCAATTTTTTTATGCACACAGCGCAAACACCGAGATGTACCCACTTGCAGATGGTCGCGTCAAGTGCATATGTACCTTGACTAAAATGTCGAATCAAGTTTTTTCATTGACCGGTCCCTGCCATGAGTGCTAACGTCTTCGCAAACAAGACACATTGTTATTGACACCGCACACACCACACACAGTATTCTCAGTTGAACCGATATTCTCAATACCTTTCAATGCACACTACATGCCGCAATCAACAGTGCACATTTTTGAAGACTATGCCGCTGTTGCTCGCACAGGCCACCACGTGTGTTCACTTCTTCAAGATAAACAGACGGCGTGGCAAATATTTTACCACACAGTTTACCACACAGCTGGATGTTTGCTGACACATACTACAGCTAATGTCGACATTGTAACGTGAAGTGTTAGCATTGAAAAATTAAAACTTGCCCGAAACACCGCACGACTGTACCGGGCTGAGCCACCAGCGGGAGTGTTCTTCCAGCCACACATTTTACATGTGCCAGTGACATCACGCTGTGACGTAACTCGGTAGGGGCCTATCGCTGCATACTTTATGTGAATGAGGGTCCTGTTAGTGAAAGCAGGCATTGTTGATTTCGTAACTTGTTCATGCCCCACTGGACCTTCATTTGCACAAGTTGTCTGAGTGATATTCTGGCGAACGTTTGTGTAATAAATTATACAGCTGGCAGTCTGTGCTTGCCCCATACTGTTGTTACTGGTGTTTCTTGTTGTTACTTTGCACTGCTCATTACTACTCACCTACAGAAACTAGCCTATCTTGCCGCTGTTTTGGACAAGATGCCGCTGGCAAGTGCGATAGTGTTCATAACTCTAAATTCTCGAGCAAAAATTATCATTTCATATTCAGTTAGTTGCATTCATATCAGTACATTATAAGAAATAATTGATTAAATATGAATCCGTGTTCCTTTACATAATGCTCACAACTTTTATATCAAATTGAATAATGTTTATATTATAAAAAACATGGGTTTTAGCTAAACTTCATGCTCTTTTCTCGAAGAGCTGACAAAACGCTATTGCATGCTTACTTGCCATGAATAGGACTGTATTCGAAATACATTGCAATTCTTCACCGGACTGCCAGTACACTTCACATTGGGGGAACTTTATTAACCATGGATTAATTAAGAACTGAAAGAAAGAAGCGGCATGCCGGGATACTTGATATTGGCAACCGTTTTGCTACCCAGCGCATTATCATGCAAACTTCCTATAGAGTGGTTATGCGTCTTGCATGTGTGTCTGTAAACCAAGAAGTTTGGGTAGACCTACATTTATCTTACAAATGGTTGCAGGACTATGGAGGCTGTAGGGCTGCTTGGGAATGAGGGAATCCCTGGACATGTGTTCAACCTTGCTGCATCAGCTCCTTGGTGTTTTCACGGCATCTTTACAGATGTGTTGGGTGAGTAAAGCAAGCAGGTTTCAACACAAGGAAAAGTATAATATGGCAGCACCTCTTGTGCGTGCCTTACATCCCAAGTATATCAAATATTTATCTTGCCTTGTGGCCTGTAAATTTTAAAGAGACACTTCTTTTTGCTTTATATTTGAGTCTTGATGCTTCGACAGCAATGTATTTGTGTTTGACAGCAAGTTTTCTTGAACAAATAACTGATCTCAATAATGACAAAACACCCTTCATACTTGGTCCTTAGCATAAGGTAGCACTTATCTGTAGCTGATTCAATTATTCATTATTTGCTGGGATGATAATGGGCAAGTAGCAAAGGCAAGTTCAGATTGGAGTGGTCGGTGACATCTGTTTAGGCTCTGCCATATTGCTTTGCAACCAGAGTTACTTGTGGCCACATATACAATGAAGCCACATAACGTGCATTCTAAATGAGATTACCATATCACATTTCACTGCATCTTAGTATGTGCCAAACAAATGCAGATATCATTAGCTTGCCACTATAAAGGGATCCTAAATCAACACAAGGTTGAAATTTAGTCGTGGTTTTGCAGCTGTGTATGACTCTGCAATGGATGCATAGCCGTGATAATTTGTTTATATGTTGTCGCAATAGTAATGTTACACACATTGTACGATACAAAAGAGGTCCTCGCTTATTTTGCTTTTTTCGCTATGCTTCTTTCTTGTCTCTTCTTGCCATGTGCTCCTCCTCACTGTACAAGGAGCAAGAGCAGTGGGCACACAAACACGTATTTAAAAAAATGTTGTAAGGTGAGCACTGAGAAGCTGAACACTTCCAAAAGGCTCAAAGAAGTAAAGGTATTGTGTCTAGCTACTTTTTGGGCACCCATAGCTAGTTGTGCTGCTGCAGTTAAAAAATAAGTTAAATGTTAAAAATAATTGGAGATGGTTTGGCACCCATAATTGCAGTTACATACAGAACTAGGTTTCAATGCGTAAGCAAAATCTGTTTACTCTAAATCAATCCTAATGATATCTGAAATTCAGAAAATATTCACAGAAAAGCTCAGGAAAAGGCTAAGTGGTTGCCCCTTGAATGTGAAGGAGATACCCTTCTTCTAAAAGGTCAATAGACAGTCTAGTAGTCTCGATATTACATGCACTATAAAATATTCTGGTGTGGTGCTTTTCATGCATGTTATAATGAGAGGGGTTTTTAATAGAACTGTTGTCACTTTGCCCTGCATTGCTGAAATTGTTCACATAGTTATAAAACATGAATCACTTTATGCCTTTTGGTTTTATCCAAATGGTTTGCTTACCCAGTCGGTTTAACTGATTTGGATAAAATCATAATTGTTCTAAAGTTTTTTTTTACTATACAGCAGGTTTATTTTTAAAATACGCGACCATTGATGTGAACGCAGTTGGTGGCGTGCTTGATTAATCCTTCACTATCACCACTCTGACTACACCTGCTACAGTGCATAGTGTGAGAAAAGTAATGGTACTTAACATTACTGGCAGCATACACTTTTATGTCTCAAAATGTGTTAAAAAGCCTGGTAAAGATGTGTGTACGTTTTTTGCTCCAACTAAATATTCTGGTCGACTCAAAGTAGCTTCCGCTCTTTTAAGTTCCTAAAACTTTTAGGTGTTCAAAAGAAGTATCAATGCCATATACTTTCTTTGTCAGCCTACTCACCACTCTAATAATGAGAATTACCCGACAAAATTACCCAGTAAAATAAAGGAATGTTATAAAAAGTAATGTCAATTCAATTGACAAAAAACGTTGCCAAGTTACGTTTTTATTCACTTTTCTTTTCACAATTTTGTTAAAGTTACTTTTGATAACATCCCCTATAGTTTGTTTGGCATCATATTCTGCTAGTTCTCATTATAATGTGTTCAACAAAGACAACAAACCCTTAAATTTATAGTTCTTTTCTTTACCCATGAATCTGAAACAGTGAATCTCAGTAATCTTAGTGGTGTGTGACTTGTTTTTTTTTGATCAGTTGTGCATGTGTTCAAGTACATGCATTTAGGTGGGAGGGCAATCTATTGCCTCCTCCTGCGACTAGCAGATTTTCTGAGAACTGACAGATGCATAATGCTGCCAAAGAAGTATAGGGATATTGGAAGTAATCTTAACGTATTTGCAATCGTAATGTAATTGCCAGTAGGCAAAGAAAAGGTGTCCCACACTCGCCATAATGGTAACAGGCAGCGCTGACTGACTCTTCCATGTATAAATGCACATATATACCGTACAAAATGGAAGAGGGATAGCCGCCATGGTAGCTCAGTTGATAGAGCCTCGGACATGTTATTCGAATTTCGCAGGCTCGGTCCCTGTACAGGGCAGGTTATCTTTTTTTCCTTCTACTTTTCTTTCTTCACAATTACAACACTTTTATTCTTCTTGAAGATTTTCTGGTGTAAAAGTGGTACCTTATAATCTGAAGAGGCAAACAGAATGTGCCAGTGTACGTGTTAGCTCTTGTAGTGGTTACAAGTAAGATATGTTTTGAAGAATAAATCATTCTACCACTTGCCTAAAGAATGGCTACAGGACATGGCACTGGATGCACTTTGTTATTTTTGAATCAAGCTATCTTGTATTCTATTTTTATAAATTACATGGGATACACATGACGGTATCACACACTTTAGCGCCACAAAGATTATGCAGCGAACAATGTTATAAATGCGAAATTGCATAAGGATAATGTGAAAACTGCACCCTCAACGAGAATGTACAGAAAGCACAGGGTGCAGGAGTCATTCCTTCTGCCCGTGCTTTTCAAGTGCGAGCTGTTTTCACCTCGTTCTGACCAACTAACTAGATTGAGATGTGTTGTTATAGTGCAAGAGGATGCTCCACGGGAAACTAGGGTTGTCTTAAACTCTGTGTGTGTCTTTCAATCTATATGGTGCCCGGTTCAAGAGTTCATGCAGACCAGATCCTGTAAAACAGGACCGTGTAAAATGGACCGTGTAAATAAAATAAAATGGATCATGTAAATAAACAGGATGGTGTAAAATGTCGTTTTTGTGTGCAACTGTAGTTGTGGTTGCGCTGAATTACCTTTCTTTGTATACACTACATAACAAACTTGCTCCTTTAGAGTCAAGTGCATCTTCGGATCGATTGTAAATGTTTGCATATACGAGGCCTTAAGTTTTATAAGAAATTCCTCAGTGTGCCACGAGGAAATGTGTGTTTAGCGAAAATTTGTATATCATTATATACAACTCTTAAAGCCTCGTCTACAACTTTATGCAGGTTGACCTTGAGCAGAAAACGAGGAGCGGCAGCAGCCCCCAGAAAAGAGCAAGCACCCTCCAAGCTCCCGAAGCTCTCTTCGAAAGGAACAGCAAGGTCACTGTGTGGCAATGAAAACCATTGCAAGGAGTGCCTTATCAGTACACTGTGCTGCTCTTTCATCGCAGAAGACGAAGTTGACCACTCCAGAGGAACTTCACGCTGTGTATTGTGAGTGCTTCAGTGGTTTTGTTTTTGTCCAGCCAGCAGTTAAGAAATCATGTGTCAGATTCAGCCAGGATGGCTAGAGGGAGTCGGGCAGGCATGCTTGGACATTTGTCTAGCCAAGTAGTGCCAATTTTCGCACTGGTCCTCTTCGAGTTACTGCCACAATCACAGAAGCTACGTCACCTCTCTAAATGTACAGATGTGTCGGGGAAGATTAGTTGCATTAGGTTTTTCTATAACTGATAGCTGCCAACTTTCTTCATTATACAGGCGTTTTGTTCCTCACTTATGGGTGTAAAGCCCTCTACAGAAAAAATGCAACACATCTGCTTCCGGAAGACTCCATGGCCCTACTTGTAGGTTTTTTCGGCTTGTATCATAAGCACCTCGTTTGGGGTACATGGACATTTTATAAACATGTACAGCGAAAATTTGGGGTGGCTGGTCGTTTTGTCGTTATCTTGTTCCTCGCAGTTTTCTTAAGCATGTTGTGCATTACGTTGTCAATCTGGTTCATGTGCATAGAAGACATTACGAAGTTTCAGGCTACATTATAAAAAGCCTGGAAGCAAGCTATCAATAATTTTTTAACAGAGTTGCTTAATCTGATACATGATACATCACTCAACTTTCGTGCGTATTCATCAATGTAAGCTCGTCTTAGTGTTATCCAAAATGAAGATGTGAGTCGACAGATAGAAACATCTAGTGGGGTAATTGGGGTGAACAGTAGAAGTGCTTCAGACAGGCTGGCTGATGTTGCGATAGGAGGACCTATTTTTCCGAAGTCACCTTGTCATCCTTGGCATGTTAGTTTAAATGGGGTCAGTAATGACATCATCTTTTGGTGTAGGCGTGTGTGCCTGTTGGAAACGTTTGTCTGAAAAAAAACCTATAAGGCAGAAGAGTGCTGCCCTTGCTTCTTTTCAAGTTAGGTTGCGCTGATACAAAGTGTTCTCCTGTCGGAGGTTGGGGGTAAGGGAAGCAAAAAAAAAGATAAATGATAGAAAAGAAGAAAAAAGAAGAAAGGGGAATGCAAAGTAAAAGTAGTGCTACACTGCTCCTACTTTGCATCCCCCTTTTCTTTTTTTCCCCATGTTTTCTTTTTTCACCTTTTTTGTTATATTTGCAATGTCCCATCTAGTGCATGAATCAATGACACATGGCTTTGCTATAGCAAAGATGCCTATGTGGTGTTGAATTGAACAGTGCATTGTACTTCATTTAGTTAATTACAGACTGATCAGTCTTGCAATAAGTGCTTCCTGTCTATTACCACACATGTTCAATCGAAAAGTTTGTGCTTGGCTCTTAGAATGCTGGTATATAGCTTCTGTCTTGGACTACTCAAAATGAATGTTATTTTGCTGCTGTTTATGGTGATGATTTTATCCAACATGAAAATATCTTGCCTTGTGAACTTTGTCGGACCTACCTTTCTTTTTCTTTCCTATGCAGGCATTGTATGTGAGGGAGGCAGTAACAGAGAGGTGATAGCTTGAGCTTCGGGAGAATAATTGCTGGCAGTGAGGCAATTACGCATCAAACATCCCAGCCATTTTGCCAACCGTCCTAAATGTGTTTTGAAAAAAATATTGTGCTCGTTTACTGTATTTTTCTGAAAACAGCAAAATGCTAAAGTATATCCCAAAGAACAAAATATTAGGCCACGTTGGTGCCTTATGGACTTCCCAGGAAGTCGTCTGGGTGTTGTTTGTAAAAAGTAAAAAGTGTTTCAAAAATACTGCCTCTTCTACACCAAATTCGGTCTAGGTATTAAGTAAAGGTGATTGTGTGTAGTGCATGAAGCTCAGCAATATTAGTGAAATTTTTTCGCCACATCATAGCAAGGAAGCAGTTCTCTTTATATGGCAAGTTATATGATTACACTTTGTCTTAAAGTAGAAATAAATTTTTGAAGTTTTCTTATGATGGCTGTTTTCTGCACTTGATATACGACAGCTTCCGTTCCGAAGTTCCCCATGGCCCTCAATAGGAGACTTCAAAAATCATTTTCCTCATTTAAACAAAAATTTTAATAACACTTGCCATGTAACAAGAACTGTTTATTTGCTTTCAACTTACACATAAAGGTAACTTTCAATTAGACAAACACACAGCTCAAATTGCATCTCCATGTGGACAAAAACGATTATATAGTGATATTTGTAATCTGGACCTAACGTATTTTTTCGTGAAATATAACTTCTGTGCAGTGAGTATTTGTGGCTCAAATATTCATACAAAATGCAGTAATGCCATACAAGAAATGCAAACGATAAACAGTTTGGCTGAATTCTTCAAAGTCTATGTAGCGGAAAAATTGCACTAATGTTTCTTGGCTTCAAATACTTTAAGAAGCATCCTTACTTAATATGTAGATCAAATTTGATATGACAAGAAACAGCGGTACTTTGAAATTTTCTCACAAATAACACTCGCACGACATTCTGCGAAAATCTGAAGGTACCCACGTGACCACTACTTTTTTCTCTTCAAAACATTTCTGCAAATAACTATTTTCAGAAGAGTAAATTACCATCATTTTTTGAACTATACATCTGTGATGGTCGCCAGGCAGTATGGTTTGTATGTTTGGTGTAGAATAGTCCAGTGCGAAAAACAACAAATGGCTGAGCATCCTTTGACGCTGGGGCAATTTCGAAAGCATTTGTTTGTTAGCAGCAATTCAGTTAAGCCCTTGTCTTTATGCTTAGGCCCAGAAACAAAACACAAGTAACCAAAGTAGTCCTAAGAATCATGTAGCCCCGCTGTTCCAAGGCTTGTGGAGCCTAATTTAGTGCAAGCTTCACCATTTTTGAAACTTCAGATTCAACCAACAAGTTTTGGAGGCACAGTGCATTTTCAGCTAACTTGTTTCACACCAGTTACTTAGATAAAAAGCGGAAAGTAGAGGTTAAAATACCATTTTAAAGGCATTGTAGGTAATAACAAAAAGGACTGCTTTCTTTTTTGTGTGGTGCTTCGCCTGAACGCTGTGCTTTTTGTGGTATAGTTCATTGTCTAGTGAACATAGGCCTTAAAAACTAACATTAGCCATGTTGAGGTCGATTTCTTGTTTTATAGTCATAG